>SJYX01008137.1:142926-157966 GCA_006410675.1 Oreotragus oreotragus | reverse complement strand
GGCCTGGCAGGAAAAGAGAGCGCAGAAATGCACAGAAGTAAGTAAGGCGAGGTGGTTCGGGAAAAAGTCAGAATTTCTGAGCAGACCTGCAGAGGGAGCGTTCGGTACAGGGCTGCGACAACCAGCTCAACGCTCAGAAAGAAACAAGGTAAACACGGATGCCACATCACGCGCTACAGCAAAACAAACCCCGAGCAGGTTAACATTTACAGACTGTCAAAACAGACAAACACATAAACACACAAGAAACCCTGATGCAATTTTAAATCATCTTGCGACAGAAAAACATTTCTAACCACATTGCAAAGCCCAGGAAAGAAGGAAAAGCTCTTCTTAAAAAGTCCATAACACGGAGAGACAACAGGAGAGGGAGGGGGATGTTTGTAACGCATATTTGTAACATACTTTTCCTACAGGAAAAGTGCTTTAATAGCATTTATATCTCAACCCTCAAATAAACCGATAATAAAGCAAACTTACAAAAGGAAAACAGAGAAATTGGACAAGAAAACGGCTACAAACGGGCAAGGGAAAAAGATGCTGAACTTTGTTAGATCCCAGAGAATAACAACAGGACAGTGTGTCCTGCCTCACAAAACCGCACAAACGAGGGTGTCTGTCTCCAAGGGCGCAGGACCCGGGTTCTAGGACCAGGCTTGTCCACAGGGTGCTGTGGTTGTTATCTCTTGGGCATACCTTGACTTGGTTCACTACGCTCACATACAAATTCTCCATAAACAACATTTTCAAAAGAGAAAACAGTTAGGAATGGGCAGGTAAGAAAAGCCAGGCCGAACTGCGGACTGAAGCTCCCTGTGGAGTGAAGAGGCAGTCCAGAAAGTGAGGTGGCGGGCGGGCGGCCTGGCTGTGGTCAGGGCGGCCTTTCACACGGGCCGGAGATCCTCCGCCGGGCAGGGGAGAGACGGTGTCGCTCCTCTCACCGCCACTGATTACCTGTGTTAAATGTCCTGACGTTCATAATGACGGTGTGGATGGTAAATAGAATCCTGTCCTTCGGATCACATGAGCAAATGTTTAGGGGCGAAGGATATCTGGCTATCTGGAATTTCCTCCCAAATATTCAGAAAAAATAAAATTATATGTGAAATAAAAATATTAAAAAAATATATATTTATATTTATACATGCCTGTGTGCTAAGTCGCTCAGTCGTGCCTGACTCTTTGCGACCCCATGGACTGTAGTCCGCCAGGCTCCCCAGTCCATGGGATTCCCCAGGCAAGAATACTGGAGCGGGGTGCCATGCCCTCCTCCAGCGGATTCTCCCGACCTAGAGACTGAACCCAAGTCTCCTGCGGCTCCTGTACTGCAGGCGGACTCTTTACCACCGAGGCATCGGGAAAGCCCCAAGTTGTATATATATAAATATTTAATTGTATTTATTTGGGGCTTTGCTGTGTGTGTGTGTGTGTGTGTGTGTGTGTGTGTGTAAATCTTGACAGAGAGAAAGTAAATAGGACAAAAATTAACACCTGGTGAACCTAGGTGAAAGGTAAACAAGAGTTTAATACAGTATTCTTGTGACTGTTTTGCGAGCTTGAAGCTCTTTCAAAATAAAAGGAAAAACGGAAACAGTCCCCCAGGTAGAAAGCCAGTGGGATAAGAGAACACAGCCTTGCTGAGGGGCTCAGGTCCGATAAAGCCCCTGGTGACTCACAGAAAGCGGGCTGTCCTCGGTACAGACCGTCATCTTGAAGTGATCCTGGCCAAACCTCTGGCATGTGTTTCCCAGCTGGATGTATTACAAGTGCTTTTTAAGGGTGGTGACGCTCTCTAGTGGCCAACTTGAGCTTCCCTCTCTAAGTAAATAAATAAATGCAAATTCGATCAAACCAGTTTCGTTTTCTTTTCTAACATAAATTACAGAAATGGTCCGAAGTATTGATGCTGTCAGTCTGTGGTGCTGGAGAAGACTCTTGAGAGTCCCTTGGGCTGCAAGGAGATCCAACCAGTCCCTCCTAAAGGAGATCAGCCCTGACTATTCGTTGGAAGGACTGAGGCTTCCTAGGCTACTGAGTAGCTTTCAGGCTACTGAAGCTCCAACACTTTGGCCACCTGATGTGAAGAGCTGACTCATTGGAAAGGACCTGATGTGGGGAAAGACTGAGGGCAGGAGAAGGCGGGGCCGACTGAGGACAAGATGGAAGGATGGCACCACCGACTCAACGGACGCGCGTTGGAACAAGCTCCGGGAGATGGGGAAGGACAGGGACGGCTGGTGTGCTGCAGTCCGTGGGGTCTCAAGGAATCGGACATGACTTAGTGAGTGAACAGCAACAAGCTTCTCTTTCTTTTCTAAAGTAAATTAGAGAATGCTCCTCAGCCCAGTGTGTCTTGATTTTGGCAAAGTTTTGGGGAAAGCTGTTCATGACATAGGAGCTTCCCAGGTGGCTCAGTGGTAAAGAATCCACCTGCCGATGCAGGAGACGTAGGGGACGCAGGTTCGATTCCTGGAAGAGGGCATGGCAACCCACTCCAGTATTCTTGCCCGGAGAATCCCACGGACAGAGGAGCCTGGCAGGCCACAGTCCACCGGGATCACGAAGAGTCGGACAGGACTGGGCGACGAGCGCTGCCTTTTATGCTAAACGGGGAGGGAGTAAAGTCCTGCTTCCAGTCCTTACGGAGGGGGAAGTGTTCATGTCGCCCTTCCTGCAGCCATTCACCGGTCAGTCATGGCGAGGAGGTTTTCTAAGCTAAGCTACGCAATTTTAGCCCAATGCTCACTTCCTGGCCAGGCAGGGTTCCCAGAGACGGGCCATGATGCCTCATTTAAGCTTCTAGGCGACATCCCTTCCGCGATTACCTTTTAGCCAAAGTGACAGAAAACAAAGGTCAAAAGAAACAGACCCCACGTGGAGTCAGATTAGTCCCTCTCCGTTACAGACGCTGTCTTCATTTCCACGTGGTATCTCCTGCGTGTGTCTGTCTCTGAATTCCTCCTTCTTAAAAGGGTGCCAGTCATGTTGGATGGGAGCCCACCCTAATGACCTCATCCTAACCAGATTACCTCCGCACTGACCCTATCTCAGCGTTTGATGAGGCAGCTGGTATAGCAGCCGTGGACCAGGGGCAGGGTGTCCAAGGCCAGCTCCGTCAAATGTCCACGTACCCCCCAGCCGGCCTGAGACTCAGTGCACTCCTGGTGGCATGAGCGTTTGATGGAGAAACAGGCAAAGGCTTCATGCAAACGGCAAGCCCACATCAGCCCCCTGGAATCAGGCACCACCAGGCAAATCCCATGACTTTTTTCTTTTATTAAGCTTTTTATTTATAGCCGGTTAACAATGTTATAAGAGTTTCAGGTGGACAGCAAAGGAACTCGGCCATGCATGCATCCATCCTCCCCCAGAACCATTCGTTTTGATAGAATTCCGAACTTGCAGGAAAGTTCTAATAGACGTGCAAAAACCCTCACAGACCCTTTGCCAGGTTCACTGCTCGCATCTACTTTCTCATGACACACCCTCTCCGTTTACCCCGTTAGAATATTTTAAACAAGACACAGACCACACGCTGGGGCTGGCGGTGGAGACGGTCTGCAGGCAAGATCCGACGTTACTTCTTCACAGTCATCTTAATCACTTTCGGAGGCAGGGGGCTACTCACGGACAAACCCAACCGTGTGCTGATTTAGTAAATATTCTTGGGAGGTTTCACCCACTTCCAGAGAAGTGGAGCCATGCAGTCCTTGAAGAGGCTCTCCACGGCCTCCTGCTAGAGCGTGTCTTCGCAGACCCCGAGCTACCCCTCAATCAGCCTCACACTTACTTCCCAGGAAGAGCCACTTTCTCTGCGTCCGGCACAGACGGCCGGGCTCCTGTCTGCAGGCTGATCTCTGTTCCTCCCCGCTTCTCCAGCCTCGATCCTGCGGGCCTCTCTCCCCTCTAACACGGGGACCCTCCCCTTTGCAAGGGTGTCTTGGCTGTGCCTTTATACAGACATAAAGCCTCTATCCTAACACATCCTCATTTACCCTGAGGTCTCCTTCTGCCCATCAGCATTTCCCAGGCGTGTGTCACAGGGACCACAGTCACGCCACAGGCCCAGGGTGGCAAAGTCAAGTGCGGTTAGGAAAAGCTTTGTCTCTTTCCTGCAGGAATCATCAGAGCCTTAAATTCTCCCCAAAAAACGGGTCTGAATCGCAGCACTCCCCACGCTGTTCTAACACAGGTTCAGAACTCCATCGTTTGGCACGTCTGGAGGTGGGAACGTCAGCTTTCACGAGTGCTGGTCAGCACACAGTGTCTCTGGGTCCAGCTGGTCTGGGATGGACCTGGCCGCCTGTCCAGCAAATCCCCTCCCCTTCCTCTTGGTCACAGCGCTGGACTCGGTGTCCCAGCCCCGCTCTCAGCGAGCTGTGACTGCGTGGCGTCCACCTTCCCAGCGTGAGATGTGCCTTCTCCAGCCCCGACCCCCACACCTGCTGTGTGCTCGCTGCCTCAGCAGCACCCCCAGCGGACGCGGCTCAGCACCGCTGCCGCAGGGCAGGTGCCTGAACAGCCAGCGGGCGGCGGAGCCCCTGGACGATGCACTCGCCTGCCGGGCCGCCGCAGAAACGGGAGGCGCGCGTGCCCGTCCAGGCCCCGGGCTGCTGCGGCCGGTTCTCGCCGCCGCCCAGCCCGCACGTGGCGCCTCCTCATCTTCCTGTTATCCGGCCTCCGCGCCCCACCTGCCACGGGACGACCGCCACGCGCCCCCGTGTTTCCGCCAGGTCCTGGGGTCCGATCTGGGTTCTCAGTTCTTCCCGCACCCCGACTCTCCTCCCAGCACTTCCTCCCGGCTGGCGTCCGCAGCCGAATTCCGTTTCCAGCGCTTCCATTCTCGGAAAATTCTTCTCCTGTCCCTCCATCTCCACGCCCACCTTGGGTGTGTCCCCGTCCTCGGCTTCTCTCTGACGTGGCTTCATCCCTGGTCTTGTGATGTCTACCATCTCATCCAGGGAAACAGAGGCAGAAAGGATAACTTAACTGCCACCTCACCAGGGCATACTCTCCCAGGAAAGAAGCTTGTTTTGTTCAGAGCTGTTTATTAGCCTCTGGCTATACCTGGCACAGAACAGATGCTCCATGAACATCATTCGTTTTTCTCTACGTATTCGCTTTTATTTATGGCGTGCTAGGTCCTTGCTGCTGCCTGGGGCTGCCTCGAGCCGCAGCGAGCGGGAGCTTCTCCTCGTTGCAGTGGCCTCTCTTTGTGGAGGAGAGGCTCTGGCCGTGCGGCTTCAGCAGCTGTGGCCCCCGGGCTTAGCTGCTCCACAGGTGGACTCTTCCGGGACCAGGGATTGAACTCGCGTCCTCGGCACTGGCAGGCGGGTCCCTGCTTGCTGCAGCACCAGGGAAGTCCAGTGCCTGTTAAATGACCAGACAAATGTCCGCCCTATGGACTCTACCCCGCCGGGCTCCTCTGTCCCTGGGATTCTTCATGCAAGAATACTTAAGTGGGTCACCATCCCCTGCTCGAGGGCGTCTTCCTGCCCCAGGGATCACAGCTGCGTCCCTCAAGTCCCCTGCATTGGCAGGCAGGTTCTTTACCACTAGCGCCACCTGGGAAGCTCGACCGGACAAATGGTCAGACGTAAAGGGAGGCGCTACTTTTCTGGTGTCAAAGCCCAGTTAGCCCCCGTGACGGGGAAGGACAAAGCCCAGAGCTCAGCTGGGAGTTGAGAGAGGAATCGAGATCTCGGGGTGCCCCTGGGGAGGCAGGGTGCTGCACGACACCCCTTTCTCATGCAATGTGGCATGCGGGCCTCTGCCGCCAGCGAGCACCAGCAGGGGAAGGAAAGGGCTGGGGCGCAAGCGTGGAAGAACGCTTCAGGAGAGGAGCCACGCGAGGGGGAGGACACAGAACAGGCAGCAGAAGCCCTGTTCTCTGCAGAAGCCGACTGCTTCTGAAAAATTCCACGTCTGGGCCTCCTCGTACCGGAGCGTCCGCTACGTGCCAGCCACTGCGGCGCCCTGGGGACGCACGGCTGAAAGCGGGCACTCTGTGCCCAGAAAAGCCCACTGCCCAGCAGCACGTCGGACCCAAACCACGGCCATGAGGCCACGCGCTAAGCACTACCTGCCAACAGCAGAGCGGGAGGGCCCTGGACACAGAGGGCGGTGTCAGTCACCCTGCCGGAGACGCGCGCTGGGACAGACACACAGAAGGGCTGGCGCCTGGGCTCCTCCTGGGAGAAAAGCCCCTCGTTAAGGGCATCCGCTCACTCTGCGACCTCTGCGACTGGCACTGAGCTCTGACCCTGTGCCAGGCTCTGGGCCACAAGGGCAGGCAGAAACAGACACAGCCCTGCCCTCTTCCCCGGGGAGAGGTGCCATCAGCCTCACAATCACGCCAACAAACGTACAACCTAAATCCGAAACCAAGGCAAAGTCGGAGCGGTGCCAGGCTCTCCCAGAGGAGAGATAAACCTGTGTGCACTGGTGGATCTATGGAGAACATGGAGGGCAGAGACTGCGGGCCGGACCAGACGGTACATAACAGAGCTGCCGGCCGCCCAAGGGAGCCCAGCCTGCCCGGGTCCACCCTCGGGGGCGAGGTTCAACCACGTGACCAAGTCACGGCCAACAGTATCTGGGGTGTGACTCCTGAGTGCGTCCCTAAAGGAGGGACTTCTTTCCCTCCCTTTTTTCACCTTCCTCCCCCACTGGAGGGGGGGTGAGTCGTCTTGGAGCCACGGCGATGCTCCAGGGAAGCTGGGGGCTTGGGGCCCCAGGGCACTGATGCTGGAGCTGCCTTCGGAGCCCGGGAACCCTCCCCAGGCAGGCGTGTGAGAGAGAAACGGACCTCTCCCTTCTTAGGGAGCTATGACTGGAGCGCTCTGTGGGAGCAGCTACACTCACCTTTTTTCACAATGAGCCTTATTTGTGTGTCAGCACACAGACTGCTCATTGCATCAGGCCAGATTTTCTTCGTGCTACACAAACTCTAGTTGCGTGTGGGCTTAGCTGCCCCTCAGCGTGTGGCAAACAGCCCGCCGGCCAGCGCTGGAGACACGACAGACACGGATTCGATGCCAGGGTCAGGAACATCCCCTGCAGGAGGGCATGGCAACCCACTCCAGTGTTCTCGCCTACAGCAGCCTGACGCGCTACCGTCCATGGGGTCGCACAGAGTCAGACACGACTGAAGCGACTTAGTATACATGCGGGACTTCAGTTCCCCAACCAAGGATCGAACCCAGGTCTCCAGATCCTTAACCACCAGAGCGCCCAGGAGGTCCCCGAACTAATACTTTTCAACGCACACATCTGGAAGGTACGGTCGCTTACTTTTCTTTTGCTGAAGAATCGATGCTTTTGAGAGAAGACTCTTGAGAGCCCCTTGTACTGCAAGGAGATCCAACCAGTCCATTCTGAAGGAGATCAACCCTGGGATTTCTTTGGAAGGAATGATGCTAAAGCTGAAACTCCAGTACTTTGGCCACCTCATGTGAAGAGTTGACTCATTGGAAAAGACTCTGATGCTGGGAGGGACTGGGGCCAGGAGGAGAAGGGGACGACCGAGGATGAGATGGTTGGATGGCATCACGGACTCGATGGACGTGAGTCTGAGTGAACTCCGGGAGATGGTGATGGACAGCGAGGCCTGGCGTGCTGGGATTCATGGGGTCGCAAAAAGTCGGACACGACTGAGCGACTGAACTGAACTGAACTGAAGTGAAAGTGAAAGTCGCTCAGTCACGTTCCACTGTTTGTGACCGCGTGGACCATCCAGGCCAAATTCAAAATAATGTGTAATTTAACAGGTATGATAAGTCACACAAAAAATATACAAATGCAGTAAGTATAAAATATGATAGTATACTTTTTTTTCCTTCTGATACTTGATTCTTAACATGGAAGTTGGGGTACAGAGGACTCCTGCTGGTGGGGGTCATGGGGAGATGATCGTAGCTATAGCTTTAATAGTTCATGTCTTCAAACAAACTAATTAAACAGTATACAACTGTAAGCTGTTAATTATAAATGTAGGACTATGGATTTAGTTTTCCTTCTCTTAATAGTTATCTCTATTTACAGTTTTTAAAATAAAATTAATTTCCAGAAGGATCTCTAATAGAACAATGCCAGGTTGGTGTGGCTTGGCTAAGCCCAGCCTTCAGTCACGTGTCTGTGCATTAAGTTTTCTTGCTTTGATCTTCCAGCCATCTTTAATAAAACTTCAAAGTCACATTGGAGCCGTTGAGACTGTTCAGCAGGCCTGTGAGGAAGGGAAATTCAATTGGAGTCCCGGGGCTTTAAAATGTGTTTAGCTTTGATAATATCTCGTGTTCGTATGAATCCTTTCATCCCCAGAATATTAAGCTCTTCAGACACGTTAGCTCAAGGGTCCCTATGTCCCTTTTGAGGCCAGGATGTTGGCCAGTGTTATTTGGAAGAATCCAAACTGATAAATTTAGATGCTACATGTCCCCAAACGGCAGGATCAAAGTGCCAGTTGCACCATATACGACTGTGTAGCCGTGTCATTTGGGTTAATTTTCCTCTCCTCACTCATTGCCCCATGCCTATCTTTTCAATTATGCATGCTTAATGTCTCAGTTCATAGTTTCATGCTCATCTTTTACGGTTCTTTCCCTTATTTCTAAGGTTTTGTTTTCTTTTTTAAGCAATCATATCTAGAATATTTTCTAAGTTTCAGGAAGTGTCCTAACAGTTTCATCAGCAGAGCAACATGATGTGATGACTTCTCCACCTCTGATGGTTTTCCATTTTGTCCACCGGGCCATTCAATTTCCCCGGAATAAAAACAGCTTTCCTTTTGTAATGCAGGTGCAGCAGAATCCGCCGTAACTTTAGGAAGGTTGCCACAGAGAGGTGTGAGATCTCTTGCCCAAACAACTGTTTTGTGCATCTGGGAACCGGGAGTGAATGAAGCAATGATTTGCCATGAAGGTTAACTGTACACAAGACTGGACTCCACGGCACCAATATGCCCTCTTTCTTTCCACTTTTCAGACTGTGGAGGTGCAAACCCCCAGGGCGTGTCTGGGTAAGTGATCTAGGAGTATCCCATCCCTTCATTACCTTAGAGCCTAAACAAGACTCACATCATCGTTTTTCAGCTTCTATTTCAAACTGGAAAGGGTTCACTGATTCATGTTAGTAAGGAAACAGGACATGGGGAAAATGCTTTGAAGGTGTCCAGGACGACAAACAGTCTGTGCACACCTGCGAATCTCCCCATTTGGAGCTGCTTCCTTTCAGTTAGAGAGAGGGAGAGCTGTTCCTTGGCCATGTGCCCTTGTCCTGTCATTGGTTAAAGGCCAGGTGTCATCTCAGAGAGTCGGCATCTCACGGGGCTTGGACAGAGGCCGAAGAGAGAACCAACACTGGAGCGTGGCTTCACCCGCCTCTTCCTGGCCTCTCCCGTGCCTCCCGGTAGGTTAGACACAGAGTGAATCCTTTATAAATATTTGGTGAAAGAGTGTTTGGAAAGCCCAGGGAATCCGATGACTATGTTCCCTGCAACTTCCCAGTAATTTCATGCAGAAGATGTGTGGTGTGTGTCTGTGTGTGTGTGTGCGCACCCAGTGATTGGCTTTTGCGGGCCAATTCCTCACTCTAACAGCTGTGTTTTTTAGTGGTCTCTAAACCTGGCTGCAGATATACAGATATATCCAGCCTGGGCAAAACTCGAAGCAAAACCTAAGCAAACCATTCTGGACCAGGAGAGTCATTTTGCCTGGGAATTTGATCAGCCAGCCAGCGGTCCTGGAGATCAGCAAGCAGCGTTCTGATGCACAGCGTCACTGGAACAGCCCAGGAGGCCCAGGTGAGTTGAGCTCTGGGTTATCCTGTCCCATCCATTAGGTCATAAACCACACCAGAGCACAGCTGAATGAGGCTCACAGACAGCACAGCCACGCTTGTGTCAACACCATGCATGCGAACAGACGGGCCCCGGGTGCTGAACCTTCATAACAGCCCTGATTCACGCTATCACCCTACTTCTCACCCCCCTCACCCGTGCTACATATGTGTTGTAAAACTGAGTGTGTGGCTTCTGCTAAATGGCTTATTCAGGAACAGCCTTGAAGAAACACGTGGAGATGGCACTAGCTTCCTCCTGCTTGTGATTTACTGAGTGTGCAGCACCCTCGAAATCCATCCCGGAGCTGGGAATTGTGCTGATATTCTCCAGACTGCACGAGTCCCCCCCTGGCTAGAGGGCCAGGCCCTGTGTGTCCAAAGGTAGACTCACCGTGATGTAAGCACAGTATGTCTACAAGCCCACACTCTCCCTTTGGAGGGGAACTTTGCCCAGTAGAAGCAGACGTGCCTTCCATATATTGTTGCGACATAAAGGATGTGAATTGGAAGACATTCACCAAGGCAGTTTGACGACGATGCTGATATTTTTAGATTCCACATATAAGCAATATCGTTTGCCTTTCTCTGACTTATTTCACATGGTTTGATCATCTCCAGGTCCATCCGTGTTGCTGCCGAACTTATTTACAAAACAGAAACGGGCTCACAGACTTAGAGAATGAAGGGACGGTTACCAGAGGTAAAGGGTGGGGAAGGATAGATTGGGAGTTTGGATGGACAAGTACACACTGCTACATTTAAAACAGATTACCAAAGAGAACCTACTGCATAGCACAGGGAACTCTGCTCAGTACTGTGTAACAGCCTGAATGGGAAAGGACTCTGAAAAAGAGTAGGTACCCATACATGTGTAACTGAGTTACCCTGCTACCCCAAACTGGCAACACTGTTGCTCTTCAATCAATCAGTCCCGTCCATCGCTTTGCAACCCCATGGACCTCAGCACACCACGCTCACGCTTCCCGTCCTCCACTGTCTCCCAGAGTTTGCTCAAATTCGTGTCCCTTGAGTTGATGATGCCATCCAACCTTCTNGAAGTGGAGCCATGCAGTCCTTGAAGAGGCTCTCCACGGCCTCCTGCTAGAGCGTGTCTTCGCAGACCCCGAGCTACCCCTCAATCAGCCTCACACTTACTTCCCAGGAAGAGCCACTTTCTCTGCGTCCGGCACAGACGGCCGGGCTCCTGTCTGCAGGCTGATCTCTGTTCCTCCCCGCTTCTCCAGCCTCGATCCTGCGGGCCTCTCTCCCCTCTAACACGGGGACCCTCCCCTTTGCAAGGGTGTCTTGGCTGTGCCTTTATACAGACATAAAGCCTCTATCCTAACACATCCTCATTTACCCTGAGGTCTCCTTCTGCCCATCAGCATTTCCCAGGCGTGTGTCACAGGGACCACAGTCACGCCACAGGCCCAGGGTGGCAAAGTCAAGTGCGGTTAGGAAAAGCTTTGTCTCTTTCCTGCAGGAATCATCAGAGCCTTAAATTCTCCCCAAAAAACGGGTCTGAATCGCAGCACTCCCCACGCTGTTCTAACACAGGTTCAGAACTCCATCGTTTGGCACGTCTGGAGGTGGGAACGTCAGCTTTCACGAGTGCTGGTCAGTTTTCGTCTCTTTCCTGCAGGAATCATCAGAGCCTTTAATTCTCCCCCCAAAATGGGTCTGAATCGCAGCACTCCCCACGCTGTTCTAACACAGGTTCAGAACTCCATGGTTTGGAACGTCTCGAGGGGTGAACGTCAGCTTTCACGAGTGCTGGTCAGCACACAGTGTCTCTGGGTCCAGCTGGTCTGGGACGGACCTGGCCGCCTGTCCAGCAAATCCCCTCCCCTTCCTCTTGGTCACAGCGCTGGACTCGGTGTCCCATCTTTGTCTCTTTCCTGCAGGAATCATCAGAGCCTTAAATTCTCCCCAAAAAACGGGTCTGAATCGCAGCACTCCCCACGCTGTTCTAACACAGGTTCAGAACTCCATCGTTTGGCACGTCTGGAGGTGGGAACGTCAGCTTTCACGAGTGCTGGTCAGCACACAGTGTCTCTGGGTCCAGCTGGTCTGGGATGGACCTGGCCGCCTGTCCAGCAAATCCCCTCCCCTTCCTCTTGGTCACAGCGCTGGACTCGGTGTCCCAGCCCCGCTCTCAGCGAGCTGTAACTGCGTGGCGTCCACCTTCCNGAACGTCAGCTTTCACGAGTGCTGGTCAGCACACAGTGTCTCTGGGTCCAGCTGGTCTGGGACGGACCTGGCCGCCTGTCCAGCAAATCCCCTCCCCTTCCTCTTGGTCACAGCGCTGGACTCGGTGTCCCAGCCCCGCTCTCAGCGAGCTGTGACTGCGTGGCGTCCACCTTCCCAGCGTGAGATGTGCCTTCTCCAGCCCCGACCCCCACACCTGCTGTGTGCTCGCTGCCTCAGCAGCACCCCCAGCGGACGCGGCTCAGCACCGCTGCCGCAGGGCAGGTGCCTGAACAGCCAGCGGGCGGCGGAGCCCCTGGACGATGCACTCGCCTGCCGGGCCGCCGCAGAAACGGGAGGCGCGCGTGCCCGTCCAGGCCCCGGGCTGCTGCGGCCGGTTCTCGCCGCCGCCCAGCCCGCACGTGGCGCCTCCTCATCTTCCTGTTATCCGGCCTCCGCGCCCCACCTGCCACGGGACGACCGCCACGCGCCCCCGTGTTTCCGCCAGGTCCTGGGGTCCGATCTGGGTTCTCAGTTCTTCCCGCACCCCGACTCTCCTCCCAGCACTTCCTCCCGGCTGGCGTCCGCAGCCGAATTCCGTTTCCAGCGCTTCCATTCTCGGAAAATTCTTCTCCTGTCCCTCCATCTCCACGCCCACCTTGGGTGTGTCCCCGTCCTCGGCTTCTCTCTGACGTGGCTTCATCCCTGGTCTTGTGATGTCTACCATCTCATCCAGGGAAACAGAGGCAGAAAGGATAACTTAACTGCCACCTCACCAGGGCATACTCTCCCAGGAAAGAAGCTTGTTTTGTTCAGAGCTGTTTATTAGCCTCTGGCTATACCTGGCACAGAATAGGTGCTTCATGAACATCATTCGTTTTTCTCTACGTATTCGCTTTTATTTATGGCGTGCTAGGTCCTCGCTGCTGCCTGGGGCTGCCTCGAGCCGCAGCGAGCGGGAGCTTCTCCTCGTTGCAGTGGCCTCTCTTTGTGGAGGAGAGGCTCTGGCCGTGCGGCTTCAGCAGCTGTGGCCCCCGGGCTTAGCTGCTCCACAGGTGGGCTCTTCCGGGACCAGGGATTGAACTCGCGTCCTCGGCACTGGCAGGCGGGTCCCTGCTTGCTGCAGCACCAGGGAAGTCCAGTGCCTGTTAAATGACCAGACAAATGTCCGCCCTATGGACTCTACCCCGCCGGGCTCCTCTGTCCCTGGGATTCTTCATGCAAGAATACTTAAGTGGGTCGCCATCCCCTGCTCGAGGGCGTCTTCCTGCCCCAGGGATCACAGCTGCGTCCCTCAAGTCCCCTGCATTGGCAGGCAGGTTCTTTACCACTAGCGCCACCTGGGAAGCTCGACTGGACAAATGGTCAGACGTAAAGGGAGGCGCTACTTTTCTGGTGTCAAAGCCCAGTTAGCCCCCGTGACGGGGAAGGACAAAGCCCAGAGCTCAGCTGGGAGTTGAGAGAGGAATCGAGATCTCGGGGTGCCCCTGGGGAGGCAGGGTGCTGCACGACACCCCTTTCTCGTGCAATGTGGCGTGCGGGCCTCTGCCGCCAGCGAGCACCAGCAGGGGAAGGAAAGGGCTGGGGCGCAAGCGTGGAAGAACGCTTCAGGAGAGGAGCCACGCTAAGTGGAGCCATGCAGTCCTTGAAGAGGCTCTCCACGGCCTCCTGCTAGAGCGTGTCTTCGCAGACCCCCAGCTACCCCTCAGTCAGCCTCACACTTACTTCCCAGGAAGAGCCACTTTCTCTGCGCCCGGCACAGACGGCCGGGCTCCTGTCTGCAGGCTGATCTCTGTTCCTCCCCGCTTCTCCAGCCATGATCCTGCGGGCCTCTCTCCCCTCTAATACGGGGACCCTCCCCTTTGCAAGGGTGTCTTGGCTGTGCCTTTATACAGACATAAAGCCTCTATCCTAACACATCCTCATTTACCCTGAGGTCTCCTTCTGCCCATCAGCATTTCCCAGGCGTGTGTCACAGGGACCACAGTCACGCCACAGGCCCAGGGTGGCAAAGTCAAGTGCGGTTAGGAAAAGTTTCGTCTCTTTCCTGCAGGAATCATCAGAGCCTTTAATTCTCCCCCCAAAATGGGTCTGAATCGCAGCACTCCCCACGCTGTTCTAACACAGGTTCAGAACTCCATGGTTTGGAACGTCTCGAGGGGTGAACGTCAGCTTTCACGAGTGCTGGTCAGCACACAGTGTCTCTGGGTCCAGCTGGTCTGGGACGGACCTGGCCGCCTGTCCAGCAAATCCCCTCCCCTTCCTCTTGGTCACAGCGCTGGACTCGGTGTCCCAGCCCCGCTCTCAGCGAGCTGTAACTGCGTGGCGTCCACCTTCCCAGCGTGAGATGTGCCTTCTCCAGCCCCGACCCCCACACCTGCTGTGTGCTCGCTGCCTCAGCAGCACCCCCAGCGGACGCGGCTCAGCACCGCTGCCGCAGGGCAGGTGCCTGAACAGCCAGCGGGCGGCGGAGCCCCTGGATGATGCACTCGCCTGCCGGGCCGCCGCAGAAACGGGAGGCGCGCGTGCCCGTCCAGGCCCCGGGCTGCTGCGGCCGGTTCTCGCCGCCGCCCAGCCCGCACGCGGCGCATCCTCATCTTCCTGTTATCCGGCCTCCGCGCCCCACCTGCCACGGGACGACCGCCACGCGCCCCCGTGTTTCCGCCAGGTCCTGGGGTCCGATCTGGGTTCTCAGTTCTTCCCGCACCCCGACTCTCCTCCCAGCACTTCCTCCCGGCTGGCGTCCGCAGCCGAATTCCGTTTCCAGCGCTTCCATTCTCGGAAAATTCTTCTCCTGTCCCTCCATCTCCACGTCCACCTTGGGTGTGTCCCCGTCCTCGGCTTCTCTCTGACGTGGCTTCATCCCTGGTCTTGTGATGTCTACCATCTCATCCAGGGAAACAGAGGCAGAAAGGATAACTTAACTGCCACCTCACCAGGGCATACTCTCCCAGGAAAGAAGCTTGTTTTGTTCAGAGCTGTTTATTAGCCTCTGGCTATACCTGGCACAGAATAG
>SJYX01008137.1:26881-126826 GCA_006410675.1 Oreotragus oreotragus | reverse complement strand
CTCTGATGCTGGGAGGGATTGGGGGCAGGAGGAGAAGGGGACGACCGAGGATGAGATGGCTGGATGGCATCACTGACTCGATGGACGTGAGTCTGAGTGAACTCCGGGAGATGGTGATAGACAGGGAGGCCTGGCGTGCTGCGATTCATGGGGTCGCAGAGTCGGACACGACTGAGCGACTGAACTGAACTGAACGTCTTTCTCAGCTCGTCTGCTGACGATTCTGCCATCTACGTTAGTTCTTGCTGTGTACAACTTTGGCCACGTTACACCTGGACGAGGTGACAGAGGCTTGAGATCCACTCCTCCCATCCAGGGCTTCCAACTCTGGGAATGTCGTTCTTTAGAGCAAAATGGCTAATTAGCTTCCGTTCCCCTGGGAAAGGTGAAGCGGAGACAAGCTTAAAGGAATTTTTAATTAGAATTGTGCCTTTTCAGGCAAGAAGTAACTCCGCCTCCGCCTCTGGGAGGAAGGGAAGAGCCAAGGAGGTGGGTCAGAGAAAGGGGGTGACTCTTGTGGGTTTTGTGAGTTTGGGACGATTTAGTTGTGAGTTTCAAGTACTCTGAGTTCTCACATAGACAGACGCTTGGCTGTGTTTTGCTTTCCGAAGCCCTGTTTTGAAGTATTTACTCCATGGCAAAGTCTGAGCAGAATTTTAGTGGACTGCTTTTCCAGCCAGCCTGCATGGCCCCTTATGATTTCGCAAACTGGCCGTGATTGCATCTGGGTGCGTTTTGGGGGATGGCGTGTGTAAGCTTTAGGGTGGTGGGGTTGCATCTCCGCATGGAGACTGTCTCCTGAAGACCCCGGCCCTCCACCTGAGGGTCAGCTGAATCTGGTAACAGGACGTGGACACACAAAAGGTGCCCACCTCGACTCCCTGCTGGTCCCGTGGTTGAGAGTCTGCCTGCCAACGCGGGGGACAGAGGCTCGATCCCCGGTCTAGGAAGATTCCGCACGCCTCGGGGTGGGGGCGGGGGGGGGGCGGTACAAAACCCAGGTGCCACCGTTCGTGAAGCCCGCACGCCCTAGAACCAGCACGGGAGACCCCTGGACTGGGAAGCCTGCACCCCGCGGCCGAGAGAGCCACCCAGCAACTGAGACCCAGAGGTACAGATGAACAAGTAAGATCAGTGTTTTTTAAAGGTGTCCATCTGTTCTCTCTTCATTCACCTTGGCAGGAAGGTCTTCCCAGCCCTCCCGGAAAAATCTCTGCATTAGTGAGAGAAATATTGTGCGTGGTTAATAATTTATTTGTTTTTCTTTTTCTTCTTTTTTTTACAACCAATGTCTTCTGTTGCTGTTCACTCGCTAAGTCGTGTCTGACTCTTTGCGACCCTGTGGACTACAGCCTGCCAGGCTCCTCTGTCTGTGGGATTTCCTGGGCAAGAGTCCTGGAGTGGGTTGCCGTTTCCTTCTCCAGGGTATCTTCCCGGCCCAGGGACAGAACCCGAGTCTCCCGCTGGGCAGCTGGGTTCTTCACTGCTCAGCCACCAGGGAGGCCCCTAGTGGTGGTCTTAGTATAAAGAGTCTCTGCTTGGAATGAATGTTTACTTATAAATACGTCTTAGAAGTAATGCTGCATGTTTAAATTTCAGAGAATCTTTTTCTTAGACGAAACCTGCCTCTCTCCTTCCCCTCAGGAGTGTTTCGTGACATCTCTGTTGCTTGGTGAGTAATCAGACTTGAAAACAGGCCCTCAAGAATCAAGCTCCATTTAAAGACCTACGCAGACATTGCAGAGGACGCCATGGAGTGCAAGTCTGAGGGGAAAGGAAAGCACCAGCACAGCTTGAACTTGCTGAATCGAATTGAGAGCATGCGAGAGCTAGCGGAGATGGTTGACGTTGTGCTCATCGCGGAAGGGGAGGCGTTCCCCTGCCACAGACTCGTCCTGGCTGCCTTTAGTCCGTATTTCAAAGCCATGTTTACCTGCGGGCTGCTCGAGTGCATCCAGAGAGAGGTGGTGCTTCACGACCTCACGGCGGAGAGCGTGTCGGTGATCCTCCGTTACATGTACCACGCAGTTCTGGAGGTCAGCAACGCCAACGTGCAGACGGTGGCCGTGGCGGCCTGCTTCCTGCAGATGGAGGACGTCTTCCAGGCGTGCCGGCAGCACATGGTGGCCCACATGGATGCTTCCAACTGCGTCGGCATCTACTATTTTGCACAGCAGATGGGGGCTGAAGACTTAGCCGATCAGTCGAGGAAGTACTTGCACCAGCACTTTGCCGAGGTGAGCTCACACGAGGAGATCCTGCAAGTGGAGGCCCACCAGCTCCTGCCGCTCATTCAGTCGGACGACCTGAACGTGTCCCGAGAGGAGAGCATCCTGGACCTCGTCCTGAGGTGGGTCCGTCATCGTCCGGACCGACGCACGGAGCACCTCGTGGAGCTTCTGAAGCAGGTTAGGTTGCAACTGGTCAGCCCTTCCTTTCTGAGACAAGCCCTGAGGAGGAACACGGTGCTCCTGTGCGATGCGAACTGCATCGACCTCGTTCAGAACGCGTTCAAAGCCATCAAGACGCCCCAGCCGCACGCCCTGAACCTTCGTTACGGCATGGAGACCACCAGCCTCCTGCTGTGCATTGGCACCAACGCGTCAGGGATCAGGTCAAGACACAGGAACTACGGGGACGCCAGCTTTTGCTATGACCCTGCCTCACGGAAGACCTACTTCATCTCGTCTCCCAAGTACGGGGAGGGTTTGGGCACCGTGTGTACCGGAGTCGTCATGGAAAACAGCACTATCATCGTGGCTGGGGAAGCCAGCGCCTCTCGACTCTCCAGGCAGAAGAGCAAGAACGTCGAAATCTACAGGTTTGTACCCAGCGACGGGCTTGTGAGCTTGTTCGCGTTATCTGGCTTTGACACTGGCAGCAGAAGTCGCTGCTGAGAGATCATGGTTTAAACCACATGTGTACTGAATAACCCCGCGATCGTGTATTTGCCATTGAGGTAAAATTCTTAGTGAAAGCATCCACGTTATTTCCCCTCTCCCTTTCATTGTTAAGAATCCACCTGTGATGCGGGAGACCTGGGTTCGATCCCCAGGTTGGGAAGGTGCCCTGGAGAAGGGAAAGGCTCCCCACTCCAGCATCCTGCCCTGGAGAATCCCGTGCACTGTATGGTCCATGGGGTCGCCGAGAGTCGGACACGACTGAGCGCGTCACACCCGCTTCCTGAACCTCTAATAGTGTGGGACACTGGCAGCCAAAGAATGCTTCAGCCTCGAGCTGTAGGAGAGGAGCGTCTGCTTAGCAGTCGCGTCTGTCCGGGCCCCCTACGAGGAGACAGCAGGAATTCAGCCCTAAGACGGGCCTGGGTGAATGAGAACGGTGCAGGTGGGCCCTCAAGCCCTCCTTACACAGCAGCCCCTCTCGGGGCCCTTGAGCCAGACGTTCTCAGACTTTTCGCTCGGGAAGTGCTTCTCGACAGCAGAGCGGAGACAGAGAGAGAGGAGAGGTCTCTCTTTAGCTGTCGCCTCCTTGCATCGCAGGACCGCTTCAGCTCCAGCGGGCGCCCCTCACCCGCACACGTTGACGGCATGTCGCTTCTGCCCAGCAGTGGGGGCGGGCGTGGAAACCCCGGGCAGTGACTGTCCTTCCGGTCTCTGCCCACGGCGACAGAGCGGGTGCGGGTTCGGACCCCAGGTCCCCGGGGGAAGGGGGCCTGGGTCTCTCTGGGCCCCGGCTTTTCCCCGTGGAGCCTCAGGGGGAAAAGCCGTCAATCTTTCCCAGCAATAGGGTCTTTTCTAATGAGTCGGCTCTTCACATCAAGTGGCCAAAGTATTTGAGCTTCAGCTTCAGCATCCGTCCTTCAACTGCATATTCAGGGTTGATTTATCGTAGGATTGACTGGGTGGATCCCCTTGCCGTCCAGGGACTCCTGCGTCTTTAACACCACAGTTCGAAAGCACTGATTCTTCGGTGCTGAGCTTTCTTTGTGGTCCGACTCTTACAGCCGTGCCTGCCTACTGGAGAAACTGTCCTCTGAGTGGCCGGCCCTTTGCCATTGTGAGCAGTGTTGCTTGGGGCTTGAATGAGGTTCCCCTGCTGTGTGCATAGTTAGGGTCTCACAGTACTTCCTGAGGGCGCGTCAGTGCCAAGCTTGGGATTTGCTGTTTCTGTTTAGTCCATCAGTGGTGTCCAAACCTGCAACCCCATGGACTGCAGCGCGCCAGGCCTCCCTGTCCATTGCCAACTCCCGGAGCTTGCTCAAACTCATGTCCATTGAGTCGGTGATGCCATACAACTGTCTCACCCAACACGATCCCCTTCTCCTTTGCCTTCAATCTCTCCCAGCATCAGGGTCTTTTCCAGAGGGTCAGTTCTTTGCATCAGGTGGCCAAAGTACTGGAGCTTCAGCATCAGTCCTTCCAATGAACATTCAGGACTGATTTCCTTCAGGATGGACTGGTTGGATCTCCTTGCAGTCCAAGGGACCCTCAAGAGTCTTCTCCAGCACCACACTTCAGAAGCATCCATTCTTAGGCGCTCAGCCTTCTTTATGGTCCAACTCTCACATCCATACGTGACCACAGGAAAAACCATAGGCTTGACTATGTGGACCTTTGTTGGCAAAGTAATGTCTCTGCTTTTTAACACACTGTCTGGGTTTGTCATAGCTTTTCTTCTAAGGAGCAAATGTCTTTTCATTTCATGGCTGCAGTCACTGTTCCCGGTGATTTTGAGGCCAAGAAAATAAACTCTCTCACTGTTTCCACTGTTTCCCCATCTATTTCCCATGAAGTGATGGGACCGGATGCCATGATCTTCGTTTTCTGAATGTTGAGCTTTAAGCCAGCTTTTTCACTCTCCTCTTTCACTTTCATCAAGAGGCTTTTTAGCTCCTCCTCACTTTCTGCCATAAGGGTGGTGTCATCTGCATATCTGAGGTTATTGATATTTCTGCAAGCAATCTTGATTCCAGCTTGTGTTTCTTCCAGTCCAGCGTTTCTCATGATGTACTCTGCATAGAAGTTAAATAAGCAGGGTGACAATATAGAGCCTTGATGTACTCCTTTCCCTATTTGGAACCAGTCCGTTGTTCCATGTCCAGTTCTAACTGTTGCTTCCTGACCTGCATACAGATTTCTCAGGAGGCAGGTCAGGTGGTCTGGTATTCTCATCTCACCAAGGGAACATCTCACGCAAAGATAGGCACCACAAAGGGCAGAATCGGAGCGGACCTGCAGAGGTTTGTGATGGGCGTGAGCGGCCTTTGCCTGCATTTCCATGGCCGAGCCTCATCGTAAGCTGCTCGTCTTTGCCAAGACGCTCTCCAGCTTGCCTCCACTCTGTGGTTCACGGATCTCCATGCAGATATCCTTCTTCTTGACTTAACAGAGGGAGTGGAGTATTCACACTGCAGTCGGTTGTTTCTGTTTTAAAAGTACGCCTCCCCATCCCTTTCGTCCCTCATGCTTTGGTAGACAAGCAGCTGAGGACAGTCGTCTTTCGACCGACAGCCTCTGAAAGGATGCCGCGTGCTTCCCCGCGGCTGTTGCCTTCTTTGTGACGCATCCGGGACAGTGAGCTCCACGGCTTCATCTGGGCGTTTTAGCTCCTCATCCTTCGTGCAAAATGCTAAACCAATTACCAAGTCGCCCGGCAAACATGTACTTCCCAACCTTCAAGGGATATATTTTTGTTCTTGGCCTCTTAAACCATGTCTCAGAAAAACGAAAACTCAGCTTTTGAAGATTTTTTTTTTAATGTGGACTCTTCTTAAGGTCTTTACTGAGTTTGGGCCAATGTCATTTCTGTTTTCTGTTTTGGCGTAAGGCGTGTGGGGTCTTAGCTCCCCAACCAGGGATGGAACCCCCACTCCCTGCGTTGGAAGGTGAAACCCTAACCACTGGGCAACCAGGGAGGTCCCCCAGACCCCAAAACCCATTTTCCGTCCTATTGACACGCTCACCGTCTGTTTCAGGGGCCCCCACCTGTAGACACGCGATCCTCCCTTCTCTAAAATCCCCTACAGTTCAAAGCAGTGGTGAGAATATTGGTTTCCTGCCTAAAATCACTGAGAAGACCGCTGTCCTGAGGGTTGATAAATGCCCGCGTTCAGTTTGTGACCAGCCAGACGAACCCGAAGGAAAAGAGCAGTCTTTGGGTTGAAAAGAACAATTTTCCAACTTCCCTGTCCAGCCTGAAGTAAAACGTCATCCTGGGGAAGAATCTAAGAGCTGGTCTAGAAGAGCTGGGGAAAACGCCTGTGATAGGTTCAACTGTCAAATGTTTGATGCGTAATAAGTAACCTACACGTAGAAGCTGTACTCTATGGAACACACATAGTTTTTTCACCTGTTTCCAAACAGAACCTTCGTTTTTCTTATTTGCTTATTTTTCCTGGGGTCTTCCAGGCACGACTTGGCGATCAAACGCCAGCACGTATCAGTCTAATATTGATGTTTCTCCCTCTCCAGTTAGAGGAACCAAATCATGTTGTGTCTGGAAAAGAAACTTGTGTTTCTTCGGCAGCTTGTTTTCACGTTGAGTCTAATCCTGGGCCTCTCACTGTTAATTCACAGGTACCACGATAGAGGAAACCAGTTTTGGGAGAAGCTGTGCACGGCAGAATTTCGAGAGCTCTATGCTCTGGGCGCCATCCATAACGACCTCTATGTGATAGGAGGACAGATGAAAGTTAAAAACCAGTATCTTATCACAAACTGTGTTGACAAGTACTCTGTGGAACGGGACACCTGGAAAAGGGTGTCTCCGCTTCCTCTGCAGCTGGCGTGCCACGCGGTTACCACGGTGGACAATAAACTCTACGTGATTGGAGGCTGGACCCCTCAGGTTAAGAGAGCTCCTGTGTGCCACGTGGCACGGCTGCGCTGAGCCTGGCTGCTCTGTTGAGAAGCGTTGCAGTTGTTGAATACTAAAAGAGGGTGGTTCGCGTCTTTGGTCACATGCTTCTTATTTTATAGAATATTGAACAGAAGATTTTAAAGTGTGAAAGCAGCCCTGTCGTTTAGTCGCTCCGTCGTGTCCGACTCTGTGGCCCCGTGGACCGTAGCCCACCAGGCTCCTCTGTCCACGGGGTTTCCCGGGCGAGAACACTGCGGTGGGTTGCCATTCCCTCCTCCGGGGGGTCTTCCTGGATCAGGAGTCAAATCGCATCTCCTGCATTAGCAGGCCGGTTCTTTGCCACTGAGCCACTTGGGAAGCCTGATAAAGCAGTTTAGGGGAATGCATTTTATTTGACTTTTTTTAGGGAAATGAATTTTAAAGTGCGTCATTCTAGACCTGACTTCACTCAGTATTTATGCCGTGTCCCTCAAAACCCACCCATTCTTGCGGACGATGAAGGAGGCCTGTGCTGAGGGCTTATGCGTGGGAAACATCTCAGCTGGAGGCCGAGAAGTGGGACCCCCAGCCCGGTTCTGTCTGCGTGTAACCCTTTGGTCTTTTCATATAAAGCTTCTCGCTCTAAGCGGGAAGTTGAAATGCTTATCTGTGATGTCACAGCCATTTTCACAAGAGGGTGCTCCCTCTGCCTCTGCTGGGCATCAGAGGGAGAGACGAGGCCAGGCTGAAGTCCGGCCGCAGGGCTGCAGGATGGAGGAGCCCGCGGGCTGGGGCCACAGTGGCCGCTTCCCTGCGCTTTGCTGGCCCTGCCAGCGCCCGGGGCTGTCACGCGTCTCACGCAGCTGCCGTCTGCCGCGGCCGCCCGGTGTGCGTGCAGAGATCAGTCTCACTGCTCGCTGTGCGCCCCCACGGCGTCGTTGCTGTTGCTCAGGTGCTAAGCCGTGTCTGAGTCTGCGACCCCAGGGACTGCAGCACGCCAGGCTTCCCTGTCCTACACCGCCCCCCAGGGCCTGCTCAGACTCCTGTCCGTCGAGCCGGTGATGCCTCCAACCATATCACCCTCTGCCTCCTCCTCCTGCCCTCAGCCTTTCCCAGCATCAGGGTCTTTCCCAGTGAGTCGGCTCTTTGCATCGAGTGGCCGAAGGACTGGAGCTTCACACGACATAACTAGCTTCATTTTTGCCTGTCTGCGTTCTCCGTTCTCCAGATGTGCTTCATGATACGTCAGCTGTCTGATACATCTTTTTGCAATCATTTCATGAGCTTCCATTTTGCCTTTTAGGATGTATCATACTTGTTTTTAAAATTTTAAACTTCACATTTAATACATGTTGTAAATTCATGCTAGGCATTGTAAATTAACTTAGATTTAATCACAGCTAGTAGCTGAAACCTGACAGAGTATTTGTAACTAAGCTTTTTCAGAGCTATTCATTACATAGTTAATTTTGTATGAATATGCTCCAAAGAAAAGCTTTCCTTCGATATTTTTAGCAGTAAAGTAGAGATTAAATCCTTAAATTATAAGGAAAATTAAAACAATAAATTTCCTAATTTATAATGTCTTTGAACATGTGACTATTTCCTGGATAATGAAAGCCTTTGCTAATCTGTACAGAATACAATACCTTAAGTTGCAAGGTAGCCTGGGGCTGGGATTGCAGTAAAGTGATTATAACCCTGAGCCAAAACTCACTGCATGACTTTCATAAGCAAGGAAATTATTTCTGTGTTGAACACCGGCACGAAAACAGAAAGTGAAAGGTACTGAGTCATCTCTAGCTTGACGTCTTAGAAGTTCCTAACACATTGCAGACAGAAAATGTTACTCTACCCGAAGTTTGTTACTGTGGTTGCCGGAAATTTAGGAGCAGGGAAAGCCACATGCATCTATGTGTGTTTAGCTTCTACTGTTTCTACTCACGATATACAGATACACACATGTATATACATTTATTATATATATATATTTATATACATTTATTATATATTTATATACATTTATTATATATATATAATAAATGGGCCTCCCTGGTGGCTCAGTGGTAAAGAATCCACCTGCCAATGCAGGACACGAGGCTGATCCCTGATCCAGGAAGATCCCTGGAGAAGGAAATGGCAACCCCCTGCAGCATTCTTGCCTGGAAAACCCCATGGGCAGAGGAGCCCGGCGGCTACTGGACATGACTCAGGGGTTGACCAACAAATGTAAAATAAAGACGTAAAAACAACCGCGAATAATTTCTATTAATCCGCGTATCTTTAAAATTAAATTCAAACCACTCCTATACTATGGTATAAAAATACTCTCATTACTAAAACACTCAATTGTTTTTTTAGCTTTGCTCTATTTCGATTATAAAAATGTTATAAAGAAAAACGCTTTATAAATTATTAAAGTTAGTTTCTCACAAGTATTATTTAACCAACCACTATAAAGCTTGGTAAAATACAATTACACTTTAAATAGTGTTCGATAAACCTTGGCTTGATTTTTTAAGGCTTTGCAATGCTTCATTAAAAACGAAAATGCGTTATTGTCTCCCTGCTAAAATCACAGGTTCTCTGCTAAAACCAACACCTTAGCCCATTAGCACAGAATCTAAATCCCTCGCTACTGACAGTGTACTTATAACCCCAAGCCTTGGGATTTGGTGAGTCTGTGAATCCAAGTCACTGTAGTTAACCTCTATTTATCTCGGCTGTCTGCTTTGATTGATTGCACTCATGTGCTCACAACGATCTCTAAATGGGCTGTTATTATATTGGCTGTCATATTTCATACAGATGGATCTTCCTGACGAAGAACCTGATCGATTGAGCAACAAGCTGCTGAGATACGACCCCAGCCAAGACCAATGGACGGAGCGGGCGCCCATGAGGTACTCCAAGTACCGGTTCAGCACAGCCGTGCTCAACAGTGAGATTTACGTTTTGGGTAAGGAGAAGCTAAATGGCTCCTTTTGTTTTTCTCAGCAGTTTGTCTTCATGAAAATGACATATCCTTCCTTCTCGCATCCCAGTTCAGCTACACACACCACTAGCCTCCAGTGTTCTTTTATTTTCTAGAGCACAGTCAGATAAGATTACATGAAAGTCCACTGACGTGTTGAAAGCAAAGTTACTTTTATCGAATTTTTCAGTCATCTGGAATCCAAGATCAGTAGTGATACATCATTATATACTCACCAGGTAAAATGCTGTGAAAAGGCAATAAGCCTTTGGCCACCTTGCTAAGTCACTTTAGTCATGTGCGACTCTGTGTGACCCCATAGACAGCAGCCCACCAGGCTCCCCCGTCCCTGGGATTCTCCAGGCAAAAGCACTGGAGTAGGGTGCCATTTCCTTCTCCCATGCATGGAAGTGAAAAGTGAAAGTGAAGTCGCTCAGGCGTGCCCGACTCTTAGCGATCCCGTGGACTGCAGCCTTCCAGGCTCCTCCGCCCATGGGATTTCCTAGGCAAGAGCACTGGAGTGGGGTGCCATTGGCCACCTTACGTGGATCAGAACATAGGCTTTAACAACCAACTGGTTCTCTGCACTCGTTAAAGAAACAGGTAGAGGGTAGAAAGCTGCCGCAGGTTTGCCGGTCCTCTTCACCTTGCCTCACTCACCAGAATCCCACTAAGGTGGCATCAAATGGTGTTTTATCTGAATGCAGTCGTCCCTTATCTCTGGAATGAGTGTGTGTGGTCTTGCGCTGGCCAATAGGGGTTGGTGAGAGGCTGGTTCCTTCCCACTGAGGTGGGTCCGAGCGACTCCAGAGCATCCTTGGTGCCTCCCTGTCCTTCCCAGTCCTCGCCTAAGCTGCTTCCCTCCTCCTAACGTCATGCTCCGCCAGCCTGCCTTTCCCTCCCATGAGCATGGGCAGACAGGGGCTGAGACAGGCTGAGTGCACTGGTAAAATGATGCTGACTCTTTATTTCAACCCCGTCTGCAATGCTGGCCAACTGGCAGAAATAATGGGTAACAGAAAAATGGCAAAAAAAAAAAAGAAAGAAAGAAAGAAAAGAAATATGGGCTGAAAGCAAACCAAGTCTTTGAGTAGCTTCTTCTTTTTTTTTTTAAGCTAAATGGAAGCCATTATCTCTTGGCTGTGCACACAGCATGAAGCAAAAGCAACGTTAATAGTTGTGTGATTTTAAGAACAAGAACATTATGCCACGTGCTTTATGACTGCCTCAGTTAGGCGACTCGCTTGAGAGTATAATTGAGTTGTTCCTCTGGGTAGACGTTTGTTGCTTTTGTTATAACCATGTGCAGTGCCATCGCCCAGTAGAGATAACATCTATGCTAGGATCAGTCTCCTGGGATTGATGTATATGGAACTCAAGGAGCACAGGGCCGATCTACTGATTATATTAAAACTGGAGGCAGTCGAAAGCGGGGTAGAAGTGACTGTCCGTGGAAGCGCAGTGAGATTCCCAGCCCCTCCCCAGATTCCCAGCCCTTCCCCCAAGTGAAAACACAACGGGCCAAACGTGAGCTAAGACCGACAGTGTCATTTTTGTAAATTGTAGGGAAAGGACCAGATGGTCGATACAGAAATCAGATTGATCATATTCTTTGCAGCTAAAGATGGAGACGTTTTGCACAGTCAGCTGACTGTGCTCAGATCACGAACTCCTTATTGCAGAATTCAGACTTAAACTGAAGAAAGTAGGAAAAACCACCAGGCAGGTCAAGTAGGACCTAAATCACATCCCTTATGATTATACATTCAGAAAACGAAGATCATGGCATCCGGTCCCATCACTTCATGGGAGATAGATGGGGAAACAGTGGAAACAGTGTCAGACTTTATTTCCCGGGGCTCCAAAATCACTGCAGATGGTGACTGCAGCCATGAAATTAAAAGACGCTTACTCCTTGGAAGAAAAGCTATGACCAACCTAGATAGTATATTCAAAAGCAGAGACATTACTTTGCCGACTAAGGTCCGCCTAGTCAAGGCTATGGTTTTTCCTGTGGTCATGTATGGATGTGAGAGTTGAACTGTGAAGAAGGCTGAGCGCCGAAGAATCAATGCTTTTGAACAGTGGTGTTGGAGAAGACTCTTGAGAGTCTCTTGGACTGCAAGGAGATCCAACCAGTCCATTCTGAAGGAGATCAACCCTGGGATTTCTTTGGAAGAAATGATGCTAAAGCTGAAACTCCAGTACTTTGGCCACCTCATGCAAAGAGTTGACTCACTGGAAAAGACTCTGATGCTGGGAGGGGTTGGGGGCAGGAGGAGAAGGGGACGACCGAGGATGAGANTGGAAGGAATGATGCTAAAGCTGAAACTCCAGTACTTTGGCCACCTCATGCGAAGAGTTGACTCATTGGAAAAGACTCTGATGCTGGGAGGGATTGGGGGCGGGAGGAGAAGGGGATGACCGAGGATGAGATGGCTGGATGGCATCACGGACTCGATGGACGTGAGTCTGAGTGAACTCCAGGAAGATGGTGATGGACAGGGAGGCCTGGCATGCTGCGATTCATGGGGTCGCAAAGAGTCGGACACGGCTGAGCGACTGAACTGAACTGAACTGAATTCAGCACTTAACTTGAGATGTCAACTTGTTACCATAGAGACCATGAATCAGCACTTCTAATGACTAAATCATATTTACACTTCAAGCTTTCTGAGCTCTACATAGATTCTGTTAAAATAGCTGGTATGTGTGTGTATTAATTGCTCACTCATGTCCAATTCTTTGCAACCCCATGGACTGTAGCCCACCAGGCTCCTCTGTCCATGGGATTCTCCAGGCAAGAATACTGGACTGGATAGCCATTCCCTTCTCCAGAGTATCTTCCTGACCCAGGAATTGAATCCAGGTCTCCTACATTGCAGACAGATTCTTTACCTTCTGAGCCACCAGGGAATTCCCCTAAAATAGCCTATAGTATTTCAAATTTTATCTGGTATTATCTTAGGTTGGTTCCCCAAAGAATAGACTGAAACAGAGATTTGTCCGCAGAAAGTTTATTTGGGAGTGCTGTCCAAAACGCCCATGCCTTATTGCAGAAAACAGAATTGGCCAGTGGGAGAAGCCACGCCATGGTTCAGTCACAAGGCTTTGGCTCATGGCCTGAGAAGCTGTTGCGATGGCCCTTTATAGTTATCCTGGTTGAAGCAAAGGGGCTTTTGTGTCCCTGCACCAATCAGTCTCTGGATGTGGCCAACACCGAAGGGGAGATTAACTTCAGCCAGGCAGCCTCCTTCCATGGAGAGCCATGCTAGGGAAGAGGCTCAGCTGCAACCAGCTCTCCTGGGAACTGGAGGATCTCATGCCTTGGTCCCAAAGGGGGATTCTGTGTGGTGTGGTTCAGCAGCCATTATAAGAGGAGTATAAATTTCTAGTAAACTTATTGGAAGGCTGTACCAGGTAATCTTCTACACTTGGACTGCTGATTCCCTATCTCAAACACTATCTAGGAAAACCTCCAAGGATGTATCTCTTGATTATGTTCCCAGCTTTGATTTTTTTTTACTTTTGTGGACTCCCTGGGCACTTGCACCAATCCTATGTTACATACTTGCCTCATATGAGGAAAAGGTCCTTTAAGTAAACGACTCAGGTTGCTTCTCAAACAAGACATAGAGAAACTAAGGTGGAAGATGGTGGGGCAGGGTGAATAAGAGGAGGCATTCCGATGGGCCACTCCACCCTAGGGCCATGTGTTTTTTTCTGGCAGAGAGGACATTAAGCCTATGAGACTCAGAGGATCTTCTTGACCCATGCTGTGTCTTATAAGCTATATTCTTCTCTTTTCACCATGTTGTATCCTTTCTCCAGTATTATTCTTAACATTCTAGTCAAGGATTATTTAAATATTCCATTCTTGACTTAACCTTCTTTCAGAGCCTTAAAAGGAGAACAGATCATTCCCATTCCCTCTCAGGCTTTCTGTCGCCATTGCCCACCCCAGACTCCATCACCATACACAACTGAATCCTGAATGGTGGTTGTACTTACTGAAGTACTTCTTGGAGGGAGAGGGATATGTCAGAGAATAAAGGTCTGGGCTATAAGAGACTGTTATTTTCCAAGTAAAAATCTGCTACATAGCCAACTTCTGATTATCTGTTTGAATTTTTATTTCACCAGAAAGCAATTTCTTTATATTTTGAAATCATTCATACATATATTTTATTTCCTCAATAGACTTATTTGAGATATAGAGTAAATTTAAGAAAATCATTAGAAGCCTTAATTTCCCCATTTGAAAAATGTGTGATTATAATTCTTCAAAGGCCCTTCTATGTGCAGAAGCTGCTGATTTTATGAGTCAGCCTAAAATGATAGGATGTCACAATTCTAGAAGAGTTGAGAATACCTTATCTCTGGTTTCCATATTAGTTTGCTGGCAGAAATGCTGGCTACATCTTTTTGTTACTGTCAAGTAAAATAACTGCTCTGGAATAGAGGGCAAGAATAACATAAAGAAAGTAAAACAAAGAAATTTCGCAACAGCCATCATCAGGAACTCAGGAATGATTCAACTTACAGCAGCTTGAAATTTTAAGAGAAAAACAGAAAATGCAATCTGCCTTTTCATTTACTTTCTGCTTCTTCTTTAAACAAGCACACTTTATCACCCCAAAGATTTTCTCCTAAAAAGAAAACACATTGCACAGCTTGACCTGTAATTTAAATCACAATTAAGCTTCCAGTTAGGATATATCTTCATCATAAATCTGCTTTAAATTCCCCAGTGTATAGTTAAATTCCCTTATCCTCTTACACAGCATGACCCCCCATTTTAATTCCCCTAGACATAAAATGCTGAATTATAGCTTATTTATGAGTTTCATAAATAAGACTAATTTGATTGCCATTTGCAGACAAATTCTCACCAGGTTATTACATTCCTAGATCTCATTAACTAATAAAAAATATATAAAATAAAAATGATTCTAAATTAGTCTTCCAAGAATTGCTGGCAACATTTCTTTGCACAAAAAGAAGAACCCACCAACCAACCCTAACAGGAGCAGTTCTTCCTGTTGTACCTGCTCAAGACTTCTACCTATACTAAATCCAATCTACTTTTTATGAATATTTACAAGTCCACCCTTTAGCCTGTGACAGCATTTACTCCTAGTGGAACATTGCTACTTTGCTAAGAATTCATTCCCTGTGAGCAGTGTTTAAAATGCTTCAGCTTTTGTTCTTGACCTAAGCCTGAGTACCCACTATAAGTCCAAGCATGACTGAGAATGCCCAAGCATCTGGTGAAATAGGCCAGCTGGGGTTTCTATGACTTGAGGGCTTCAGCAGTCACATGGAAAGAACAATTATTTGAGGCATTGAGACTGATAGCTACTACTAAGGCAGAATAAGACTGCTGTAAAAAGTTATGCTTTACAATCAATAAAATAAGAACTGATATCCACCATGGTATAAGCTCTGTAAGGCAGAAATTCTTGCTGTACTGCTCACTGATACTGTGAGCACTCAAGCATTTGCTGAATAACTGGATGGGCTTTAGTCCCAGTGCTACTCTAATATTTAGTGCTATGATCCACCTTTTTTGTCTATAAAACAGAGATGATAATAATATGGAAAAAAAAAATTAAAAAAAATTAAAAAAAAAATATGGAATTACTGAATAACATGAAGTAACATAACAAAAGTATATTAGGATTTTTTTTTTCAAGCAACTACCCACAGATTGGGAGAGGTGATATTGAAATGGCTTGGTGGCTGAAGCCATAAATAGCTGAAATGGCTTCAGCTATTTCAGCATTAGTAGAAGTTTGTTTTTATTTTACAGGTCAAAAGAGCAAGGACAGGGAAGAGACTTGGTGACATGGTCTTCTTGGTCCAGTGACAAAGGACATAAATAGTACTTGATCTGGATTTCTGAAGACCCCCTGAACTCTACTGTGAATGTCCCATAAAAGCTGATGTTTTGAAGGGAAATGCCCTCAAACTCTTACAAATATATTGACGTTACACTGCCCTGATCTGTAGTCCCTTAGGAGCCCAAGGGCAAGATCCCACCCTTATGAGAATGAGTGGGATTTGAGGAAAATGGAGTAGAGGAAGGGTGGAGACTGAAAGGTAACAAACATGGGATTTCCTATTTGCCATGTACCGGATGTGCAACAGAGGTGGGGTGCAAGTCAGTGTTTGGAAACAAGGTGGGGATGAGAAAAGGAAAAGAGATGGTAATCAAGGTAATTTCTAAGTTTCTGTGCATGTTAGTGGTTGAGTATCACACAAATCTCTAGGAATTTAAGTAAGGGCAAAAATAACAATAAAAACACCACCAACATTCATTTGAAAAATCTGAAAAATAAAGAATGAGTATTCTCTGATGATTTGGAGGGATGATGTAGGGTGGGAGGTGGGAGGGGGGTTCATGTTTGGGAGTTCGTGTAAAAAAACAAATACATACATAAATGAAATTAAAAAAAAAAAACCTCAACATTCAAAAAACTAAAAAAAAAAACATAGAAAAAACAGCCACCTTAATAATCTTTACATGTTCATGTAATAGTTCATGCATTTGATAAACATTTATGGAGAACAACTCTGTGTCAAGAACTGCACTGGAGGCAAGGTTTACAGACCCTGATAAGCTAAGACCACTGACATCATGGTGTTCACAGCAGGGAGAGACAACTATATAAATGAATAAATAGAACATCATGTAACATAAGTCTGTGTGTATAATAAAGGAGTGGGAAGAAGGGTGATTATACCTGGACTGAAGCTAGAGATGTGGTTATACCTGAATTGTATTCTTTCAACCTGAAACTTCAGCTATTCCAGCATAGGTAGAAGCTCGTTTTTATTTTACAGGTCAAAAGAGAAAGGACAGGGAAAAAGTATATGGCTGAGAGCTCTGAGAAGCCAGCAGCTGTTAATGCTCATTCCATGGCAGATTCTTATGAATGTCACAGTGGCCACTGGCTGTAGTTGTTGTTCAGTTCCTCAGTCGTATCCAACTCTTTGTGACCCCATTGGCTGCAGCACACCAGGCTTCCCTGTCTTCACTACCTCCCAGAGGTTGCTCAAACTCATGTCCATTGAATCGGTGATGCCATCCAACCATCTCATCCTCTATCATCCCCTTCTCCTCCTGCCCTCAATCTTTCCCAGCATCAGGGTCTTCCCCAGTGAGTCTGCTCTTTGAATCAGGTGGCCAAAGTACTGGAGCTCAGCATCAGTCCTTCCAATGAATATTCAGGGTTGTTTTCCTTTAGGATTGACTGGTTTGATCTCCTTGCTGTCAAGGGACCCTCAAGAGTCTTCTCCAGCACCACAGTTTGAAAGCATCAGTTCTTTGGTGCTCAGTCTTTGTTATGGTCTAACTCTTACATCTGTACATGACTACTGGAAAAACTATAGCTTTGACTGTACAGACCTTTGTAAGCAAAGTGATATCTCTGCTTTATAATACTCTGTCTAGGTTTGTCATACCTTTTCTTCCAAGGAGCAAATGTCTTTTAATTTCATGGCTATAGTCACCATCTGCAATGATTTTGGGGCCCAGGAAAATAAAATCTGCCACTGTTTCCATTTTTTTCCCATCTATTTTCCATGAAGTGATGGGACCAGATGCCATGATCTTCATTTTCTGGATGTTGAGTTTAAAGCCAGCTTTTTCACTTTCCTCGTTCACTTTCATCCAGAGGTTCTTTAGTTCTTCACTTTCTGCCACTAGGGAGGTGTCATCTGCATATTTGAGAGTATTGATATTTCTCCCAGCAATTATAGCTTGTAATTCATCCAGCCTGGCATTTTGCATGATGTACTCTGCATATAAGCTAAATAAAAAGAGTGACAATATACAGCCTTGACATATATCTTTCCCAATTTTGAACCAGTCCATTGTTCCATGTCCAGTTCTAACTTGCTTCTTGACCTGAATACAGATTTCTCAGGAAGCAGGTAGGGTGGTTTGGTATGCTCATCTTTTTAAGAATTTTCCAGTTTGTTGTGATCCACACAGTCAAAGGCTTTAGCAGAAATAGCTGTCTTTCTTTTCTGGAATTGTCTTGTTTTTTCTATGATCCAGTGGATTTTGGCAATTTGATCTCTGGTTCCTCTGTTATTTCTAAATCCAGCTTCTACATCTGGAAGTTCTCAGTGCACATACTATTGAGGCCTATCTGGAAGGATTTTGACAATCACCTTCCCAGCATGTGAAATGAATGCAATTGTGGGGTAATCTGAATATTCTTTGGTGTTGCCCTTCTTAGGGATTGGAATGAAAACTGACTTTTTCCAGTTCTGTGGCCACTGCTGAGTTTTCCAATTTGCTGGCATAGTGAGTGCAGCACTTAAGCATCATCTTCCTTTAGCATTTGAAATAGGTGGTTGCTGGTGGCATCACACAAATAGAACACTGCTAGCCAGTGTAAAAAAAGTTTCAATGTCAGATCAATGAAATAATCACCACCATTAGCTTGTTGAATCTTATAATGTTGAATACTTTATTATGTTGTATATTTCAATATTTTCCAAGTCCTTTGACTTTTTAAATCTATTCTTTTCCTTTACCTTAATCAGAAAGCAGCAAATGAATCTCCTAAATTTATTCATATTCAACCAATATTGTGCTAGGTACTGAGGAATGTCAGAAAGTACGTCACAGTAGGAATACAGGTTAGAAGTAAAGTCTAGATAAAAGGTTAATGGATTACGTAAGAATCTGAAAATAATTCTCCCAGATATGGATCAAATTCAGGGTTTAAAATATAAGTAGAAATACACAGGGGAGTAGATATGGAGAGGGGATAAGTTCAGCATGTGCAAAGACGTAAAGATGTAGAAGAGAACATATTTCAAAATTGATAACAAATTTTTCAAGATGGCACATAAAATGTTCCATAATCTGGCTTATCCTACACTAAATCTTGCTACTTCTTGCCTCTTACACTGTGTTTATCTTCCATGTCCTTGCTTGTGTAATATATCATTTATAATGCCTTTCACTCTTCCTCTGGTTAATTTCTTTATGCATGTCATCTCTATTCATCTATGGACCCTTTGGAGGCAGGCCCACATCTTATCCATGTTTTTATTCCAGAACATAGATTCTTACAATACGGTAGGCATTCTATAAATGCCTATTGAATTCATCTGTTCATTTTAAAAGTTGTCACTTTTTTTTTTTTTTGTCATTGGTTGGTGCTTGGTTTATAGTAGTGAACAACAAATGACAAGGTAATCTAAGGAAGAAGTTGTAGGACATGAGTCCTAGGAAAGTAGATGGAGAATAAATTACAAAAGGCCAGGCATACCATCTTAAAGAGGTTAGAATTAATTCTATAGGCAATTTTCACCAAGAGTTTATACAGAGTAAAGAGGTGTCATATTTCTGATATAGAAACATATATTTTGTAGGGCATTTAGAGAGAGCAGAGACTGGTGGCTAATAAGTATTGCTGAGGTAGAAATTTAAGTAGGAATTTGAATAATGTAACAGAGAGAGAAAACGCTGATTACTGAAGGGCAGATCTTGTGGAAAATATCTAAGAGTGATATCTAGTAAGAACTGAGCTGGTAATAAAAGGAACTAACTGAAAGACGGTCAAGCAGATGTGTGTGGACTTGAAGTAAAAAGTAGTAAGGGGCCACTGTGAAAGGGAGAACGATGAAATGAGAACGGTATTTGAGAAAAGGGAGTGAATAATCCTCCCCATAAAGGAAGGGCTGTGGCAAAGCAGAAGAGCAATGAGATGAGTAGCTCTGGCTAGTAACCAGCATGGAAGTGATAAAAAGCCAACGAGAACAGGAAACACTGAAAGAACAAATACAAAATAAGTACCAAGAGACTGGATTTTATGAGTAGTGCATGAAAATTTTTTTTCCACTTTTATTTGCATTTATTTTTTGCAGCATTTATTCCTGGGCCATAAGTTTTTGTTTCTTCAGTTTCTTCTGGGATATCTTTTTCGCCTGTGCAGCCTCCTCTTCTGGTTTAGGAACAATCTGTTCTTTTTCAGTAAGGATCATCTCAATGTGGCAGGGAGAGCTCATGTAGGGGTTGATTCGAGCGTGAGCTCTGTAAGTCCTGCGCCGCATCTCGGGGGCTTTGTTCACTTGGATGTGCTCAATGACCAGAGAATCGACATCTAAGCCCTTAAGTTCAGCATTACTCTCTGCATTTTTGAGCATGTGTAGTAAAAATTCAGCACTCTTTTTGGGCCACCAGCCCTGCATCCAGCCCCACTGTTCGGCCTGTGCACACCTACCAACTCCACCAATTGCAGTGATGGAATGGCACGCATTGCTTCTTTAATGTGGCATCCTTCAGATACTTGGTGGCTTTTCAGATATGCATACCCTTTATGGCCTGGGCAGTTTCATGAGTGTTCTTAAAGTGTACACGAAGATTTGAACCTCTTGATTTGCATGATTTTGTGGGGTTTTCTGGGTCAAGTGAATAGCGCACCATTTTTAGGGGTCACCTCAGGCCGCTTACCAGAAAAGCGAAAATATTTTCTTAAGAGCTGATACCAGACATCTTTCTCTGTTTTCTAGGAAAAGCTCATTTGAATGTGGAATTGAAAATCTGAAAGCAAGGTTCAGCAGGAGCAAAACAAAGACCCCTGATGTGCTTCATGAAAACTAAGTGGAAGGGCCTCCTCTAACCTAGTTGACTGAAATTCTCTTCATAAAGTCATAGAACTACTGAGTAAAATATAACTATNAGACATCTTTCTCTGTTTTCTAGGAAAAGCTCATTTGAATGTGGAATTGAAAATCTGAAAGCAAGGTTCAGCAGGAGCAAAACAAAGACCCCTGATGTGCTTCATGAAAACTAAGTGGAAGGGCCTCCTCTAACCTAGTTGACTGAAATTCTCTTCATAAAGTCATAGAACTACTGGGTAAAATATAACTATTGTCATATAAACCATATACCATGCACAGTAACAAAACCCAGAAAATTAAAAATGCCAAAAACAAACTGCAAATGTAAGGAACAGGCACTGACAGGCAGTCTTCCAACATTTATTTTATACTTGGCTATAGTGCTCAGGGGGCATCCCATGTGGCTCTCCCTGTGGCTCAGTGGTAAAAAATCATCTTCCTATGCAGGAAGCACAAGAGGTGTGTGTTCAATCCCTGGGTTGGGAAGATACCTTGGAGAAGGGAATGGCAACCCACTCCAGTTTTCTTGCCTGGGAAATCCTATGGTCAGAGGAGCCTGGTGGGTACAATCCATGGGGTCTCAAAAGTCAGACACAACTGAATGATTAAACAACAACAGTAGGGCTCAGGAGCCAGCGGCTGGGTTCTGAGGCACAAGCAGTTGCCCTTGAGGTTCAGTGAGCCAGAGGAGCTAGAACTAGGCCCTTATATGAAACCTGCAGCCTTAATGATCTGCCAGTCATTGCGACTGGAAAAGCTCCACATACTAGACTCTGGAAGAGGTAAGGTTTGTTGTTTGTTCGGAGCTTTGCATAGGGGGATAAAACAAAAGCTACCTGTGATAAATTAAAACCACAGACCTGCAACAGACATGAATTTATGATACCTGTATAATTCAGGAACCACAAACTGAGAAACAATCCTTTACAAATGTTCCCAGATCTTTAAAAGCCAAAGAACCCTGGCAGAAACAAATGTGTAAGTGCTCTGAAGGGACCCTTTCACAACTCAGGGCATAAGAGACTCCCATAAACCAAACAACCCCATCCAAGAACAGCACCACAGGAGGAAACAAATCACTATGAGTAAGAGTCAGCAACTGTTGTTGCAGAGTTAGGAACTCAAAAGCTTGAAATAGTAGAACTACCTAAAAAAGAAGATAAAGATATTTAACTTGACTAAGGAGGCAAAATAATAGAAATCAGAAGGAAAATATAAGCAGATTTCACAAGGAACCAAGCAGAACGTGTAGTACTGAAGACAGTGTGCTCAGTTGCATCTGCCTCTTTGCGGCCCATGGACTGCAGCATTCCAGGCTCCTCTGTCCATGGTTATTTTCCAGGGGAAAATACTAGAGTGGGTCACCAGCCCCTACTCCAGAGGATCTTCCCAACTCAGGGACTGAACCCGCCATTTCTCGTCTCCTGCATTGGCAGGTGGATTCTTTACCACTAGCACCACCTGGGAAGCCCACTGAAAACATTGTCAGTGAAATGAAAATAAATGTGTCTACACGAAAGAATATAATCACCTCCTTTTTTAGTCCTCACTTTAAATTATGCTCAGCTTGCATTCTTTCCAAGCTTGCCAGATTGGTTTTATTTGGTGTATTCAAAATGTGCTGCTACTCAATATAATTTTGCAATATGAACTTCAGTTCTTCCCACTGAACCCAAAATTAATCTCTCAACAAAATGAACCAAACTTTCCTTATTTCTGCAATGAAGGTAAAACTCCCCCCTCCACACACACTTCTGTCCTAAATTCCAGCAAAAGAGGATTGACTCAGTTACATAGAATTTTGTAGGACTCCAAAATTAGAAAAGTGAGGCTTTGGGAAGTGGGTCCCTCCCAATACCCTGGAAGAGAAGATAAAATCTTTTTCCTAGCTCCTGTTTTATTTATGTGTCCTCGCTGGTACTACTGCCTTCTACATAAGGACAAAGACTCTACCTGCCCACCAGTGTTCAAGCTTTCAAAAGCTTTTTAAAAAAAATTAGTTTTGGTTGTGCTGGGTCTTCATTGCTGCATGCCAGACTTCCCTAGTTGTAGCAAGTGCGGGCTACTCTCTAGCTGTGGTGCACAGGCTTCTCATTGCGGCGGCTTCTCTTGTTGCAGGGCACAAGGTCTACTGTGCGCAGGCTTCAGTAGTTGCGGCACACGGGCTCAGTAGTTGTGATGCATGGGATCAGTCACCCCATGGCACGAGGAATCTTCCAGGACCAGGGACCAAACCTGTGTCCCCTGCATCAACAGGCAGATTCTTAACCACCGGACCATAGGGAAGTATTCAAATGCTTTTGATTCACGGTGATGAAACAAGAACTGCTGCTGCTGCTGCTAAGGCGCTTCAGTCGTGTCCGACTCTGTGCGACCCCAGAGACGGCAGCCCACCAGGCTCCCCCGTCCCTGGGATTCTCTAGGCAAGAACACTGGAGTGGGTTGCCATTTCCTTCTCCAATGCATGAAAGTGAAACAAGAACAGTGCCCTATTTATACTGTATCAACCCTATACTCCATGGACTAGAGTTTGAACAAACTCTGGGTTTGGAAAGACAAGGAAGCCTGGTGTGCTGCAGTCCACGGGACTGCAAAGAGTTTGACACTATTTAGCAACTGAACAACCACCCTATAGTCTATCTTCACTTCCATTCCTAATCTCTCCATATTAGAGGGGTTTTAGTGGTTTCATGCCTTGGTGCTCTCCACTTCTCTATGGCGATCTCAGGGGCCAGTTTTAACTAAGCCATTAGAGATTTCCGTAAGTTCATCTGTACTAACTGCAATTCGTTAGTGCTTCGGATATGCTCTAAGACTAAAACTGCTGTAGACCTCTCCTTTTATAGGCAATTTTCACTATAATAATTACTTTTAGTGGAAGTAGTTAGATGTGTCTATTTTTATAACTACCCAGAAGTTCTTATACAGCAAAAGTGTATTTGCATGTATTTTTTCATCCACTTGACTTAAAAAATATCAGCTATTAATTTATTAAAATAGTGCAAAGGGTAACAATGTTTGTCCTAACACTTACATTTTCACCCCAAAGAACTATTTATTTCACAACTTGATAAAATCCACATTAGGGTCTGTTGGCAAATTAAAATTCTTCATTCTCAAAGAGATGAAATGAGGACATAGTTGAAAAGAAATGTATTTAAGACTGAAGAGAATCAATACAAGTGAAGAGGTGTGGAGTATAGGGGATGAAGGAATCACCATAGACAAAGCTAAGTGTTAGTCATTCAGTAGTGGCCCACTCTTTGCAACCCCATGGACTGTAGCCTGCCAGGCTCCTCTGTCCATGTGATTTCCCAGGCATGAATACTGGAGTGCGTAGCCATTCCCTTCTCTAGGATATCTTCCCAATCCAAGGACCAAACCCTGGTCTCCTGCCTTGCAGACACATTCTTTACTATCTGAACCACTATGAAATAGCAACAAGACAAAAATAACTGCTTGACTGAATGATGAGATAAGAGTAAATAATTTTTCTTATACAAACAGAAAACTCCCACACAACTTTTAATTCTCCCAAGTAGAAAAGATTTTCAAATCAATGGCTCCTTCTTGGTAGCTTGACTGGTGTCCAATACTGCAAAGTCTATCGAGGCCGAGAAAGCAACTTTAAATATATAACCCCAAAATAGTATGCTGGCCGCATCATCTCTTTTATACATCACCTAAGGAAAGCACCATAGAGCATGATAAGCTATGACCTTCCTAACTCATTAGTATCAACATGCTTAACTGTAAGTAAACTGGCCGTTTTTTTGTTTTTAAGAAAAATACACACTGACAACAGCATCTGTTATTGCTAGCACTAGGAGTCTGTACATTAAGAGAAGTAAACGTATTCGCTCTGGAGCAAGACCGCGTGGAAACAAACCTCAGCTTTCCCGCTTACTACTTGGAATAAGTTGCTTAACCTGTGACTCAGTATGCTCATTTGTAAAATGAGAACAATAACACGGATTTCATAGGGTTGCTAAGATTTTAACAAGCGCCTGAAACGCAACTTGGCACCCGAAATCAATAAATATCAGCTGTTAAAAGGTGTTCCCCCTAAAATTCTCTGAAATGTTAGTTCTGCCACTGCTTATCATTCCACAGCTTTTCAGAGAAACGAGGGAAACTCCTATTCGTCCAGCCTCTACTATCAGCCCCACTCAACTTCTCCCGCGAGCGCTGCATCTGGTGACAGCCTTATCTGCCTTTTGGGACAGGAAACCCGAGCCCTCCAGGGTCCTTCGCCGGCGAGGGGCGGAGCCAGAACTCGATCCACAGTCCTCAGAAGTTCGTTCGGAGCCGCCCCAGCCGCAACAAGGTGCAGCTTCCATTTACAGGACCCTGGCCCAGCCCAGGGGGATTCTGAAGCAGAACGAGGAGACTGACACGAAGCCATCCTACCTCCGGTACTCGGAGACGACGGGGGCCTGCACCACTGAAGCCCGCCGGGCCTGAGAGTAGGCGGGGTTTTCCGGGCGCGATGGCGGCCAGACCCGGCCTGCGGCGGGGCGGGGCCGGCGAGCGCGAGGCCCCCAGGCTGAGGTGCGGGGCTGCCCGAGGTGTGCCGGATACCGAGCTCAACATTTGCCGCCAGCTTCTTTAGACCTCAGGTCCGACCCGTCGCTTTTCCTGAGCCGTCCTCTTCTCGACCTTCTTTTCTATCTCTTTGTCCCTTTAACTGCTTGATGGAAGAGAAAAATGGAACTTTTAAGTCAGGCATCTCTGAGGCACCAGCCAATGGAATAGGTAGTGGAGGTGGGGTCCTGTGATCGCGCCGAAATTCAAAGGCAAAAATAGTTCCGCTCTGGTGCCGCGCGCGGGGCAAATGTAGGAGCAGCTTTGGTGGTGTCCGCCTCTTAGCGCCCGAAGCTGGGCAAGACTCGCGCACTCTCTGCCCTAGTGACTAGGAAGAGCTTGCGCCTCAAGCCCAGGCGACCCGACGCAGCGGCGAGGCTGGTGCGTGCGCGCGGCCGGTTGGGCCTAGCCGGGCTTTCCTGGCGGGAGACTGGCGTCGGGGGCCGGGGAGCAGAGTAGCAAGGAACTTCAGAGTAAATTTAGTCCTAAAGGGATTCCTAGCAGAATGACTAGTTCCTGTCTAGCCTTGGAGTAGGGCGAGCAAGGGTTGACTTTCTGGCCTGGTGCGGCGAGGGAAGAGCCTGAGTAAAAAGCAAAAGCCTTCAGCTTTTTATCTGGGGGTATATCTACTGATATTTAAGAAATATTTACAGACCACTCGCCCATCCCGCGCCTTCGAGTCAGGCAGCATTCCGGCATACAACGGTGAATGTAGAAGATGCTACGGAAGATTACATTATGATAGGTTGGGTAGAGCAATAAATAAGTACTGATGAGTGTCAGCTGCAAGTCCGTGAAGGAAAAAGCAGAGAGAGGGAATGGGTAGAGGGTATTTTTATTATATACGAGAGTCGGAAAGGAACCTAGTTAGGTGAGGTTGAGTAAAGATATGAGTGATATAAGGGAGAGTGAGCCATTTCAGTTTGCGGGTAAGTGCATTCTGGGCAAAGGGGATGGGATGGTAAATGATCAGTAATCTGTGTTAGCTGGAGTATGATAACGGTGGGAGATTATAAGCCTGGAGAAGTAGGTGGTTGGCTTCCAGGTTCAATTAACTTATGCGTATGTGCGTACTAAGTCACCTTAGACTTAGTACTTCAGTCGTGTCTGACTCTTTGCGACCCCATGGACTAGCTCACCAGGCTCCTCTGTCCATGGGGATTCTCCAGGAAAGAATCCTGGAGTGGGTTGCCCTGCCCTTCACCAGGGGATCTTCCCAACCTAGAGATGGAACCCACGTCTCCCGTGGCTCCTGCATTGCGAGAGATTTCCTTTATCGCTGAGCCACCGGGAAGCCCAGTTAACTTCTAAATAGAGGCTAATTGTATATCTTTAAGTTTAAGAAAGATACCTTTACATCAGAGGAAACAGCAAGTGACTTATTTCTATTGCGGTGTCATTCTTATGGTGTAATGTTTATTATGATTCCAGTTTTACATTCCACTTATGCGTTGTTTTTCTGTTTTGTACAGAACTGCTTTGTGGCTTGATTTCTAGCAGAGATTTACCTGTCCAAGTCAGCAGTGAAAATGCACATTAAGTCAGTCATTCTTGAGGGATTCAAGTCCTATGCTCAGAGGACTGAAGTCAATGGTTTTGACCCTCTGTTCAATGCTATCACTGGTTTAAATGGTAGTGGAAAATCCAACATATTGGACTCCATCTGCTTTTTGCTGGGCATCTCCAACTTGTCTCAGGTAAAGTGTAAACTTTCTGACTTATGTGAATTTAAGTTTGAGAACCCTCAAGGGAATCTTTGCACTTGGAGAGGACCAGTATTACCAATAGTCTCTTCATTTGCATTCTTATGTGAATTATCTTCTACCTCACTGCAGTCCTTTAAAGGTAAGTATTATTACTCCATATTTTAGGTGAGAACGTAGAAACTTAGAGGAGTTGCTTAAGTTTAATCCTATAAAGATGTTTGAAGCAACACTGAAACACACATTCTGATTCCACAGTTTGTATGCTTTCCACCTGCATCCACCCTCATTATAATGTCTTTTCAGGATCTACTATTGGGATTGAATGAATAGTGAAATTTTTAAACACTGTCTTTCCATAAATTTTTCAAATAAGCTCTTGTTAAGAAATGAGTAGATAACAGTTCAGTTCAGGATTAAAAAGGTCCTGTGGAGAGAGAGGCCCGTTTCAGGTTGATGCCCATTTTCTTTGCTTTCCTTGCCTATGAATACCACTACCTGTTCTTGACTTCTTAATAGATACTACATGGGTGGTTTTCCAACAGCAAGAAAGCTGTTTTTAGTGCTATTTTGTGCAGTACTGAGTTTTGTAACTGATAAACTTTTCCTTTGTTTTAGGTTCGGGCTTCTAACTTACAAGACTTAGTTTACAAAAATGGGCAAGCTGGTATTACAAAAGCCTTGGTGTCAATCACCTTTGATAATTCTGACAAAAAGCAGAGTCCCTTAGGATTTGAGGTTCATGATGAAATTACAGTAACAAGGCAGGTGAGTGAGTGACTACTAAACATTTGGTTACCTAAACACTTGCGTGTCTCATGTGCATTCTGGCAGTACAATTACTGGAAAGTTGATGAACAAAGCTGATGGATCAAATACTAGATTCCTTAAGAATATCTTGTTTCACTTAAGCAAATTCCAGCATTTACCAAGTGGATTGAAAGGGATGTGAAATCCATCCGTATAAGCACTCAGCCGTGCTTATTTAAACCATAAACCATGCACTTGAGTCTCTTTCTGTGCTGGAACACCTGTAGTTCTTGGGATCTCACTGTTTTCTGAGGTAACCCATTCTATTTTTGGAAATTAGAAAGTTATTCTTACAAATTGAGCCATACCGTAGTGTTGTTTCCAGATTTTACACATAGATCCTAGTTATCTTGAGAGCACCAAGAGAACATGTAATTTATTCTTTATTTCATTATATCAGTGTTCTTCTGTAAGTCTGTTTTCTAAGCTAAATTCTCTAGGTCTTTCAATTGATATTTAGTTGTTTCTAGGTCTTCCACTTATGTCATCACATGGAATGCAAATTTGCTCCAGTTTTATTTATACACACACACGCACATATATATTTTTTAATGGTTGGCACTTCAAATTGCATGTGCCAGAATTGGTCTGGCTGGGACAGGATTAAGCCGAATTGTCACTTCTTTCATTTTAAGTACTCTACTTCTATTTTTCTCAATATGATGTTGAAGAGTTCATGATATATTATGAACTCATATCTGATTTACTTAAAATCACTCTTAAGTTGTTGTTACTTAGCCATATACTGCCATTTCTGCATCTAAGCAGGTTCTTGAAACCAGTGGAGGACCTTAACATTTGTCCCTTAAAATCTTTTTATCTTATTATAATCAGACCGTGTTTTCAGTTTGTCAGAGTTTTATCTTTAAAAATTTTGTTAATTCTCATTTACTCTTCATCTTAGCATTATGTAGCTTATAGATTTCCATCTCTATGTTAATGAAAACTCTGGTTAAAAAAAAAAAAGATTAACTAGATTGGGACAAAATCCTGTTATCTGTCTTTAACCATCTATCAAATAATTACCTTTTTAGGATTTGAAGAAAATCTGCTGCTAATCTACCCAAAATTCCTGTCCTCTTGTGGTCCATATGACCTTTTCTTCACCAGAATTTTGTTATAAAGACTTCCTCACATTTCTTTAGGATATATTAGGATTGTTGTTCAAATATTAAGAAATGATCTACCACCCTAATACTGTCAGGAAAAGAAGTGAACTCATATTTATTTAATATTAAGTGCTTGATGTGTGCTGGGCATTCTCAAATGCACTGGGAAATACAGATAGAAAGAACGAGAAACAAATCTTGTCTTTAAGGATCTCAGCAAATGGATGAGGCAGTTATAACTCCAAAATGACAATGTACATGCTGTAGTAGACTTAACAAGCTGTTATCTAGTATAAGTTGTTCCTATTAAACCCGTGCTGCAGTTCCATGATTATTCTTTTTCTTTCAAATATTCACAAGTCTTATCTTTTATTAATAGTTTTAGAGTCTTCACAAGAATTATTACTAAAACAGTGTCTTGTGTTTTTGGTATTTGACTCCATTGGAAATCAAAAAGTGGAGAAAGACGGGTCAGCCTCTGAGTATGGAAAGTTGTAGAAGAGGGTGATCAGGGGTAGAAGCTGCATTCTATACATCCTTGGAAACAAAGGTGGAAGGCACCTTAAAGACCTAGTCCACTGCGTGGAAGGTTAGGAGGCCCTAGATTAGAAGCCAGTCTCACATTGTTTTTGACCATGTTATACTTGCTTCACTATTTACCCTAGATTCGTTTTATTTATCATTAGTTGGAAAAAAACAAATAAAAGATAATGTATTTGGGAATTTATCATCTTAGCTCAAGATATGTGTGTTCATTTATGTCTTAAAATTATTTCCTTTGCAGGTAGTTATTGGTGGCAGAAATAAATATTTAATCAATGGAGTAAATGCAAACAATACCAGAGTATACGATCTCTTCTGTTCTGTTGGTCTTAATGTTAACAACCCTCACTTTCTCATCATGCAGGTATTTTGTTTGTGGACTTTATATCTCTTTCATAATAGTTTTAGCATCTTTTTTTAACTTACAGGAGAAATACTTGTGTTTGGATTTTTCATTTTTTAATTTGCTGTTAGGCTGATGTTTGGGCACCTGTTAATAAATGTGGGTTAGTTATTTGTACTTATGTGTTCTGGTATATTGCATACATTTGAATTTTGAAGAATATCTGGAATTAATTTTCTTTGACTTATCTTGAAGGGCTATTCTAAAAAATCAAGAGATGTTCAGTAATTATGCCAACATTTATTTACACACTTACCCATTTTAGAGTTGGAGACTTATACATCATTCCCTGTCTCAGAAAAACAGTCTTGAGTTGACTTTGTATTATTTATGTAATTTATATCACTAGTAAGACAGTAAGTAGCAAAATTCTAGAATTATAAGCTACCCTTGTTCTCAAATCTTAAAAAAGAAACATCTTTTCATGTAAGTGGGAGAAATAACTGCCCAAAGATTTGTGTATTAGGATGTAACAGCTTTAGTACAAATAAACGTGTATGCCTTTAGGTTATTCTTTCTGAATTTATTGTTATTACAGTAAGTTTGTCATTTTATTTTCAGGGACGAATTACAAAAGTGATGAATATGAAACCTCCAGAGGTAAGAGCACTCTTTAGGCACAGTAAAAATAGTAATTGTAGATAACTGTCTTAATCTTTTAGCTAATCAGTTTTTAAATATAATTTTTTATTATTTATTAAAATTCTTGGGAATGTTTATTTAAGAATGATTAGTGGAGAAAATAATTTTGTTTTTTAATATTTGACACCATGCCCTAGTTTTTTTTAAGTGATATAATGTAAACTTTCAGAACCTTAGTTTCCTCATCCATAAACTGGAGTCTGTAACCTTTACCTCAAGATCTGTTCTGAGGATTAAATCAGAATCTTTAAAAGAAGTAAAAGGAAGGTCCTAGGACCTTGTTAAGCAGTTTTTTTAAGTTTTTTTTTTTTGAAATATCATTGATAGTTTCAGGTGTACACCAAAAAGTTTTGATATATACACAATATTCAGTATATGTGTATATCACAAAATGATCACCACAGTTTAGTCAACATTGATCACTGTATCAATGTGATACACTGATGTGATCATCTTTTAGGATTTTTTTTTGAAGATGAGAACTTTTAAATTATACTCTACAATTTTCAAATATGCAGTTAAGTATTATCAACTATAATCACCATGCCATACATTACATCCCCAGGACCTTTTACTTTATAACTGGCACTTTTAACTTTTGCTCACCACCTATCCCCCACCTTTGTCAGCCACTAATCTGTTTTCTGTATCTATGAGTTCAGTTTTGGGTTTTTTTTTTTTTTCAAAGATCCTACATGTAAGTGAAATTACACTGTATTATCTTTCTGTCAGACTTATTTCACTTAGCATAATGCCCGTGTGTTCTATCCATGCAGTTGCAAATGGCAGGATTTCCTTTTTGTATGCCTAAGTAACATTCTATTTAGTTCATATATATAAATATTGTATTCTTTATCCATTCATCCATCAGTGGACATGTTGCAGTGAGCACGGAAGTGCGGATATCTTTTCAAATTAGTGTCTTTGGTTCCTTCAGATAAATGTCCCAAAGTGGAATTATTGGATCATATGATAGTTCTATTTTTAATTTTTTGAGGAACCTCCATGCTATTTCCCATAATAGATACATCAGTTTTCAGTCCCACAGACAGTATACAGGTTTTCCCTTTTCTCCCTATCCTAACCAGTCTTTGTTATTTTTTGTCTTTTTGATAAAAGCCATTCTAACAAGTAATGTCTCATTGTGGTTTTGATTTGTATTTGTGGATGGTTTCCTTTCCGATGCAGAAGCCTTTAGTTTGATGTAGTCCTGCTTGTTTATTTTTGGTTTTAGTGCCTTTGCTTTTGGTATCAAATCTAAAAAAAAAAAAGATTTGTCACTAACACAGATGTTGGGAGCTTGCCACTTACTTTTTTTTCTAGGAGTTCTATGTGCCCATACAGTATTAAAAGAAATTTTGGTTCTAAAGTAGCTTTTCTCAGCTGGTGTTCCATGTCAGAGTTAAACCCTATAGGAAGAGATTTAAATGAAATTAATTCATTAGATATAATGGATTGCTTAAGACATTAAGACTTAATTTTGTTTTGGAGCCCCCTTGAGAAGAGTTGATATGAAGGAATAACTGTTTTGTATAAGAGCAAAGGCTCTTTTGGCATTTTTATCTATGGAGAAGAACTAAAAAGACAACTGATAATTGATGATACTAGTCTGGTTTAACCATAGCTCACACTTAACTTTCTTCAGATAACATCTTAAGGGAAACTTCTAATTCAAGATCTGCCCAATATATAGGAATCAAACTAGTTTTCAGAGAAATAATCCTCTTGAGGTAGGGATTGATAGTGATTAGAAGCTTCTGATAAAGGAGTGCTAAAAAATTGTCCTTATAAAATTATAATTAGTGTTTGCCTTTTTCAGTGTACTCAACGTGAATTACTTTACTTCTCAATGACACTGAGATACTTTCAGTCCTCAGCGGATGAAGAAAGAGAGGAACAGGGAAAACTTAATTACTTCCCCAAGTTCCAAAAGTATCTGCCACAGTTGGAATGTAAATGTTAGGCCATGCTTCATCTTTGTAGGAACAAAACAGCTGAAGTCTCACTTGGAACAGTTTTAATTTATAAATTGAAGTACTAGTTAGCTTTTACTTTCTTCTTATATTTGAAGGAAAAGAGAAAGGAGGAATGAAAGGTTGTTGCTGAATGAAAAAAGGCGGCCGGGATTCTTGGCCTCCGGAGAAGAATTCAGTCTGGGGCCAGAGACGAGGCTTGATCACTCAGAGCTTTGTGTGATAAAGTTTTATTAAAGTATAAAGGAGGTAGAGAAAGCTTCTGACATAGGCATCAAAAGGGGGCAGAAAGAGTACCCCACTTCTAATCTTCAACTGGATGATATAGAGTCACTAGCAGTCCATTCTCTTGCCTGGAGAATCCCAGGGACGGGGGAGCCTGGTTGGCTTCCATCTATGGGATCACACAGAGTTGGACACTTCTGAAGCGATTTAGCAGCAGCAGCAGTCTGTTAATGAAAGAAAGGAATGTCTTAAAACTCAGAATGGCACCAGGCCCTTCACCCATAAGATGCATTTTGGGATAACTTTGGCACCAAATGGTTCATCCTGGGCCATAAAATGATTAACTTCAATCTTGTAGAAGGACAGATTAACATACAAATAGTTTCATTTACATAGATTAGGGAAACAATATCTGAGTATAACATACTGGTTTGTCAAGTAGGTTCTGAGCCAAGAGGCCAAACCGACTTGAAGACAGAGTCTGGGATAAATGCATAGTACATTAGCATAGCTTAAGACAAACATTTCCATAAGAAAAATGCGTTGGTTATCTCAAGGTTTGAGAATAGTTAACTTCGGGTGAAACCAGGTGTCATTATGGCAACACAGTATTTTAAGAGAAACCTTCTTTTAAATTTGTATAGAGAAGGAAAAAATATCACATCTTTTAAATTTGTATAGAGAAAGAAAAAAATATCGCTAGTTTATTTCCTCTTGCCAGTTAAGAGAGAGAAAAATGTCTGACACTTGCAGGCTATTTCTTCCCTTTGGAGACCCCTGGCCTTCCTGCCTGTTAACCCTCTCAGGAATCACTGGCTTCATTTTTCAAAGATAGGTGCTCTGGAACCTCAGTGTAGCATAAAGTTTGATTTTAGAATTGGAGTGAAGGCCAGAAATATTTGTTGAATCTTAGGGTTATAGATAATATGTACATTTTTTTAATGTACTTAACTGTTATGGTCCTTAAGTATTTTGTTAAGTTGCTTTCTGGCTTTAAGGCCTTAAGTGATATCCCAATGTAAATTCCAATGAGACTCACTGGCTTTGATTCTTAAGACATCAATGCAATTATCTTTCCAGATTTTGTCCATGATAGAAGAAGCAGCTGGTACCAGGATGTATGAATACAAAAAACAAAATGCTCAGAGGACTATAGAAAAAAAGGAGGCTAAGCTGAGAGAAATTAAGACGGTAATTAAATTTATATAAAATATTTTTAGGGAAGAGAGTACTTTTCTTTTAGAGTTTTTCTGCTGTAAAAGAGGGAAATTTTACCACACCTGTCCTCTCCCCGGCCTTTGTTCAGTTTTCCTTAGTCTTCTCCCTTTTAAATTTCTTTAATGGTACTTCACATACTCAAAAATACTTTTTCCTTTATTTTCCAGATACTTGAAGAAGAAATTACTCCAACTATTCAAAAATTAAAAGAGGTGTGTACTGTATATGTGAGGACAGCCAGCTAGAATGTCTCTCAAAATTGGTGATGCATCCATGATGATACACATGGTAGTGACACGTGTACCACTCCTCAGAAATGTTTCTTGGAGACGAGATAAGGAATTAGATTTGATAATCCATGCTTAACCTTCTGCTTATAGGAGACAATGCATTTCATATCTGTTAAGTCATAATGGTTTTAGAGATTGACTGTCATAATCTCAGAAAACAACATGCCAGATTTTCATTCTTTGTTGAAGACAAGTGTAAATCTAAATTTTCCTGGATAGTTAGAATTGAGTGGAATAAATATTTCTTAAAGTTATGGTACTCTTAGAAACTCTTGGTAGAGTGAGTAACTTCTAGGGTAAGAGGGGCTATCACTAAAATTACTGCTGTCAAGGCAGACAATAGGTATTGAAACAGATGGCTGTTTTCTCTCTAATCTTTGCACTTCTGACGTCATATCACTGTTTCAGTGAAAATATTTTAAGTCATGTATTTAGAAATTTCTTAAATGTTCATTAAAATTTGATACTTCTCAAGCTATCTTCTGAGTCTATACAGTAGCATAGATGTAATTGGAAAAACTGAAAAATTGTGAACTTGAAGATTCTGCTTTTGTATGTTTGATTTAGTAGAAAAACACTAGTTCACGAGTTTAAACCTAGATGTCCTATTTTGATTTTGCCAAATTCTATATCTGATAATATGAAGAACTTATTTAATCACCCTGAATTTGTTTCTTCATCTGCAGATTAGGAATTTTCATTGTTAACTTTGTCTTAGTAGGTCCTGTCTTAGTAGGTCCCAGTGGGAATCAAGTTTAGTAATATGTGAGCAAGTATTTATAAATAGTTACATGAATTAATATAGGTTGGGCATCTTGGTAATAGTACTACAAAATATATTTAATAGTGTATCATTCATGGTTTTATAGTTTTATAGACTTATTCCCACTAGTCTATGAATCTTATGTCCATATTTCTTTGTTAATCCCAACTATGTGGTTATATAATCCCAACTGTGTGGTTATATTTGAGAAGTAGCCACAGAGAGTTCACTAAGATGACATTGGTATCTAAAGAGCCACAATTCTAGTGTTGCTTAAAGTTTCCTAAAATTAATAGTCCATAATTACTCAAATTTAAGACAAAATCCATTATATTTATTGTGTAATGGGAAATTTGTGTGTTGCTGTATTTAAGTTCTTTCCAAATTTGTTTAAAAATATTAATGTAGAGTTATACTTTATTGGTGATTTCTCTTTTAGGAAAGATCTTCCTACTTGGAGTACCAAAAGCTATTGAGAGAAATAGAACATCTGAGTCGTTTATATATAGCTTATCAGTTTTTGCTGGCTGAAGATACTAAAGACCGCTCAGCTGAGGCATTAAAAGAAATGCAGGATAAAATTAAGAAGCTTCAAGAAAAAGTGTCTGAGAATGATAAAAATATAAAAGCACTTAGTCATGAAATAGAAGAGTTGGAAAACAGAAAAGATAAGGTCAGACGTGTAAGAATAATAATATACTGAAAAATATTAAATAATGTATAGTAGCTATTTTGGGTTTACTGGGCATTGTGTTCTCTATTGAAAAAATTTATCTTAATGTATGATAATGATATGGTTTCAGTTCAGTCACTCAGTTGTGTCTGACTCTCTGCGACCCCATTGACTGCAGCACACCAGGCCTCCCTATCCATCACCAACACCTGGAGTTTACTCAGATTCATGTCCATTGAGTTGGTGATGCTATCCAGCCATCTCATACTCTGTCGTCCCCTTCTCCTCCTGCCTTCAGTCTTTCCCAGCATCAGGGTCTTTTCAAATGAGTCAGTTCTTCACATCAGGTAGCCAAAGTATTGGAGTTTTAACATCAGTCCTTCCAGTAAATATTCAGGACTGAATTCCTTTAGGGTGCACTACTTGGATCTCCTTGCAGTCCAAGGGACTGTCAAGAGTTCTCCAACACCACAGTTCAAAAGCATCCATTCTTTGGTGCTCAGCTTTCTTTATAGTCCAATGCACATCCATACATGACTCCTGGAAAAACCACTGCTTTGACTAGATGGACCTTTGTTAGCAAAGTAATGTCTCTGCTTTTTAATATGCTATCTAGGTTGGTCATAACTTTTCTTCCAAGGAGCAAGCATCTTTTAGTTTCATGGCTGCAGTCACCATCTGCAGTGATTTTGGAGCCCACAAAAATAAAGTCTGACACTGTTTCCATTGTTTCCCCATCTATTTCCCATGAAGTGATGGGACCAGATGCCATTATCTTCGTTTTCTGAATGTTGAGTTTTAAGCCAACTTTTTCACTCTCTTTCACTTTCATCGAGATACTCTTTAGTTTTTCTTCACTTTCTGCCATAAGGATTGTGTCACTTATCTGAGCTTATTGATATTTCTCCCGGCAGTCTTGATTCCAGCTTGTGCTTCATCCAGCCCAGCATTTCTCATGATGTACTCTGCATATAAGTTAAATAAGCAGGGTGACAATATACACCGTTGACGTACTCCTTTTCCTGTTTGGAACCAGTCTTTTGTTCCATGACCTGTTCTAACTGTTGCTTCTTGACCTGCATAGATTTCTCAAGAGGCAGGTCAGGTTGTTTGGTATTCCAAACTCTTTCAGAATTTTCCACAGTTTGTTGTGATCCACAAAGTCAAAGACTATGGCATAGTCAGTAAAACAGAAATAAATGTTTTTCTGGAACTCTTGCTTTTTTGATGAGCCAGCGGATGTTGGCAATTTGATCTTTGGTTCCTCTGCCTTTTCTAAATCCAATTTGAACATCAGGAAGTTCACAGTTCATGTACTGTTGAAGCCTGGCTTGGAGAATTTTGAGCATTCCTTTACTAGCGTGTGCTGCTGCTGCTGTTGCTAAGTCACTGTAGTCGTGTCCGACTCTGTGCGACCCTATAGACGGCAGCCCACCAGGCTCCCCTGTCCCTGGGGTTCGCCAGGCAAGAACATTGGAGTGGGTTGCCATTTCCGTCTCCAATGCATGAAAGTGAAAGTGAAGTCACTCAGTTGTGTCCTACTCTTCACGACCCCATGGACTGCAGCCTACCAGGCTGGAGTGGGGTGCCATCGCCTTCTCTGACTAGCATGTGAGATGAGTGCAATTGTGTGGTAGTTTGAGCATTCTTTGGCATTGCCTTTCTTTGGGATTGGAATGAAAATTGACCTTTCCAGTCCTGTGGCCATTGCTGAGTTTTCCAAATTTGTTGGCATATTGAGTGCAACACTTTCTTAGCATCATCTTTCAGGATTTGAAATAGCTCAACTGGAATTCCATCATTTCCACTAGTTTTGTTAGTAGTGATGCTTCCTAAGGCCCACCTGACTACGTGTTCCAGGATGTCTGGTTCAAGGTGAGTGATCACACCATTGTGATTATCTGGGTCTTGAATATCTTTTTTGTGTAGTTCTTCTGTGTATTCTTGCCACCTCTTGTGAATATCTTCTGCTTCTGTTAGGTCCATACCATTTCTGTCCTTTATTGTGCCCATCTTTGCATGAAAAGTTCCCTTGATATCTCTAATTTTCTTGAAGAGATCTCTAGTCTTTCCCATTCTTTTATTTTCCTCTATTTGCATTGATCACTGAGGAAGGCCTTCTTATCTCTTCTTGATATTTGGAAGTCTGTATTCAAATGAGTATGTCTCTCATTTCGCTTTTGCTTTTTGCTTCTCGTCTTTTCACAGCTATTTGTAAGGCCTCCTCAGACAACTTTTGTGCCTTTTTGCATTTCTTTTCCTTAGGGATAGTCTTGATCCTTGCCTTGTGTACAATGTCACGAACCTCCATCCATAGTTCTTCAGGCACTCTGTCCATCGGATCTAATCTTTTGACTCTATTTTTCACTTCCACTGTATAATCATAAGGGATTTGATTAGGTCATACCTGAATGGTCTAGTGGTTTTCCCTACTTTCTTCAATTTAGGTCTGAACTTGACAATCAGGAGTTCATGATCTGAGCCACAGTCAGCTCCTGGTCTTGTTTTTGCTGTCTGTATAGAGCTTCTCCATCTTTGGCTGCAAAGAACATAGTCAGTCCGTATTGACTGTCTGGTGATGTCCATATGTAGAGTCCATAGTTTATTAAAAATAAATATATGTAAATTATATGCTAACATTTTTAAGTATATGATTGGATTGGGTGCATTTGATTATAGGAAGTTGGAGGTATACTTCGCTCTTTAGAAGATGCTCTTACAGAAGCTCAGCGAGTTAATACTAAATCTCAAAGTGCCTTTGATTTCAAGAAGAAAAATCTGGCAAGTGAAGAGAACAAACGCAAAGAACTGGAGAAAAATATGGTAGAGGTAAGCAAATGAGAAGTGTAATTTAATTCTAGTAATATACATTCCTCCATTCTTTTAATATTTATTGAGTGCCTGCTGTGGACCCAGGGTAATTGTTTAGGCTAGGATGTAGCAACTGACAAAATGACAATAATGAACAAAATGCCTTGTGGGTCTTCATTCCAATGAGGAAAACAATGATAAAGAAAATAAGTGAACTATGAAGTATGTTATATAGTGGTAACTGATGAGAAAAAAAGCAGTGGATAGGGTTAGTATTGAGCAGAGAGGTGCAGTTTGGAATTTTAAACTGGGTAAACATTAATGGTCTCATTGGAGGCTTGTATTTCATTCGAGACCTGAAAGTGATCAGAGAAGGATGTGGATAGATCAGGAGGCTGTGGGGCAGATCTTCCAGACAAAAGAGCAGTAGCTGCCCCCAAGTGCCTAAGATATTGGGAAAGCAGAGAGACGTAAAGCTGGTTACCACTGTGTAGTAGAGATGGAGTGTAGGATCACATGTGATTTTGCAAAATATGTGAAGGACTTTGCCCTTTATTCTGAGTGGCATGGGAAGCTGCTGGAGTTGGTTGAACACAAGGGTGACATTTTAATATTTTAATAGTACCATTCTTCTTGTTTTGAGGATAAATTAAAGGGAAGAAGTAGAGAAACCAGGTAGTAATTGGTAGTGCAGGTGATAGTCCTTGGATAGATGCAATAGAAGGTGGAATATTAGAGAAGTTGTGGGATTTTATGTGTACTTTAAGGGTAGGCCAACAGATACACCCAGCAGATTTTTTTTTTAATTAAAGTATAGTTCATTGGTTTAGAATGTTGTTTTCTGCTGGGTATAGCAGAGTGACTCAGTTATACATTTATTTTCTTTTCCATTATGGTTTGTCACAGGATATTGAATGTAGTTCCCTTTGTCATACAGTAAGACTTACTGTTCATCCATCCTATACATAACAGTTTGCACCTGCTAATCCCAAACTCCCAGTCCTTCCCTCCCCTTCCCACTCTTCCCCTTGAAAACAAGTCTGTTCTCTATGTCTGTGATTCTTTCTGTTTTGTAGATAAGTTCATTTGTATCATATTTTAGATTCCACATATAAGTGATATCATGATGTTTGTCTTTCTCTTTCTGAATGACTGCATGTATGATAACCTCTAGGTCCATTCCTTGGTATCCATTGGTCCAGTGGCAATTTTTCATTCTTTTTAATGTCTGAGTAATATTCCAGTGTGTGTGTATAACATCTTTATTGGTTCATTTGTCGATGGACATTTAGGTTGCTTCCATGTCTTTGCTACTATAAATAGTGCCCAGCAGATGGGCGTTTGAATATGAAAGAGGACTGAAGGATAACTCCAGAGTTCTGTTGTTGACATAAATACAGTTACCATTTGTTGAATGGAAAATAATAGGCTTGAGGAGCTAGTTAGACATCTAAGTAACGATATTGATTTGATAGTTGAAAATACAAACTTTGAATCCAAGTTAGAAATGCAAATCAAAATACATATTTTAGCATGCACCAGGGCTAATGGTCAGACTTCTTTATATATACTCATTTCTTCAGTGATCCCATCCAGCCCTGTACCCCTCAGTACCACTTACATGTTGATGCCTTTCAAACCTATAATTAACCTTGACTCCTTCTTTGAAGGACTATTGACATTTTTATATGGATGACTTTAAAAAATCTAAAACTTAACATATCCAAAATAGAACTCTTAAATTTTCCTCACCTACCCAAACCTGCCTGAGCTACCGAATTTTCCTCATGTAAGTAATGATGCTGTTCACTCTAGAACCTGGAGTCCTGAATTTTCCTCTTTCTCCCAGCCCTGTGGTATCTAATTCATTGACAGATTTTGTTGATTTTAAAAATATATCCAGAATATCCTGATATATGTGTATATCCAGAATATAGCCACCTTTCATACCTCTTTCACTCCTCATGTGGTTCATGCCATCACCTCCCAGGAAGGTACTCAGTAGTATCCTCATTAGCTGCCTTTTTTTACCTTGCTCACTGTGTTCCAGCCACAGTTCCTCCCATACCCAAGCATATTCCTCAGAGCTTGGCAAGTGTACCATCCCCCTAGTATTTCCATGGTCACACCTTTTGTTTCATTTAGGTTTCTGCTCAAAATGTCATCACAAAAAGGCCTTTTCTCATTATTCTTAAAATAGTAGTTCATCATTTTTTGCTTTGTTTACTATGTCTTCCACCTTAGAAATGTAGGCTCCCTGAGGACCCTGTGTCTTTAATGTCTAGAATAATGCCTGGTACATGGTAAATATCTTAAGAAATACCCAGTGAATCATGAATTAAGTGAGCCAAATTTCTGATCACTTTCATGTAAATATGACTAGGTTTTTTTTCTTTTAGTGCAGGTATCTTGTATAGGATTAGATATCTGGTCATTAAAATTTAAGTGTGAGTGTTAGTCTTTCAGTCGTTCCAGCTCTTTGTGATCCAGTGGACTGTAGCCTGCTAGGCTCTTCTGTCCATGGAATTCTACAGGCAAGAAGACTGGAGTGGGTTACCAGTCCCTTCTCCAGAGGATCTTCCTGACCCAGGGATCAAATCGGGGTCTCCTGCTTTGCAGGCAGATTCTTTATTTACTGTGTGAACCACCAGGGAAGCTGTTCCCATAATAATTTAATACTTAAATTCTATGGCCTTTAATAGTTTATAAAAGCATTTTCATATACATGCTCTTAATCCTGAAATTTCTTTTATGCTTGGGGTAGAGTGGATATTATTTCAATATTATAGTTTTAGAACATGATTTTTAGTTGTTTCAAGTGGTTTGTTTAAATTTGCAATAATATTTTAGCTCATTCTCTCTCAGATTTGACTATAACATGAAATGAAGGTATTTCTATTAGGATAAGAGATACATTTATCCTAAAAACTGAGAAATTTCAAAATGGAAATAAAATATTTAAAATTATGGTTAAATTACCATGTTCACTTCAAATTGGTATGAAATTTGATGACATTAAAGGTATATATGTTTCAGTGGTTTTCTAAAATATAATACTTTCCAATTTCAAACTCTTCCTAAAGGATTCTAAAACTTTAGCAGCAAAGGAAAAAGAGGTTAAAAAAATAACAGATGGACTAAGTGCCCTTCAAGAAGCAAGTAATAAAGATGCTGAAGCTTTGGCCATTGCACAGCAACACTTTAATGCTGTTTCTGCTGGTCTGTCCAGTAATGAAGATGGAGTAGAAGCAACTCTTGCTGGTCAGATGATGGCCTGTAAAAATGACATAAGTAAAACTCAGACAGAAGCCAAACAGGTAAGTATAGACAGTAAGAACTATGTGATTGCAGTTTTTATTTCTTTATTATCATTTTATTTTTTGTGAAGCTCCTTCACACTATGCTTTGGCAGTTAAACAAAATGTTGAAAATATTCAGATAAGTATCAATTATTATATTCTGCTGCTGCTTAGCACCTAAAACAATGAAATTCAAATACACTGATCACTACCTATTGAGAATGTCAGTATAAGATGCCATAAAGCATAAAATACCTTTATAGATTAATTGAAATTTTAAGTGCAATAAATGTTCTGTTTTCAGCATTGTATGGAATACTTGAGGTTAGCATATTTGTTTTCATCTTTTTGGTATTTTATTGACATTATGAAGTTGAAGTTTTAAGCTTTAATAGGAAAACAAAAACATCATCTTCATTTACATGCCTGCAACACTTAAAACTATAGCATTTCAGTGTCATACTTACAGCATATACATTTTTCTGTCAGTTTAGCATCCTTTTCCTGTATACTTTTATTCCTCATCAATACAGTTAGGTATACAGTTGGACAGCATAAATATATATAAGTACAAATATGCATACCTAAGTGAAAAGGAAGTGATTTCTAGCTTTCTATTTTGTTTTTAATTTGATCATTTCAGTTCAGTCGCTCAGTCGTGTCCGATTCTTTGTGACCCCATGAACTGCAGCACACCAGGCCCACCTGTCCATCACCAACTCCTGGAGTTCACTCAGACTCATGTCCATCGAGTTGGTGATGCCATCCAGCCATCTCATCCTCTGTCATCCGCTTCTCCTCCTGCCCCCAATCCCTCCCAGCATCAGAGTCTTTTCCAATGAGTCACCTCTTCGCATAAGGTGGCCAAAGTACTGGAGTTTCAGCTTCAGCATCATTCCCTCCAAAGAACACCCAGGACTGATCTCCTTTAAAATGGACTTGTTGGATCTCTTTGCAGTCCAAGGGACTCTCAAGAGTCTTCTCCAACAGTTCAAAAGCATCAATTCTTCAGCGCTCAGCTTTCTTCACAGTCCAAATCTCACATCCATACATGACCACAGGAAAAACCCTAGCCGTAATTAGATGGACCTTTGTTGGCAAAGTAACGTCTCTGCTTTTGAATATGCTATCTAGGTTGGTCATAACTTTTCTTCCAAGGAGTAAGCGTCTTTTAATTCATGGCTGCAATCACCATCTGCAGTGATTTTGGAGCCCCCCAAAATAAAGTCTGACACTGTTTCCACTGTTTCCCCATCTATTTCCCATGAAGTGATGGGACCGGATGCCATGATCTTCATTTTCTGAATGTTGAGCTTTAAGCCAACTTTTTCACTCTCCTCTTTCTCATCAAGAGGCTTTTTAGTTCCTCTTCACTTTCTGCCATAAGGGTGGTGTCATCAACTAATGACAATTCTTTGATATTAATCTTTGAGCTCATTGATGTTAGTTTTATAAATATTAAAAATATAGACTATAAGATATTTAATATTTGAGCATATATTCATTTATATTCTGAGTAGTATTTTGAAGAGAATACATTGGGAAATGATTGACCTATTGATATACTGATCCAAGTAGTCAGTTAAATTTTCAAGGCTAATGTCTCTTAAAACAATCTAAATCTGTGGCCATTTTATCACTAGCACTATCTGCCTCGTATAGCCTGTTTTAATGTTTTTCTGTTACAGGCTCAGATGAAGTTGAAACATGCCCAACAAGAATTAAAGACTAAACAAACAGAAATTAAGAAGATGGATAGTGGCTATAGGAAAGATCAAGAAACATTAGAAGCTGTGAAAAAACTTAAAGAAAAACTTGAAACTGAAATGAAGAGGCAATCTAAATCTGTGGCCATTTTATCACTAGCACTATCTGCCTCGTATAGCCTGTTTTAATGTTTTTCTGTTACAGGCTCAGATGAAGTTGAAACATGCCCAACAAGAATTAAAGACTAAACAAACAGAAATTAAGAAGATGGATAGTGGCTATAGGAAAGATCAAGAAACATTAGAAGCTGTGAAAAAACTTAAAGAAAAACTTGAAACTGAAATGAAGAGGCTAAATTATGAAGGTTTGCCTTTAAAGACATGATGTTAAATCATTAGGAAGTAGTGGTTATTAATAGAAACTTAAAGGAAATAGCAAGTAGGAAATTTTTTTTACCTCATTAATGTTAATGGGATTTAGTATAAAAATTACTTATACCTATAATCAGAAAAATATCAAAGTATGAAACAATCCTTTGAATTGAAAGGATGAAAATGGTTTTATGTGTTGAGAATATGTCTACTTGACACTTAATAGAAATTCAAATGTTAAGTATGCTTTTCTTTCATATTTATCAGGAATTTGCATTTTGCTTTTAGAAATGCTTTGGAAATAGAGATTACTAATATTTTCTTTAAAACAGTAGAATATTTGAGTTTTTAAAACATGGTTTCAATTTACTCACGGCTTACTCTTCAGAAAACAAGGAGGAAAGACTTCTGGAAAGGCGCAGGCAGCTATCTCGTGATATCAATAGACTGAAAGAAACAGAAGAAGCTCTCTTGGCCAGATTTCCCAATCTTCGATTTGCCTATAGGTAAGAGTTAAATCTTGAAATTAAACATGGTAGTAACTAGGATATATTTTTGTATAAAAGTTACCGTAAGCTGCTTTTCCTTAATTGTTTTTTCTTTTTTCCTTAAATCTTTATTGAATGTTTCAGATTTGTAGACAGGAAATTCTTGTGAAATTTAAGGTTACTAATGCCACTAATCTCAAAACCAAAATGAGGGGAATTTAAAGTTATTTTTATCATTAATGTTAAATAGCTGTGTTAACATTTTACAGTTTGTTTTATTAATGCTATATGGGTTTTTTTTCTTGGAATACTTAATATATGTATTACAAAGATTAGAACATTAAAGTTATTTTTGTTACTTTCAAAACATTATGTATACTGAAAGATCTTTTGATTTTAAAACAATAGTCTATTAAGGGTACAATAGCATACTGTATACATACTTTAAAAAACCAGGGTACGTTAATTTATAAAAGCTTCATTCCTAGAAAGACTATCAGCTGACAATGCAAGTTTGCCACAGAACTTCAATTTATAAAAAACAAAGTGACAATGGAAAACATAAATATTTGTGAAACACAATAAAAGGTGTGTCTGTACCTGGACAATCACGGGACATTTGAAATCTTTTAATTTTGTTAAAACTACTGATTATTGTGCTTTCAATTTAATGTATTGTCAGAAAGAGCTCTTGACTAGTAAAATACAACTTTTTCTATTTTCTTGTCTAAGATTAATTTTTGTCCACTTTTCTGTTTTAGGGATCCAGAGAAGAACTGGAATAGAAATTGTGTGAAAGGACTTGTAGCTTCACTGATCAGTGTAAAAGATACTTCTGCAACCACTGCTTTAGAATTAGTGGCCGGAGACCGACTCTACAATGTTGTAGTAGACACAGAGGTAAACTGATTTTAATTTAAAAAAACATATAATTGCTGTTAGAACTATGATAGCTGCTAGCTTGAAAACTCATGTGCTCTTAGAAGAATTGGCTACTTTATCGATGTTTTAAACTTTTTCTAAGGCTAAATGTTGGGCTTCCCTGATGACTCAGCTGGTAAACAATCTGCCTGCAGTGTGGGAGACCTGGGTTTGATTCTTGGGTTGGGAAGATTCTCTGGAGAAGGGAACGGCTACTCAATCCAGTATCCTGGCCTGGAGAATTCCATGTACTATATATAGTCCATGGAGTCGCAAAGAGTTGGACATGACTGAGCGAATTTCACTTAAGGCTAAATGTTTATCTTTACAGGGTAAAACGATAGTTAATCATTTTTTATATTTTATTAACATTATTTCAGAGGAAGTCTTATGCTAACTCCATCCAGAGTCCAGAATGCACATATCCATCTTAGAATTTTGATTGTTCGGGATAGTAGGCACTGAGCATATTTATAACTTCCTAAATTTGTACTGTTTCCATTTAAATGTTTTTTGTTGTCATTAATATTTTTTTCATTTCTAATGCACGATGTTTTAGGTTACTGGAAAAAAGCTACTAGAAAAGGGGGAATTGAAGCGTCGATACACTATAATTCCACTCAATAAAATTTCATCCAGATGTATTGCTCCAGAAACTCTGAGGATTGCTCAGAATCTGGTAAGTCTTTTTTATATGCTTTGTCTGCATCTTACTGTGTGTGTTTTTTGTTTTTAATTATAGGACATTAACTGTCCTCTGAAGTAAATTGGTTTTTCAATCATATATCAAACCACACAATTTTATTGTGTTACCATGCTTTAAAAAGTTAAGATACCAAAGAGAATAAAATCAGATTTTGTGAAATTAGATGGAAAGAGAACAGAAATGTTGGAAGACTAAAATTCCCTTTGATATTTTAAAGTTGTATTAGAATGTCTTCTTTAAAACATTTTTATTGGACTATAGTTGGTTTAAATGTATTTTAGGTATACTGCTAAGTGATTCAATTATACATACATGTGTATATCCATTATTTTTCAGATTTTTTTCCCATATAGATTATTACAGAATATTGAGTAGAGTTTCTTGTGCTATACAGTAGGTCCTTGTTAGTTATATGTTTTATTTTTGTGTGTTGTGTGTGTTAAGTCACTTTAATCATGTCCAACTCTTTGTGACCCTATGGACTGTAGCCTGCTAGGCTTCTTTGTCCCTGGGATTCTCCAGGCAAGAATTACTGGACTGGGTTGCCATTTCCTTCTTCACTGTTTTATTTATAGTAGTGTATAAATGTTAACCCCAATCTCCTAATTTATTACTTCCCCTACATTTCCCCTGTGTTAGCCATAAATATGATTTTTGAAATCTGTGAGACTGTTTTATAAATAAGTTCATTTGTATCAGCTGAATTCTTTTAGCATTTGCTTGTCTGTAAAGCTTTTGATTTCTCTGTTGAATCTGAATGAGATCCCTCTGTGTAGAGTAATCTCTTGGTTGTAGGTTTTTCTCTTTGATCACCAGGGCTTGTGGCTCAACTGGTGAAGAAGCACTTGCAATGCGGGAGACCTGGGTTCCATCCCTGGGTTGGGAAGATCCCTTGGAGAAGGGAATAGCTACCGACTTCATGTATAGTCCATGGAGTTGCAAAGAGTTGGACATGACTGAGCGACTCACTTTCACATTAAATATTAAACTTTTGATTTCTGATTAATGAGAATTATAGAACTTATAGAGGAATATAGGAATTATGCAGGGTTTTTTTCATTCCAGGTGCACTTAAACCAGCTATGGTGATAACCATTATAGAACATAATCTGTCAGTCTTGCAGAGATGCTTCTCTACTAGAGTTTTTCTAGATTGCCCACCAACCTGTGAATATACAAAGCAGGTAGCCAGGATATGCAGTCAGCTACTGGGCTAGATCTAAAGTAGTATGTTTTCTAGTGAATAGATGAGTGCAAGGAAATATATTTAAAAGGCTACTGTGGTTGTATAATATTAGGTAAGAACATGAAACCAGTTTTAACTGTCAGTAGTGATATCAGTATTTGAGCAGATATTCTAAGTTCATGAGTTGAAAAAACAATTCTGTGAAACCTGAAACTGCATGTATAATTAAGATAATAAATGGATATTCAGTAAATTTCTGAAATTGAGAAGCCTTCAATGAAAATTGTTTACTGTCAGGAGAAGAAAGATGAGTATAGAGTAAATAGGTGGTAATTTTGGTTAGTGCTTCTTTTACTTTGAAAAATCACCTTAGAATCTAGAAGGAAGTTATTCTCGTCTTGGGTCAAGTTCCAGTGTTAGAAGTAAGTTGGGGTTTTAAGTAACAACAAAAGTACTTTTACCCAGAGCCCTTAGCCACACACACTGAATGGTAACTGCTATGTCAGAGGACATTGCTGAACATATGTTGCAGAGAGCTGCCTTCGTTATGATTTCTGCTACTACTACACTCCATAAAGTATATTCAGTTCAGTTGCTCAGTCGTGTCCAACTCTTTGCGACCCCATGAATTGCAGCACACCAGGCCTCCCTAAAGGAGTAATATGTGTTATGACATACGACATGTATGTGTTCCCACAGGTTGGCCCCAATAATGTCCATGTGGCTCTTTCCCTGGTTGAATACAAACCAGAACTTCAGAAAGCAATGGAATTTGTCTTTGGAATGACATTTGTTTGTGACAATATGGATAATGCAAAAAAAGTAGCTTTTGATAAACGGATAATGACTAGAACTGTAACTCTAGGAGGTGATGTGTTTGATCCTCATGGGACATTGAGTGGAGGTAGGATTTATATCATTTTTTCCTCCTACTCCTTTGTTCTAAATAAGGTGGGGACTTTTTTTTTTAGTAGGAAATATTGGGGTTGGAATAATTCAGTGTTTTATGCCTAAAGGATTGAGTTTTCATTTGTGACAGTTACTATTAATTGAGAAATTATACACTGTCATCATCCAGATGGAACTCATAATCTAGTAATCAGTACTATAGCTTTTCTTGCTCACCTATTCTTGTTTTCTCTTTTTTGCCTTATTAAGATATTCTAGTCACTGGGAAACAAAGTATTTTTATTCAGTGCAATTGTAGCTTGACCACCCAGTTTTCCTTTAGGAAACATGTTAACTTCTAATATGTGTATATGCTACTGCTCCTGTCAAAAGTAAAGCAAAACTTTAAATCTGCCCTGAGATGGTGCCTTAAAAAAGGAATTCTTAAGTAGTGACCATGTATTTCCTGTCCTGATATTTGTGACACTGTTTCCGTATCCATATCAAGTGACCATGTAATAAACTAACAAATACTGAACAGTACTTACTGTGTACTAGGCAGTGTTGTAAGCCTGTATGTCCAATACAGTAGCTACTAGCCACATGTGACTTTCAATTTAAATAAGGTAATTAAAATTAAATAGAATAATTTGCTTAATTGCACTGGGCATATTTCAAGGGCTCAGTAACCACAGTGGTTAGTGGGTAATTGGATAGTGCAGATACGGAACATTTCTATCATTCTATAAAGCCCTATCCTAAGGATTTTAATTAGTTCATTTAATCTTTATAGCAACCTTGAGGTGGACATTACTATCTTTTCCATTATATGTTTGTAGAAACTAAAGCATAGAACAGTTCAGAATTTGCTGATAAGTGGCAGAGCCAGGGGTCAGAGTTTAAAGGGGTAGCTTGATTTCACAGTTTGTGCTTTTAACCAAACCAAGAGACTTGGATGCCTCTTGAGTTATGAAGTATCTTAATTTCTTTCTAGTCCAAGAAAACAGTCGCCAATATAATGAGTTTCATGATCAAGTTCCCCAGTGTACACAATGACTAGTATCTACAGTTGGAAGATAGAGACCAAATATTTTAAAATATCTAGATTACAAGGAACATTTTAAATTTCACTGAATTATATGTTCTTGAAATTCCTCCTTAAGTGATGGCAGATATGTAACCCCATGCCATATAAGTTAAGTGTTCATAATAGCCATATAAGTTAAGTGTTCATAATAGCATTGTTGATTGACCTTCCTTTCTTCCATCAAACCTAGAGTTTTCTTGACAGCTCGACACCTCAGCCTGTTACTGACAGACAGTTACAATGCATGTAAGGTGAAACCAGTTTACTATGTTATATCAAGTTTAGACCACATTACGATATGGTAATAAACAGCTCCCAAATCTCAATGGCTTACAAGTTTATTCTATAATTATGCTACATCATGTTACTTGTCTCTGCTCCATGTTATTCTCATTATGAGATTTAGGCTGACTGAAAAATAAATCTTTTTTTTTTTAACATACTTTACACATGGGAAAGGGAAAACACATGGTAAATTATGTGCTCCCTCTTAAAGCTTACTCTCAGAAGAGGCAGATTTCCCACTTCATCAGCTAGAGCAAAGCACATGGCCAAGCCTGATCTTACTAGAGCAGAAAATGGTACTGAGAGGGATCCACCCAGTGAGCAAAGACAATGATACAATGATTATTTTGAATAAATAATCCACCACATGTAGAGTATTTGTTATCACATATGTATGCCCTAAGATTCAAATGATAAAATGGATTCTGTAGCTTCATAAACCACTAAAGATTGGCTGTTGAATTATTTCAAGTGTAAATCTCTTAGAAAACTGTATTGTTTCCTAAATATATGGCAACTCAGTGTCCAAGGCCGGTTTCAATTTGCCTCTGTCAGGTGCTCGATCCCAGGCAACTTCCGTTTTAATGAAGTTTCAAGAACTCAAAGATGTTCAAGATGAGCTCAGAACCAAGGAGAATGAGCTACAGGCTCTAGAAGAGGAATTAGTCAATCTTAAAAACACTGCTGAAAAGTAAGACTTTGGTTGGATTAAGCTGTTACTAATATTTTTTTTGGTCTAAGATCTGCATCTGCATGGTAGAAGATTAAAAAAACTAATATTTAAAGAAATACTTAATGACTTATAAATAATAACCTTAGTATTGAATAGGTTGTGAATTGATAACTTACCAGTTATTTTTTTTTTAATATAAGTGATGTCTTTGTTTTACAAAATTATGGAAAGTTAATTAAAAGGAAGAAAGAAAAATCAGCCAAATCTTCCTATTTTTCTACTGAGATATATACTCTGATAACATTCTGTGGGGATTAGTGGGGAAACACACAGATGCTCTGAAGGCTGATGCCAGAGGACACTTGAGTCCTTGATTTGAAATGATGTAATATGCTGTAGCATTGATTGGGTGTCTGCACTAAGTTTTGCAGCCTTATGGCTGTCCTACACATGTTGAAAATAGCCAGGTTGCCTGTGGAGAAGTTTTAAGTTTATGTCTAAAGTCACTGCTACAATTAAAGTGTTTACTTCCAGTGTTTTTTCTTTGTGTGTGTGTACTGTTCAACATTACTTCTATTTATGTATGATACATATTTATGTATGATGAGATATATGTATGCCCCATTTTTTTTTTCATAATTGGGTTCATGCTATTCTATGTAACCCTTTTGTCTCTTAACATTATTTACTATTGCGTGCCTCATGTGCCAAGTACTCTTCAAAGAACTGGGAATATAGCAGTGAATCAAATAGATAAATCTCTTCCTTTATCTTATTTCCATATGTGGAGTTGGGGCAACAGACAATATAAAAAGTTAAATTGGTAAAAGGTATGTGAGATAATGCTAAGTTCTAAGAATAAAAAGATAAAATAGGAAAGAAGTGTTGAAAGTTTATATGGGGTGGGCAGGGAAAGCCTTACTGAGAAGATGACTTTTGAATAAACACCTGAATGATGTTGAGTGAACTCACTATGTGGTTATCGAGAAGAGTCCTTACTTGCTTTAAAAACTTCAGGAGTATAAATGCCACAAACTTAACAAAGTACAGTATTTGAGACCTTAATTGTAATTTTTTTCTAATCCTTCTGAAGATGGCAAGTGGGAGATGAGATAAAATTAAACGTTTTATTTAGAATTTACAATACTGAATAAAGGTAAGAGAAAATAAAAAATAAAAACTTAAATTTTTTTTGAGGGGTAAACTTTTGGCATTTATGTTCTGAAATTATCAAAGCTTAGAATAGTACTAAGACTTTTTGGGACACCATATATATATATATGGAAAACATTGTTTACAATAAGTCACAGTGGCCATTCCAAGATGTAAATTGTATAAAAATGCCCACTTTCAAACATTATATGCTTAAAATTCTCCAAGGCAGGCTTCAGCAATACGTGAACCATGAACTTCCAGATGTTCAAGCTGGTTTTAGAAAAGGCAGAGGAACCAGAGATCAAATTGCCAACATCCTCTGGATGATGGAAAAAGCAAGAGAGTTCCAGAAAAACATCTATTTCTGCTTTATTGACTATGCCAAAGCCATTGACTGTGTGGATCATAATAAACTGTGGAAAATTCTGAAAGAGATGGGAATACCAGAGCACCTGACATGCCTCTTGAGAAACCTATATGCAGGTCAGGAAGCAACAGTTAGAAGTGGACATGGAACAACAGACTGGTTCCAAATAGGAAAAGGAGTACGTCAAGGCTGTATATTGTCACCTTGCTGTTAACTTATATGCAGAGTACGTCATGAGAAACGCTGGGCTGGAGGAAGCACAAGCTGGAATCAAGATTGCCGGTAGAAATATCAATAACCTCAGATATGCAGATAATACCACCCTTATGGCAGAAAGTCAAGAGGAACTAAAGAGCCTCTTGATGAAAGTGAAAAAGGAGAGTGAAAAAGTTGGCTTAAAGCTCAACATTCAGAAAACAAAGATCATCTGGTCCCATCACTTCATGGGAAATAGATGGGCAAACAGTGTCAGACTTTACTTTTTGGGGCTCCATAATGACTGCAGATGATGACTGCAGCCATGAAATTAAAAGATGCTTACTCCTTGGAAGGAAAGTTATGACCAACCTAAATAGCATATTGAAAAGCAGAGACATTGCTTTGCCAATAAAGGTCCATCTAATCAAGGCTATGGTTTTTCCAGTGGTCATGTATGGATGTGAGAGTTGGACTGTGAAGAAAGCTGAGCGACGAAGAATTGATGCTTTTGAACTGTGGTGTTGGATAAGACTCCTGAGAGTCCCTTGGACTGCAAGGAGATCCAACCAGTCCGTTCTGAAAGAGATTAGCCCTGGGTGTTCTTTGGAGGGAACGATGCTAAAGCTGAAGCTCCAGTACTTTGGCCACCTCATGTGAAAAGTTGACTCATTGAAAAAGACTGATGCTGAGAGGGATTAGGGGCAGGAGGAAAAGGGGACGACAGAGGGATGAGATGGCTGGATGGCATCACTGACTCTATGGACATGAGTTTGAGTGAACTCTGGGAGTTGGTGATGGACAGGGAGGCCTGGCGTGCTGCGATTCATGGGGTTGCAAAGAGTCAGACACGACTGAACGACTGAACTGAACTGAAAGCCTACCTTTTACCTTCATTGACATATGACATTAATCATAAAATGAAAGAACTTTCTGTGAGAAAGAGACAAAAAGATGTTTCTGAAATGTGGAAGCTCTGTCAAGGGAATGAATTACAAACTCAATTGTAGTCACATTTGGCTTGGAACTGTTAAGTTTGTTGAGCAGTACTAGGTCGTTTATTCTGCAGAGTTGTTTTTAGGCTAATTGTGGCCCTGAGGTCCAGGAAGAAAAGTAGATTTTGAAAAATGAAAGTGGAAGGTTCACCTAAAGCCATTTTTTCATAGACCATATCAGGAAAATAGCTTGCCTTTTTAAAAAACTTTCTTTACATTTTTAAATGAGTTGAGAAATGACTCTGAGTTAAAAATATGGCTTTTTAATTGCTGGCAAGCAGTCTCAGACAAGAATATTCAGAGGAGTATTTATAAGTTGCTTGTTTTTTGCCCTCAAACCTTATGATTTTCTAGTTACAAGCAACCTTTGAATTTACTATAATTTAAAATTTCACTGCAGCTGAATTAACAAAATACCTTCCAAAGCCGTAATTTGAAGCTGCCAGAACTGGGGGACAATTACAGGATCTGCAAAAAAAAGTATTTGGTGAATGTTTAAGTTAGTACTGTGTCATTTTAAACCACCAGTCTCCTTACAAAATGGAGGCAATGTTATTATTCTTTAAAACATTTGAAACTGGGGATTGAGCTAACCAAATTTTTGAAATTTTATATAATTGTTATATTTTTGTGATGGAGGCTGTTATGGAGTTCTTCTTTTAGATAAGGATCAGTGAGGAAGGTTATTTTTAAGGTAACTTATTCAAAGATTATTAGTAGTTTATAAAATTAAGAGTATTTCTGTGGAGAGTTACTATTGGTCTTGGTCATTTAGAGTATTTACCTTCAGTAACCAAGTAAAACTTGAGTTTAATTGATGCTTCAGAAGTGTGGAAGTCATCAAAATGAGTCTTGTAACCAGTGGCATCTTACATTATGTTGTATGAGTTTGTTTTAGGTAAGAGCTTGTTTAAATGCATGTCTCAAACATCAGAAAAATTGTCATTTATTATAAACTTCTCTTCCTTAAGGTATCGCCACCTAAAACAGCAGTGGGAGATGAAAGCTGAGGAGGTAGATTTATTACAAACCAAGCTTCAGCAAAGCTCGTATCACAAGCAACAGGAAGAATTAGATGCTCTTAAAAAAATCATTGGTAAGATAAAAACATTTTGTGCTAATCTGTTTCAACTGATAACCGTACTTTAGGTATTTGAAGCTCTCGTGTTTATTGTATATTTTAATTATATGTAATAATTTTCTGTTAATTTGCACTTTTTTGTTGGGTTGCTCATAGCTTGTTTTTATTGTTCTCATGTACCACATTCTAAACACCTTTTTTGTTATATGCTTGTCTTTTGGTTTTGTTTATGTTTGTAGTATTTTTGTTATATGTGTATAACTATCTCTGTCCCTAATTTTAAGAACCTATCTTAACACCTTTAATCAGAATTTAATTGTATGTGGTAGTTTTAAATTTCTCTTATTCCTTAGGACTATTCACAGACCTGTTTCCCCCCACTAATATTTTTTTTTCATCTAAATGTATTTTATTGTCTTTTTTTTACATTTCTTTTTGCCATAAAAACAAATGAAATAATGCCCACTAATATTTTTATTATTCTTTTAGATAAGGATCAGTGAGGAAGGTTATTTTTAAGGTAACTTATTCAAAGATTATTAGTAGTTTATAAAATTAAGAGTATTTCTGTGGAGAGTTACTATTGGTCTTGGTCATTTAGAGTATTTACCTTCAGTAACCAAGTAAAACTTGAGTTTAATTGATGCTTCAGAAGTGTGGAAGTCATCAAAATGAGTCTTGTAACCAGTGGCATCTTACATTATGTTGTATGAGTTTGTTTTAGGTAAGAGCTTGTTTAAATGCATGTCTCAAACATCAGAAAAATTGTCATTTATTATAAACTTCTCTTCCTTAAGGTATCGCCACCTAAAACAGCAGTGGGAGATGAAAGCTGAGGAGGTAGATTTATTACAAACCAAGCTTCAGCAAAGCTCGTATCACAAGCAACAGGAAGAATTAGATGCTCTTAAAAAAATCATTGGTAAGATAAAAACATTTTGTGCTAATCTGTTTCAACTGATAACCGTACTTTAGGTATTTGAAGCTCTCGTGTTTATTGTATATTTTAATTATATGTAATAATTTTCTGTTAATTTGCACTTTTTTGTTGGGTTGCTCATAGCTTGTTTTTATTGTTCTCATGTACCACATTCTAAACACCTTTTTTGTTATATGCTTGTCTTTTGGTTTTGTTTATGTTTGTAGTATTTTTGTTATATGTGTATAACTATCTCTGTCCCTAATTTTAAGAACCTATCTTAACACCTTTAATCAGAATTTAATTGTATGTGGTAGTTTTAAATTTCTCTTATTCCTTAGGACTATTCACAGACCTGTTTCCCCCCACTAATATTTTTTTTTCATCTAAATGTATTTTATTGTCTTTTTTTTACATTTCTTTTTGCCATAAAAACAAATGAAATAATGCCCACTAATATTTTTATTTTTTTTTTCCCTTTTATAATCTTAAAAATGTATTTATTTCATTCACCTTCCCCACCCCCTGCCTCTAGCAACCGCTAATCTTTTCTTTGTACCTGTGACCTAAGATATTTAAGATTCCACATATAAGTGAGATCGTATGGTATTTATCTTTCTTTGACTTAGTTCACTTCATGTAATGCCCTCAAGGTCCATCCATGTTATTGCAAATGGTAGGATTTCCTTCTTTTCTTATGGTTGAATAGTATGCTGTGGTATGTTTATGCCACAGTTTCTTTATGTATTCATCTGTTAGTGGACTCAGGTTGTTTCCATGTTGTAAATAATGAAGCAGTGAACACCACCTGTCTTTTGCTAGCCAGTATAACAATTGAGGTGATTGCTCTTTGTGGTTTTGATTTCAATTTCCCTTATGATTGATGTTGAGTATCTTTTCACTTACCCCTCGGCCGCTTGTACATCTTCTGTGGGAAATGTGTATTCAGGTCCTCTATTTTTTTATTTGATTGGTTTTCTTTCCTGTTGAATCATATAAGTTCTTAATAAGGTTTAGATATTAACCCCTTATCAGATAGATGATTTACAAATGTTTTCTCCTATTCGGTAGGTTGCCTTTTAGTTTTGTTGATGATTTGTTTTGCTCTGCAGAAGCTTTTTGGTTTGATGTAGTTAGTCCCCCTTGTTCACTTTTGCTTTTGTTATAAAATTCAAAAAATGATCAAAACCTATGTTATGGAGCTTACCACCTGTTTTCTTGGAGTTTCATGATTTCAGGTTTTACCTTCAAGTCTTTAATCCATTTTGACTTAATTTTTGTATGTGGTGTTAGACAGTGGTCTGGTTTCCTTCGTTTGTAAGTGACTGTCCAGGTTCCTTGCAACATTTACTGAAGAGACTGTCTTTTCCCCATAATACATTCTTGACTCCTTTGTCATAAACTAATTGCTCATGTGTGCATGGGCTTTGTTTTGGGGTTCCTTTATTCAGTAGTCCCATTGATCTGTGTGTCTCTTTTTATGCCACCACTCTCCTGCTTTAATTACCCTAGTTTGGTAATACGGTTTGAAATCAGGGAGTATGGTGCCTCCAGTTTTGTTGCTCTTTTTCAAGATTGCTTTGGCTGTTCAGGGTTTTCCGTGGTTCCATACAAATTTTCAGATTGCTCATTCTAATCCTATGAAATATGACATTGAAATTTTGATAGGATCAGACTTGAATCTGTAGCTTGCATTGGGTAATATGGACATTTTAACAATATCCTTCCAATCTTTGAACAGAGAATATTTTTCCATTGATTTCTGTCTTCAGTTTCTTTCATCAGTGTTTCATAGTTTTCAGTGTACATATGTTTCACCTCCTTGGTTAAATTTATTCTTAGGTATTTTCTTTTTGATACAGTCGTGAACAGGATTGTTTTCTGTATAGAAACAACAGATTTTTGTAATTGATTTTGTATTCTACAGTTTTGTTGACTTGCTTATTATTTCTAACATTTTTTGATGGAGTCTTTACAGTTTTCTGTTTATAATAGGGTTTTCTGTTTATGTCATCTACAAATAGTGACAGTTTTACTTCTTTCTTTCCTATTTGAATGCCCTTCTTTTCCTTGCCCTGTTGCTTTAGCACTTCCAGCACTGTGTTGAATAAAAGTGGTGTGGCATCCTTTTCTTTTGGCCTTAGAGGAAATGTGTTCAGCTTTTTACCATTGAGTATGAGAAACACTGGGCCGGAAGAAGCACAAGCTGGAATCAAGATTGCCAGGAGAAATATCAATAACCTCAGATATGCAGATGACACCACCCTTATGGCAGAAAGTGAAGAGGAACTAAGAAGCCTCTTGATGAAAGTGCAAGTGGAGAGCGAAAAAGTTGGCTTAAAGCTCATCATTTAGAAAATGATCATAGCATCTGGTCCCATCACTTCATGGAAAACAGATGGGGAAACAGTGTCAGACTTTTTTAGGGGGGCTCCAAAATCACTGCAGATGGTGATTGCAGCCATGAAATTAAAAGACGCTTACTCCTTGGAAGAAAAGTTATGACCAACCTAGACAGCATGTTCAAAAGCAGAGACATTACTTTGCCAACAAAGGTCTGTCTAGTCAAGGCTATGGTTTTCCAGTGGTCATGAATGGATGTGAGAGTTGACTGTGAAGAAGGCTGAGTGCCGAAAAATTGATGCTTTTGAACTGTGGTGTTGGAGAAGACTCTTGAGAGTCCCTTGGACTGCAAAGAGATCCAACCAGTCCATTCTGAAAAAGATCAGCCCTGGGATTTCTTTGGAAGGAATGATGCTAAAGCTGAAACTCCAGTACTTTGGCCACCTCATGTGAAGAGTTGACTCATTGGAAAAGACTCTGATGCTGGGAGGGATTGGGGGCAGGAGGAAAAGGGGACGACCGAGGATGAGATGGCTGGATGGCATCACGAACTCAGTGGACGTGAGTCTGAGTGAACTCTGGGAGTTGGTGATGGACAGGGAGGCCTGGCGTGCTACGATTCATGGGGTCGCAAAGAGTCGGACACGACTGAGCGACTGAACTGAACTGATGATGTTAGCTGGAGAAGACAATGGCAACCCACTCCAGCACTCTTGCCTGGAAAGTCCCATGGATGGAGGAGCCTTATGCGCTTCAGGCCATGGGGTTGCAAAGATTCGGAAATGACTGAGTGACTTCACTTTCACGTTTCACTTTTATGCATTGGAGAAGGAAATGATAACCCACTCCAGTGTTTTTGCCTGGAGAATTCCAGGGACGGTGGAGCCTGATGGGCTGCCATCTATGCGTTGCACAGAGTCAGACATGACTGAAGCGACTTAGCAGCAGCAGCAAGCAGCATGATGTTAGCTATGAGCCTGTCATGTGTATAGCCCTATTCTCTCTATACTCACTTTACTGTGTTGTTACCATACATGCTGGATTTTCTCAAGTGCTTTTTCTGCTGTTTAGATGACCATGACTTTTATCCTGAGTTTGTTAATATAGTGTATCATATTCACTAATTGGCAGATGTTAAACCATCATTGTATCCCTGGAGTAAATCCCACCTAGTCATGGTGTATGATTCAATGTGTTGTTGAATTTGGTTTGCTGATGTTTTGTTGAGGCTTTTTGCATTTATGTTCATCAGGGATGATGGCCTGTGATTTTTTTTTTTTTTTTTTTCGCTTGTGGTGTCCTTGTCTGGTTTTAATATCAGGATGATGATGGCTTCACAAANTTTTTTTGTTTTTTTTTTGTATTTTTTTTTTTTGGGGTTGGTTGCTTTTTTTTTTTTTTTTTTTTTTTTTTTTCGCTTGTGGTGTCCTTGTCTGGTTTTAATATCAGGATGATGATGGCTTCACAAAATGCATTTGGAAGAATTTTCTTTTTGTCTGATTTTTGGAAGAATTTGAAAAGGGAAGATTGGTACTAAGTCTTTAAATGTCTTTAAATGTTTGATTTAATTCCACTGGACTTTTGTTTGTTGGGAGGTTTTTGATTCCTTATTAAATTTCCATATTACTGTCTTTTCACATTTTCTATGTCATCATGATTTAATCTTATAGGTTGTCTTTTTTAGGGATTTATTTCTTATGGGTTGTCTGATATGTTGGTGTGAAATTTTTCATAGTTATCTTTTATGATTCCTTATATTTCTGTGGTATCAGTTGTATCTTTTATTTCTGACTTTGAGTCATTATTTTTTCCCTTAGGTCTAGCTGGAAGGTTGTTGGTTTTAAAGAACCAGCTTTTAATTTCATGGATTGTTTTTTCTATTCCTTTTTAGTCTCAATTTCATTCATTTCCACACTGATCTTTATTATTTTCTTCCTTGTACTAACTTTGGGTTTTTTTTTTTTTTTTTGATGCAATTCTAAATGGGACTGTTTAGTATATAGAAACACAACAGATTTTTGGTGTAAAGTTGTTTGAGATTTTTCTTATTTCTTTAGGTAGGCATTTGTTGCTATGAACTTCACTCCTAGAACTAATTTTGCAACATCTAATGTACATTTGGTTTGTTGTATTTCTGTTTATCTTTGTGTAGGTATTTTTTTAGTTTCTGTTTTGATTTCTAGAATGACATTCTACAATGAAAACTAATATAGGAAATCATATAATCATGGCTTTCAAGGTTATGTTTGTACTTAGTCCTAACACTTAATAGTGTATGTTGATTGCGACCATAACATGCTCATTCTATCTTACTTTATTTTTTAATTTATAAATTCAGAGGTAATATATTTCCTATGCTTTGTCCTACGTATATTCTTACAATATTTCTCTTACTTTTTAATAAGAGTTTCCTTGAATAATAATAAGTGAGCAAGGAACACTAAGTTAAGCTTTTTTATGGGGTTAATTAAAAGTATTCTTATAACTAAAAGTACCCTAGTTATGTGCTCAGTTCTGGTTTTAGGAAGCATATGGTATATAAGATGGTCTGAGATCTTTTTATAAGTTAAATTGTAGGTAAAGTTTATGTTACTCAATTTCATGTGGTACAGAATTTAGATAATTCAAGTATGGCTCTAAGGTATGACCTGTTTTTTCAACATACTATTTCTAGAATAAAGTTAGAACATTTAATTTTTTTTAAACTCTTACCTCCAACTTTCTATACCTTTTCTTCTCTTAAAAGTTTAATTTATAAGACCTTATCTGTAACTGTTACTAGTTGGAAGATCTCATTTAGTTGTATTTGCCTGCTTTATAATGCAGAAGAAAGTGAGGAGACCTTAAAAAACACCAAAGAAATTCAGAAAAAAGCTGAAGAAAAATATGAGGTGTTGGAGAATAAAATGAAAAATGCTGAAGCTGAAAGAGAGAGAGAACTGAAGGATGCACAGAAAAAACTAGATTGTGCCAAAACTAAAGCAGATGCTTCTAGCAAAAAAATGAAAGAAAAACAACAGGTAATTTTTTTTTTAATAGAATTAATCTTTTAACATCAGTGTGGAACTGAAGAGTGGAGAGCACCATTGGTTGGTATGGCCTTCTTCATCGATATTTGTCACAAATCGAAAAGTAAGAGACAGATTTCCTTGATAAAGGTTTGATTTTGATAATGTTTCATTCAGGAGTGGACCAAAGTTCGTATCACGTAAGCCAAGCTGTGTCCTATCAGAGAATCACTGTTAACATTTCTGTTTGGTGATCATCTGTTTGAACAGACACTGTGAAGGAATAATGATGAGAAAGCATGTTATATTTGCAGTGTTATTCAATTGTAGACTATTTGGATAGTTTCAAGGCTGGAATTTGAACCTGTGTTTTTCTGTTTACAAAGAAGGCTACATGCTCAATCACTATTCTATACAATTTCACTATTGAATACAATTTAACTTAAATCTAACTTTCCTTCACAGTTCTTTTTAAACCCACCTTATGATTCTATTATTAAATATTTAGCTTCACACAAAGCATTTTGTAAAGAACTAAAGGCTATAATGGGAAAGAAGAGAAACTAATTTTTTTTGTCATTAAACAATTGCTTAAAAAAGGTTTTTACCTCTAATTTATCTGCTATATAGAATTCTGTATTGTTTTCCCCTATAGAAATTAAAGGATGAAATAGTTTATGCAAAGTTCTTTGAACCCATAAAAATTGTATGTACATTTTTTAATAGAGAAAAATAAATTCCTTTTCCCCTTTCTTCTTTGGACGCAGCTTACGTGGTTTCAGTAGTTGAGTAAGCTACGGTCCTTACTTGCTTGAGTATCTTAGTAGTTTTGCTGAAGTGAAGTTGCTCAGTCATGTCCGACTCTGCGACCCCATGGACTGTAGCCTACCGGGCTTCTCTGTCCATGGGATTTTCCAGGCAAGAATACTGGAGTGGGTTGCCATTTCCTTCTCTAGGGGAACTTCCCGATTCAGGGATCAAACCCGGGTCTCCTGCATTGTAGGCAGACGCTTTACTGTCTGAGCCACAGTAGTTGGTAACTGTTGAATGCCCAGTTGCTGTGTTTTTTATAGGAAGTTGAAGCTATCACCCTGGAGCTGGAGGAGCTCAGGAGAGAGCATGCATCCTATGAACAACAGCTTGAAGCTGTAAAGGAAGCTATCATATCCTACGAGGGTCAGATTGCAGTAATGGCCTCTGAGGTGGCTAAAAATGAGGTAAGAGTGATTTAACCACATTAGAGAAATACAGATGTCAATCTGCTTCTGAAATGGTGGCTTAAAGATGTTTGACTTCAGAGGTCTCAGTGTCTTCACCCCGGCATGATGAGAGGGAAAATGGTGATTACCAATCAGAAAGAGTCCTGAAATAATTGTTTTAGTCCAGGTCTGTTAGAAAATGAAAACACCCAGTAATTTGACCAAGCAGAGTTTAAATAAAAATTATTAACTATAACAGGAATTTGAAATGATGTAGGATTGGATTGCTAAGGGGTAGAGAAAACTCTAAAGAATGAATGAACTCTAAGGAGCAGTCATTACCTATAAGCTGAAGCAGTGCACCCCCAGAAGGAACAAATCTGGAAAAGAGCCCCATTCTACCTGGAAGACTGAGAACTAGATGTAGTTGGAAAACACATCATTGTGGCCCTCTGGTGGTGGGGTTTGGTATAGTAGGGAAACCATGCCGAGCAAACTGCTGCACAGGACATCTGCTGGGAAAACGGCTTTCTGGGACGCCAGGGGGACTGGCCACAGGGAGGTGCCCAGCCTGTGAACAGGCTGCAAAGACTGTTGCTGGGTGTGCCGTGTAAGTGACAACCTTGCCTTTGAGAAAAGCACGTCAGAACCAAGAAGTAAAGCTGCTTCCTTCTCCAGTGCCCCTACAGCATCCTTTCCTGATGAGGCTTCATATTGTTCCACTCTGCAAGGGAGCGGTGTTCCCAACTCAGAAGCAGGCAGTAAAGGGTGGGTTTGGAGTGCGAGGGTTTCATGTTGTGAAGATATTTCTATTTCCTACAAATATTAGAAATGCTCCCTCATGAATATTGGATATCCTCTTGACCCTTTTTTTGATTTTGACCTTGAATTCTGTTTTGTTTCATTATTTCTACTCCTACTTTTTAAAACTCAGATATAACTGGCATAACATTTATATTGGTTTCAGGTGTACAATATAATGGTTCAACATTTTAATATATTGTGAAGTGACCACTCCAATAAGTCTGGTAACCGTAACAGGTTTTTTTCTTGTGATAAGAACTTTTTAAGATGTGCTGTCTTAGCAACTTTGAAATATATAGTAGTATTTATTATTAACTATTGTCACCATGTCCTATAGAGTATAACCACCTTTGGTTTTTTGATACAGCTTCTTTGTGTGTGTGTGTGTGTGAGTTTTCTGTTCTGTTGCAGTTATGTACTTTTTGTAGGTCATGTTAACTAAAATGTAACAGCTTCTAACAGGGCCGTTCCATCCATTTACCTATAAAGTGTGTTTTTGCCTTTTGTCCTCTACTTTTACATTTCCTGTTACATTTTTTCCTTGAGATGATTGTTTTAATTATTGTAGTGTGCATTGTTTTAGAAAGTAGTACTTTTCTCTTCATTCTATTTGTGGTTAAACTCAAGGGTTTTTTTTAACACATTATCAAATCAATAGCAGAATAATTTTTTAACTATATTTTTGAATCAGGGTTCAAAATGCTTTTCAGCTTTGTGTTTTGTGTTGCTGATTACCTTTTCTACAGTTTCTTTTCTGCCTTCTGACTTGCCTTTTTGTCTCATTCCTCCATATCTTTTACCATCTTTCATGGACATCATGTTGTGGATTTTTTTTAAAAATTAGATGTCAAAATTTTAAAGAGAAATGTGAAAGTAAAATAAGCCACTTCTTCCTTGATCTAAATAATGATAAAATCAAAGCATATATGTGTTTCGATAAAGAGAATATCTATTTCTCTATGGAAAACTACAAAATGTAACTATATAAGTTTGTAAACATTGTTCTTTTAGTCTTTATATTCTAAATTGTTTCTGTTTGCCCTCTTAGGGAGCTAAGAAGATAAATTCCCTTCAAATTAATTATGTTCAAACAAAACTAAAAACTGGCTCAATCTGAAGTGATAGATATCCTTGTTTTTCTCTTAACCATTGTAGATTGAAACAGTTATACCTGTGACACACCATCTTCAATCTTTAAGTGTGAGAGGATCTTCTTCATAAACATGTTTTTGTCATGCGTTCTTGTTTTGGATTTTTTAGATGAATGCTGTGATTTAACTTCCTCCTGCAAAGGACCTTTTATGATATAAACATAAAGAACTTACTTATGTCATGTTCAATAACTTAACCATAATGTCAGGTATTGTTTATTGCTCAAAATTATCTTGTTTTCTAATGAGCATGCCTTTAAAAATTCCTAAATTTTTAATGACGCTTATCATCACTTCAAGATACCTAGTCTTCCTCAGTCCTTTAGCAAGTTTTTCTACTCTTTGTTTCCCCTTCCTAAATCTGAGTTGAGCAAAGTTCTTTTTTTTTTTCAGATGTTTGTGTGAGTTTGTGACCATATCTTCAGCAGAAAGACCTTTAAGATCTAGCAAAGAACTTTGAGCAGGGGGAGGTGAGAGTTGGTAGACTAAATCCCAGCTGTAATTGTCACTTGAGAGACAAACCAATGATAGTAAAAGAGTGAGAAGTCTTTCTTTGTGCCACAGATCTATTTCTTCAAAAAAGTTTCTCTTCCTCTTCCATATCTCTGTTTTAACCCCTGTGCTAGAACCAAACACCCTGACCTTTTGTTCCCACTGTCAGAGGCCTTATGGCTTCTATAGAAGGGAAAGGAACCAATGCCAGCTTACCTTACTTCCACCCCCATTCTTTGCCTTCATAATAAATGGCATTTGGGGGGTCTGTCATATTATTTTGTAACCTCCACCAGAATCCCACTCTTCTGAGAGACCTTACAGGGCAAATCCCAGTAACCCCTCCTCCACCTAGGTGATCCCAGTTATACTGTGTCACAGGAACTTTGTTGCTTCCAGCATGAACAATGCATCACATCCCTTTTTCCCTGGTGATAATACAAGTTTTATTTGTAAATGTGTTCGTCATTTTCATGGAGATATAAAATGTAGAAGGTTAGATGACACATTGCCATCTTGTCTAGAAGTCTGTTGGATGATCTTTCAGTAAAGCAAAAAATGTCTCCATCTTACCTTGCTGTATGTTATCTTGTAATTATTCATTTCAGGAGTTAGTAAACAAGGCTCAGGAAGAGGTGACCAAGCAAAAAGAAGTGATAACAGCCCAAGACAACATAATCAAAGCTAAATATGCAGAAGTAGCAAAACACAAGGAGCAAAACAATGAATCTCAGCTTAAAATTAAGGAACTGGACCATAACTTCAGCAAACATAAGCGGGAAGCTGAAGACGCTGCTGCAAAGGCATGTTTGTATTGTTCACTTTTATTCTTAATCATATTTTTGCCTCTGGGTTTTTGAAATGTTCTGGTAAAGTGCTCAGTGAAGAACTTAACTGTAAATGGCAGAACTACTGTGTAACAATTTTGAGGCATACAATTATGACTGCTTCTCAGCAGTCGCCAAATGGCAAAAATGTTTTATTTTTAAATTTAATCTCAGGGGCTTTATTCCCATCCCCAAGATGTTTTTAACCAAATATTGAGTGGCCTTCCATGGAAATGACTGTTTTTTTTAATCCCCAGTTGTTCATAGAACTAATTACTAATGTATTAATAGTAGTAATATATATTCCTTACCTAATTGCAGATTGAATTTAGGGAACTCACAGAGAAATATACACAAGGAACTTCTGAAGTAAGGACTTAGTTGGTTTAGCATATCCTTATGAGGATTAGTATGGTCAGTGTTCGAAGTCTCATTTGAAATCTGACGTTTTGCCAAGCGGTGTCTTTGAAGTTATCCCACAGTTTTTTGGTCACTCTTAATTAAAATTTCTCTCATGTATCACAGTAACCTAAGTACTTTAAAGAAAATACATAGTTTTGCAGGAATTCGTTGCTTGGTTAGGAGGCTTCATTTATGTGGTTTTAATAATTCACTCATCATGTTTTCTTACTGGTGTGTAACAGTTTGGTGCCTTTTAAATCTTTTTTAGCATCATAAAAGTACAAGAGATTTAATTTCAAAAAGATGAGAACATACAAAACAGTCTTCCATCCTTTTCTGCAAGAGCCATGAGTGCCTGTTCAGGTTCATTGCTTTGTTTAAAAAGCATTTTTTTAATGACCACATGATAATATCCTAATATTTTATTAGTATTGATTTCCCGTTTGCCTAGTAGCCTAGTATTAGTGGATTCACTGAACTATTACCAATGCTAATATTACTGTTAATAGGTTTTTTTATTTAATATAATTGAAAATACTAGTATTGGTGGTTGCTAGGGGATTCTATTTACAGTTAAGTGAAGAGGGTACAAAGAGCGACTTGCAAGCAGAACTGCTAAATAGTCAAGTATTCTTTAAAGTACATAGTTTATCAAATATTTATTGTATACTTATACCAGGCACTGACTTCCCTGGTGGTGCAGATGGTAAAGTATCTGCCTACAATGTGGGAGACCTGAGTTCGATCCCTGGGTCGGGAAGGTCCCCTGGAGAAGAACATGGCAACCCACTCCAGTACTCTTGCCTGGAAAATCCCATGGACAGAGGAGCATGGTAGGCTACAGTCCATGGGGTCGCAAAGAGTTGGACACAACTGAGCAACTTTACTTTCACTTTACCAGGCACTAAAGATACAAGAATGAGCAACATGCCACAGAATGGGTTCATGGAGCTCATGGATGGGCAGGAAAAAAAGATAGACTAGAAATGACCATATTACTTTGGAGTCTGGTGGTGTGACTGTACTCATGGAATTAATAAGGATGATTGACAGGGATTAGCTTTCAGCAGTCAATACCAATCTTAAACAGTTACAGTAGAAGAAAGTCTTAAGCACTATAATTAAAAATCCTTAATGGTTATATTATATGAGTATTTTACTGTGCCTTGTCAAAGAGGGTTTAGCAAGGGGATGGAGTCAATATTTAAGATAATCTTTTACTTAGATTATAATTTCAAGAATTATTAGGTACCAATCATGATTAGGCTTTCATGATTTTGCAGTATCTATGACTTAAATATTAGTATAAGACTAAACTTTCACAGGTTGTTTTTTTGAAGTAATACATTGAATTTGGTAAAATCTGGAGCCTCATCTCATTATAATGGCAATGTTTACACACACACACACCCACACACACACACACCCACATACACTTAACTGTTTCTGTGAGTTCACATTTATTTTGATGCTTAAGTAACATCTTTTTCGGTTTCTATTTTTTTTTAGCCTATCCTCTAGGTAAAAATATTCATACTTATAGGTTCACAATCAACAATGTTTCATTTTTATTCAAATGAGTCATTGTGGGATTTTTCTCAAAAATGTTTGTAAAAATTAGTAAATATTTAAGAAACTAATTTCTAAATATAGGTTTGTGAGCAATGATATCATTCTATTATTATCTTGTGGCTAGGTATCCAAAATGTTGAAAGACTATGACTGGATTACTGTAGAAAAACACCTCTTTGGGCAACCCAATAGCACCTATGATTTCAAAGCTAACAACCCAAAAGAAGCTGGTGAGAGACTTCAGAAGCTGCAAGAAATGAAGGAGAAACTAGGAAGAAATGTCAACATGAGAGCCATGAATGTGCTGACTGAAGCTGAAGAGCGTGTGAGTCGCTTTGCTCTGACTGTGGCCTCTGTAAAGCATGAGTAGCCTTGGTGGTTTTTATGACCCCTGGCGTGTGGGCGCTCAGGCTGCGGCCCATGGACTGTAGCCCGCCAGGCTCCTCTGTCATTGGGATTCTCCAGGCAAGAATACTGGAGTGGGTTCCCATTTCTGTCTGCAGCAGATATGACCCTTGAGACAATTATTAGAGTCAGTCTAATAATTTAGACTTAAATTTTAGATTTAAGATCTTTGCTTTATGCTTTTGAAAATTTGTTTTGTGTTTTCCTTTTCTTCCTTTTCAGTTATTTCTTTCCTTATTTCATTCTTTCTGTTTCATCAGTTACATGTTCTGTTGTGCTTAAAGGACTTTTCCACTGGCTTTTCCTTTTGCTGTGAACATGTTCAACCCCTTTCTTATTTTTGGTGTAAATATAAACACTTTTGATCTTGTTAACTCCTAACATTTTTATCATTTCTTTCACTTGTCTTTTTGAAAGGCTTTGAAGAAGACTCTACAGGTTTTCCCCAATATCCAAAAAGTAGGGCATTGCTTTGAAACCCTTCCTATGCCGAAATGGAATAAAGCAAAGAAACAATTACCGTAGGGCCCATCTTGCTAACAGATGCACAGAGCAAACTGAGATAAAGCACAGATGCGCATAGACACAGTTCAAAGCTCTGGGAGGAAGCTTGATGCTGAGATGCTCAGTGTTGTTCCCATGAGGAGCTTGATGGTGCCACTATCACTGCTTAGGGTGTGTGCTGCTTCTGTAAGAAATGGCTCACTGCAGAACACATGCTGAACATTATTTGTGCTTTTCACCTTTTGTAAAAGTTGTGATTATAAAGTCAGCTTTGGAAAAGTGAGGGAATACCTGGCTGTTCTAACCAGTGTATTGCAAGAACCATTACATAAGTAAATGACTAAAATTGTTACATACATTAACACTGTTTTACTATCTGTAAATCCAGCAGCATCTCTCTGTTTTAATGCTCTCAGTTATTTGATGGTGTTATTCATCTCCCTTACCTTTTACACTAGGAAAACCCAAAGGGGAAAGCAATTCCTATTCTTTATGGCCCCATAGGAAATAGCAATCTGAGTAATTTTATATTTTGCCCTGTATTTTAATTCTGTAAAACTGAATTTGTATAACAACAGTTAATGAGAGTGCTGTAAAAGTAAGTACCTATGAGCTCAATCACTTTTTAACAAATTTTTTGGTAATGGGTTTCTTAAAGCTGTTACTGACATTAGTATCTACAAAGAATCTATATTATGTTAGATACTAAACAGATTAATAATGCACATACTGTGATCTTTCTATTAAATATTCCTGCTGGTTTTCGTTTCTCCATTAAATCTTTGCAATATATGGCATCTTTGTGGAAGGGAAATATTCTGTCTGAATTTGAGCTGCTTAACATCGTGAAATTTGTTTCCTTATACTTGTTTGCTTTTATTATATAATAATAACTTGAGCTAGTTTTTTTTTTGTTTTTTAATTTTACCAACTCCCATCTCCATATCAGAGAGGAAGGGCCTGTATTGTTGATCAGTGTTCGCCTTTTGTTTTTTTGTTATTGTATTTTGGGTCACCCCATGTAAGAAAATATATGGAATTATGCAAGGAACAGGATAAAAACAGGAAAGGGGCAGCAAGGAAACCAGCAAGACTGGCTGTAGTTTCGCAGGGAGAATATGAAGCCGCCTTGAAATGCGAAGCTGTGAGGAGAAATAAAAGGGTTTTTAGAAAGTTCTGCTGCTCCTCATGATTTGATTATCCCTCTGTAGTCTCCCTCAAATTTTTTTTTTCAGTAAATTTCTTCATTCACCAGAGAAGGCCACTCTGAAAATGAGATGTTGGAGTGGAAACCTGAGGCGCCAGTTAGTGTCTGAGGTAGAGGAAGAACAGTGCGGGGGCCATAGGGCTGCGGTGAGCTTCTGCTCAGGAAACTGAAAATAAGACCATGGGGCTGGAGCCTGGGGGGAGTGTGTTGCCAGAAGTTCAGAGATAAATAGGAGCCAAATTATGTCGGACTTTATACGTCACAGTGAGAGTTTAAAAAGTTAAACCTTTATGTCACTGCGAAGACTCACCTTGCATGCAAGGCTACTTTTGACTTTACACGACAAATACTCCTTTTTTTGCCTTGGCTAAAAAGGGAATATAATAAAGGAATATAAATGGAGTCAAAATGTTTCAAGAGTTTGTGCTATAAATTCTTAGCTATAGTAATTGAATTTTACATAGAGATGTGTTTACTTTCCTCAGTTTGGCTTACATTGTAACTCAATGTAGTGTATCTTTTTGGTAAGAAGGAGTTGTATGTATTGCATATAAAAATAGTAAAATCTCTTTATTCTTGACTGAAGCCTAAAATAGGAATTTTTTGGTTTTCTCAATTAAGTCTGCTTTTTATCTTACTAGTATAATGACTTGATGAAGAAGAAGAGAATTGTAGAAAATGACAAATCCAAAATCCTGGCAACTATAGAAGACCTTGACCAGAAGAAAAACCAAGCCATAAATATTGCTTGGCAAAAGGTATCTGAACCCCCAAATATTATCGTTTATTCTGTATGAGGCAAAGATGGAAGATGACATCATGTTAATAGCGTTGTACTCTAAGATAAATTTGAAGAAACAGCTTTGTGTTTGAATGGGGCAGATGCTCATACCTTAAAACCTTGTAGACTTTTTAAAGCATTTTGTCCTTTTGGACTTAACTGCTGCTGCTGCCATTATGGTCTCATCGTCTGCTTATCTGGTTCTTAAGCTACATTAAGTTAACTTGTTGTAGATTTCTCTCCATCACTTGCTAATTCTGGGTTACCTTTTAAGGGGACAGTATTTGCCCTCTTTCTCATGAGATCATGGGTTGTAATATTGGACAGTATTCTAAGGTTTCTTCCAAATATCTGCCATATCCGTACTCATTCTCTGCTTAAAACTGGAAGCATTATTTGTTTCACGTTGTAAAAGTGCTAATTGTTGGAATACCTCTCCAAAGGACCCCTTCACTTTTAACCTCTTCAGTTTCTCTTGCCATGACCTGCAGAGGTCAAATATTAGTGCTAAGAATATTTCTATAGCAAGATATCTGCCATATCCGTACTCATTCTCTGCTTAAAACTGGAAGCATTATTTGTTTCACGTTGTAAAAGTGCTAATTGTTGGAATACCTCTCCAAAGGACCCCTTCACTTTTAACCTCTTCAGTTTCTCTTGCCATGACCTGCAGAGGTCAAATATTAGTGCTAAGAATATTTCTATAGCAAGATTGTATTCCACTTACAAATTATTGTGTTTCATAAGTATTATACCTTCTTAGGTTTTTTAGCAAATCATTTTATAATGTTAGATTTATAATTATAAAATGTTTTTATGTAAGCATAATAATTTATTAACAGACCATTTGCTCTTATTTTACATGAATTATCTTAATTCCATAATTTTGATAATTATTATCTCTATTTTATAAATGAAGAAACTAAAGCTTAGAAAGTTGAAATTAGCCTAAGATCGTAATACTCAAAAGGTAGGAAAACTGGAATTGTCTTTTCCTAAATTAGAACTTAAGTTAAATTACCTTTTGTTGTTCTTTAGGAATTAGAACTGGTTAATTGGGAAGTCAGTATTTCCAGGATTCATATTCAACAAAATCCCAATTAACCATTTTGGTTTTGTTTTATGACAGCTTCAGCAGATTTCAAGGTTCCTTACTGTTATTTCTAGTTCTCTGGCTGCATAGATTTGTCTCCTTTAGCATAGTCCTTAGCTTCTTCTGTAAAGTTTTCCTACCATAACAAAAGACTGCTAGTCAAATCTTTCATAGACACTGTGTTGTTTGGCACATTAGCAAGCCTGGGCCTCTAGGATTTAACTGGGCACCTTACCACTTTTTCTCTTTTTAATTTTGCAGGAACTTTATTTTTGGTAATTGCAGAATAGTTATCTTTTTCATTTGGATTATTTTTCCTGCTCTACAACTTATTTTCAGTATTCCATCTCCCTGTAGTATTTCTGTCATTTAAAAAATGCTTGCAAAAAGTTGGCCCCAGTACATTTGGATTGAACACTAGATCTGAGATTCTGTCTCTTGGTTTCCCCATGATTCCTGGATTTAATTCGAGTACAAATTTATATTTTAAACTGATTTTTCATCAGTCTCCAAAGTTCTCCCAACCAAGTAAATCTACTGAGTGCTTACTATATATGTCAGACACTATTCTTATATTAATTTTCCTATTTAATTCTCAACAGTAACCTAATGAGATAGGTATTATTACCAGCATTCCAAACTTCCTTATGGCTTTAAGTGTACTTCCTTCACAACACCAGAATATTTTAGAAACTGGTTGTATTTTTGTTTCCTTCTTAACCTGATTGGATTTTCAGTATTCAACTAATTTCCTATATATGATAGGGCTGTATTCTTCTCTACCTATTAACTGATAAGATTCTTTTTTCCCTTTTGAATAATCCACATGGGATCCTATGGTCATCTTTTGGATTTATTAGCATTCCACTGTCTTAATTTTGAGCTGTCTTTCTCCTGTCTGGTCAAAAAATTTCAAGTGTTTATAGACACTATGTTATCTTCCATCTTTCCCCCATAAAAAGAGTGGACCTCTCCCCATTGTAATGAACCTTGTGTAGCTCTGGAAGTCTATCCTAGGTAAAACTAGGCTCTCCTTTCTCTGTATAGGCTATTAGCATGTGTGCAGTTCTTAAAATATGTGTTCCTTAGCAAATTTATATTTAGGAGACTTTTTAAGGCTAGATTTCCTTATTACTACAGATATTCATAAAATATGTACTTGCATTTGGATTTTATACTTGAATGGAGAACTTGGCTGTCATATATCTTTGTTGGCGGGGGGCAGAGTGCATGCGTGTATACACTCAATTTTGTCTGGTGAACCTCTAAGATTATTAGTCATATCTGAAGACAGATGGCTGAATTCTCAAATGTGTATGCACAGAAATTACTAAGTTACAGCCTAGAATATTGGTCCTAAATCTCTGTGTAATCTCCTGCTGCAACTTTATGGGGATAGGCCAAATAGCTTCTTCAGCTCTTTTCTTTTGGGGCTCAGTCCTGTTCCTGTCCCTTGACAATCTATGAAAAGTATAGAAAAGAACCAATGAACACCTTTAACAGATCTGTTTTGATTTCATGCCTCTTTCTCTCCTAGACTTCACTCTGATCTTAAGCTTTTTAAAGTTAGCTGATAATGACAGGCCTGTCTTACCATATCAGTCAACAGAAAACAAATTATACCAAAAAAAGTTTTTGTTTTTCTCCTCCAGCTGAAAATTCAACCTCCTATATTATCCAGTTGTGTGTCTCTGAGACTCCTGCAACCATGGCCACTTGTGTATCAAACTTCATCTTAGTGTTAGAGGTACAGCCTGTAGTTTCCCCTCAAAGTTTGAGCAAAGCTCAGTAAATGATTTCTGTGAAGAGACACATAAATATATCACAGCCTTATATACTCTTGTCGCAACCACTGGACTCTAATGTTGCGATGTTGTATTGCTAGCAGCTATAGATAATACATGAATGAATGGGCATGACCAGATGTGTCATATGGACCATAATTTGCCAACCTCAGAACAAGAGTAACATAACAAAATTCCCCTGCTGGTTTGCAAATATACATGTCATTTGATTTTTCTTGGAAAACCTTCTATGATATAAATCATTTTTTCATCCAGGTGAACAAGGACTTTGGATCTATTTTTTCTACTCTTTTGCCTGGTGCTAATGCTATGCTTGCACCACCAGAAGGGCAGACTGTGTTGGATGGTCTGGAGTTTAAGGTTGCCTTAGGAAATACTTGGAAAGAAAACCTAACTGAACTTAGTGGTGGTCAGAGGTGAGTGAGTGTTCCCTTTGAAATAATTCCTCTTATTTTATTATAGTCCATCAACTCCATCCAATTTTATTTCAGATTTGCTTTTCTATATTTGCATGTGGATTTAAGGAGCCTAATCTGTGAGACTATGAATTCTGATTAGAACACTTGACTAAAATGATAGGCAAGAAAGTAGAAATAAGGATTAGCATCTAGGAAACTAGTCCAAATACATAAGAAACAATTATTTTCAGATACTGGAAAGTGAATGACCCAGGAGTATGATCCTGAGAGAAAAGAAACAAAATGCTGAGTCCAGTGTTTACCCTAGCTTTCTCCCTAGAAGTAATTCTTGACTGCAGATGCAGGGAGGGAAACCCACACAAAGCCCAGTAGTCTTACTAAATGAAGGAAACATTCGAATTTGGGCAAGTCCCAGGGAAATACATCATGGCATTACGTTTGCACCGTCCCTAAAATGAAGGCTATTCTAGACACACCTTAGCAAAGGTTAATTGCGAGCCTAACGCTATTTAAAGACAGACCACAAAGTTGAGACTATAAACAGCATAATCCCAGTGTTCAGCATCTAATAAACACTGCTAAGCAAAAATCAAGAAAATGTGATTTATAACTTAGAGGAGAAACAGACCCAGCCCAGAAGTGACAGATGATAAAACTAGCAGACAGGAAGTTAGAGAGAGTTGCATTAAGTATGTCCAAAGATTACAAGAGAAATGGAAACTGTTAAAGAAGATGCCAGTGAAACTTCCAGAGATTTTTTAAAAAACAAACATGATAGGAAAAGTTCTCTGCCTGAGATTGATAACAAATTCAACATTAAAAGGAACATGAGTGAATTTGAAAACATAGCAATAAACTATTAAAGTGAAACTTGGAGCTTCAGTGACCTATGGGACAATATTGAGTACTCTGACATACATATTATTGGAATTTCAAAGAGAGGAAGAGGTAAAACAAGATACTTGAAGAAATAACAGCCCAGATTTTCCAGATTTGATGAGTTCTGTAAATCGACATACTTGAATTCTGTGAACCCCAGGTAGGATAAGGGGTGGCCAGATGTTAAAGAATCTGCCTGTAATGCAGGAGAGCTGGGTTGATCACTGGGTCAGGAAAATCCCTTGGAAAAGGAATGGCTACCCACTCCAGTATTCCTGCTTGGAGGACAGAGGAGCCTGGTGGGTTGCAGTCCATGGGGGTGGCAAAGAATCAGATACCACTGAGGAACTAACACTTAACACTTCAGTTTCACACGCAGGATAAATATATGCACTCACTTCTTACACATACAATAACACAGCAAAGCATGTCATACATAGTTGCTGAAAACCAGGATTAGGAGAAAAAAAAATTCCAAAAGCAGCCAGAGGTAAAAAGGCACACTATAAAGTGCTAAAAGAAAACTGTGATAACCTAGAATTCTGTATGTAGAAATAGTCTTCATATTGAAGGCAATATTTGTTTTTACAAAAACAAAAGGTGGAGGCATTTAATTCCAGTAGAGCTGTATAAGTTAAAGGAAGTTCTCTGGTGAAAGGAAAACATAAATGGAAACTTGGGTCTACATGACGGTGAAGAGTACTGGAAATAGCATGTTCTGGACTTCAGGGAAGCTTCTCCAGCCTTACACAGTGATGCAGACAGCGTACTGGGAGAAACTTTAAAGATCGTTTGACCTCACTCCTTACCTGCGGAGAGCCAAATGAGTAAAAACCTCTGAGAGAAAACTGTGACCATTCGCATAGTTGAAGGTGTGTGTGAATTCTGTATTTCCCCTGCACGGTGTACAGTCCGTCCTCCTTGATTGCTCTCACGTGCTCTTTGCTGTCATGGAGCTCTTCTCTTTGGATGTAGAAAATACTGAGATCTGTTCATTTCTCTTATGAGCTCTTCTGTCATTTTTATGAATAGAATAGCAGTCCACTCTTTATTTTTCACTGTTGATAAAATTCCTAAATGTTCTAAGAGTCAAAAAAGACAGCTTCTGCTTCCTGGTCAATCAAAATTGAATTTCACAGAATAGATCCCAACATCTTTGTTTTTGCCAAAGTCCTCGAAAAACTTTTTGAGGAAAATAGAGAATATTTGCTTATTTTCTTACTGGAACCTAAAAATTATTTCCATGATTAAGACAATATAAACTTATTTTCAGATATACCACAGTCTAGCATAGTAGTTTAACTCTTGGTGAGCCTTTTTTTTCCCCTCCTGAATGAATAAGTTGAAAGCTCAATGCCTTAAATATTCGGCACAGAGAAAGCCATTGCAAAGTAGTTTTAGGTCGCATTAATGACCTCAGCTACCCTATTCAGCTTGTTTGCTTTTTATTGTACTGTTTCATTCCTTTCCTTTGCTAGAAAATTTGGTTTCACTTTCCTAGACCGCCTCTTCTTCTACACACATTTTTCCCCCCACTTACATATTTCTTCATAAATACCCTGTTGGAATACAGTAAGCATTAGACTGTTCAGTGCCGCATGCACTGAACAGAAGATATTTGAAGTTATAGAGTTAAGTGTGTTACAGCTGTTATTGTAATTTTAATTCTATTTTTAAATAATTATAAATGTTTTATATTACAGTAAATAAAGATTTTTAATGAAATGCTTAAGAAAAAAAATATTATGAGAAGTATTGTATTTCTTCATACCAGATTAGAACAAAATCCGTTACAATTAAAAGGGATATAAAAGAACTGAAAAAGAGTTTTGAGGAAGGAAAGGAAAAACTATTAACACTACTGTGATGTCTCTTAAGATTTAGATGCTAAATTCTACTTATCTGACAAGAAAGAACATATAACTGTTCTATTCAAAATAACACTCATTGAAGAGAGGGAAGAATGGAAAGCTAAACTAAAAGAAACACTTTAATACAACAAAAGTTTTCAAGTTTGAAACTTGACTCTTTTTTCTATAACTATCTTCCCGCTAAATCAGCACTATTCATAATAATAGGATAGCAGATTTGCTTCAGCGCTTTGGTAAAAAGTGGTAAGATCAAGCTTTGATGGTATTTCTTTCGGCCGTCTTTTCTCAGGTCTTTAGTGGCTCTGTCATTGATCCTGTCCATGCTCCTTTTCAAACCTGCCCCGATCTACATCCTGGATGAGGTCGATGCAGCCCTGGATCTGTCTCATACTCAGAATATTGGCCATATGCTGCGTACTCATTTCACACATTCTCAGGTAAGAACCAAAAAGAGCCTCAGAATAGTTCTAGGATTTGTTTTTCTAAAACTATTCTTTAGTAGTGGTCAATATATATAAGGAATTTAGGATTGAGGAATACCAAGGTGTTGTATATCTCTTTAAATATATAATTCTGTTCAAATGGTTCCAGAAGGAAAGAGGCTTTCATCTCTTATTAAAGAAAGAGCCTGGAATTATAATTGCAGGTTATAGCATGAAGAGGAATCTATTTTTTTTGTCACTTGGAATTATTTAGGTTAATTATTTTCTCTAGCTAGCTGCCAGAAGATGCACAATCAAAACTCAAAGATGTACCTGGAAAATATATCAGAAAGTCATGTGTCGCTTGATGGATATACTCTTCATTCCTCCTAAAATGCAGAGAAAAACCCTTGAAGCTAAAAACAGTTTTTTAAATGAACTGTTGCTGCAGTAACTAGGGCTACCAAATAGATAAAGCATTGAACAGCTCTGGGGGGCTTCTGTTACAGTTATCATAGATTGTGTATTTATTATGGCAGGTTTTTAGCAGGTAACAGTGGCATTTAGAGCTAGCAATAAGGCAGTTGATGCTAACTGGAGAAGATAGCAACCAGCAGTCAACCAGCAGATAATAGTAACTTGGGTAATGAAGCACTCACAGTAAAATTAAGAGACTCCTGAAACTGCATGTGGAAAGAATTCATTTAGGTGCCTAATGATAACTATTTATTATGTGCATTTGCTTGGAGCCCAGAATTTAAAGAGATAGCAAAATCAAATATTTTCCAAATGATTCTTAACCACAGTATAAAAAGAGTGAACTTCAAGGATGCCACAAATTTTTCTTCTATGTTTTCCTTTTTTCCTTAAGTTCATTGTGGTATCCCTAAAAGAAGGTATGTTCAACAACGCAAACGTCCTTTTCAAAACCAAGTTTGTGGATGGTGTTTCTACAGTAGCCAGATTTACTCAGTGTCAAAATGGAAAAGTTTCAAAGGAAAACGAATCCAAGTCAAAAAGACCCAAGTGATCACACATGAAGTTAAAAGTAAAGATTCACTCCTTCACCTTGACCTGTTTTTTCAATATATACTTTATAAAAACTTTGGATTCATGTTGTTTATATAAAAATTTAATATTGTTACCTATTTTCTCTTCCTTATATAATCACTTATAACTGAGCATAAATTCCTCTTTTCTGAATCAGTGTTAACTATGGTCCAATTACTGTAATTGTGATTTTATGTTTGTCACCAAGTGTTTTTTCTTACACAAGTCTTTTCTATATTAGGAAGCCTGAGATACATAGTTGGTGGTAAATTTTTTATGTAAGAGCAAAATTACCAAGAAACAGATGAAATTAAATTACAGAATAAATATAGCTGATAATCAGCTTTTAATAGCTAATTCCTAAGTTAATATTAGTGTTTTCTGTTGCTAATAATGTCATTCAGGTAAGGAAGAATCATATAGCAAGTAGCTGGACCAACAGAGGGAACACAAAGAAAGCTGTTAGGCATGCACTGAGCTATTTGTGTTTAGTTCCTTGAGAACAGTGCCAGGTCTCTGATTTAGACTCAGATAGAAAGCAGATTTTAAAAAGATTCCTGTTATTTTCATGATGTTTGAATATCATGCTTAGTAATTGGTCTGTGCAGTCTTTTTTTTTTATCTTTAGGAGTATTTTAATAAGAGCTTGGGAGAAAGGTATCCTCTGCATGCTGCTCTCTGCTGCAGGTTTATCTGAAGTCTTTTAGTAGGATACATATGTAAATAAATAGATTCATCTGTTCTACCAAAAGGACTCAAAATTTGATGACTGTTTCTTAGTGTCCTCTGTTTTCCAATTCAAAACCATGAATTTCCTTTTAAGATTTCAAAAGCTGACGCTAACAAACAGCATAAAAATACTATTGGTAAGATTCTTAGTATCTCCTAGTTTATCCCTAGAACCATGTCTTCCAAACTCCAGATCTTGAAAGTTCTGACGTGATTTAACCTGACTTCAGGTATGTTATTTTGGCCCCACATTTCTTCTTACTACTTGAGTTTGTGTTCCTTTTTGGTATCCTTTTCCTAGTATATGCTCATACTTCCTGGTCTTGGGTTTACTATTTCTCATCCTTCATCCTCGTACATAGCTGAGGATGTCAGGTAACACCCAGGTAACTGTAGGGCACATTGGAAAGATTGAATATGGAATTAGTTCTGTCCTCTGTTGGAGGAGACAAAGCTATAAATGCTGAGTTACAGGAAGGTCCAGTATTGTATACAGTAGATGTGAGTATGGTGGTGCTGGTTTAGTCACCAAGTCGTGTCCAGCTGTTGTGACCCCATGAACTGTAGCCCATCAATTTCATGAGATTTCTTTCCAAATGTATTGCAAATTGTTTGCCAAAAAGAATTAATTCACTCTGTTGTTAATGTAGTATACCTGTTGACTCCAACCTGGTCAGCAGTGGCTGTTAATTATAATGATTCTAATTTACTAGTTATACAATGGTATTTAATTTCTATATTAATTATAATTTTGTAAGTAATTTGTAGGATGGACTGTTTTACCATATGTGCTAATTTTCTTTTCTCTGCCAACAAATTTTCTATTTGTTTGCTTTTCCAATTTTTGTCTATGTATATAATCTTGCTTTTTGATGGAAATCCTCTAATGTATTAAACTTTTGTGAGTAATGTTGTCATTATTCTTTAATTAGAGGGAACACATTAAGGGGAATGGGAACATTTGTTTCACAGTAATATGAGCAACTAGTATTTGAGCTTTTTATATACATCAGACACTGTATTCATTCATGTTTTCACACTTAATTCTCATAATAGTCCAGTGAGGTAAATACTGTTATCATTAGCATGATATAACTGAGGAAACTCAATTGAGCTGTGAGGTTAAGAAACTTGCCCACTGTGTTAATACAGTTAGTGACTAGCAGAGCCAAAATACAGATCTTACTGTTAGTCTCCAGAACCTATTTTTACACTCTCTACCTCTCTGATAGCTTGAACATCTGCATTTGTTATACATAGTAAATTTACGAGATGTCTGGATGACTAATATATACCATGTGAAACTTAGGGAAAAACCTCAAACATTCAAAGAAAGGATTCCTTGCTTTTTTTGTTGTTGGGGTTGAAACCCCAAGAAATTGCTAACAGCAAATTCCAAAACAAAGATGAGAGAATCCCTCTTCTACAGTATATGGTGGAGTAATTTAACAGGCTAGCACTCCCACAGTCATGTCATTTGCAAATTGAGGAAGTTGCTTCTTTTTTAATTTGTTACCTTTTTTATTCTCCTGCCTTATTTCACTGGCTTGAACTTTCAGCTCCACGTTGTATGTAAGAATGATGTGAGCTGGCATATTTGCCTTTTTCTCAGAATTAGGAGGAAAGCTTTTCAGTCTTTCACCACTGGATTTAATGTTAGTTACAGGCTTTTGGTAGATATTCTTTATCACCTGCCGTAATATTTATTCTAGATAAATAAGAATAAAGCAAACCCAAATTAAACAGAAAGATGGAAATAATAGAGGGTAAAAAATCAACAATTTATAAGAGAAAAATGAGACAAAAATCGATGAAATCAACATTTGTTTCTCAAAAGAGCAACAGAATCAGTAGATCTCTAATTATACCAATCAAATAAACCAGAGAAACTACCAATCACTAATAGCAGGAGTGAAAGAAGAGTTGCCACATGGATCTTAATTAAGGGTACAAATTATGACCAATTTTATGTCAGTAAGTTTGACAACTTACGACAAAATGGGAAAATTAGGAAAGTAAAAATCACTGGAACTGCCACAAGAAGAGAGAAAATCTGAATAGCCTCAAATACTATGAATACAGTTGAAGTTATTATCTTCCCACAAAGAAAACTCCAATCCCATATAGTTTCTCTTGTTATTTCTTCCAGTCATCATTACACAAAATTTTTCAGAAAATGGAGGGGGAAGAAATAGTTCCAACTTATTTCATGAGGTCAGCCTTGTTCTGATATTAGAACTAGACCAAGACATGACAAAACAAGAAAATTGCAGGACAATGGTCCTCATGAACAAAAATCCTGAAAATATTAGCAAACAATCTAACATCTATAAAAAATAAGTCATTTTCAGATTTTTTCAACAGATGGAGCTGACATATATGGAAAACAAGCACTTACCCTTTACAACATACATGAAATATAACTAAAAATGAGTCATGGACCTAAAAGTAATAGTCACAACACTTCTAGAAGACACTTCTAGTGGTCACAGATTAGGCAAATATTTCCTAGAACAAAAGCCATTAAAAAAAAGAAACATTACATTGAAAATGTCTTCAAAAGACAGGAAAACAAAAACCACAGATTCCGAGAAATAATTTGCAGTGTGCTGTGCTTAGTTGCTCAGTGGTGTTCCACTCTGCAACCCCATGGACTGTAGCCCGCTAGGCTCCTCTGTCCATGGGGACTCTCCAGGCAAGATCACTGTAGTGGGTTGCCATGCCTTCCTCCAAGGGATCTTTTAACCCAGGGATCAAACCTGTGTTTCCTGCATTTCAGGCAGATTCTTTACCAGCTGAGCTACCAGGGAAGCCCTTGGCAATGTACAGTTAACAGAATCACATGCATAAGAAAGAACTTGTTATTCACATGTTCAGTATTTGCATGAATGGTGCAAAATGGTAGGTGAAACTGCTGTCACTTTAGTTTAAATCAAGGCCACGTGGTATAAGTAGTACCAACTGCATTCACTACACATGCATTTGAACTTTTTAAAATGGCATTTTGAGTGTATTTAATAAAGCTGTAAGAGTTATTTTATGTTTCAGCTTCCTGAGTACATGTCTAATAATCTCAGTGATTAAATGTGAATTATGGATTTGCAAAAATTCAATTATTTGAGTTGGGTGAAGAAACTTTTTTCATAGAATTCCACTTTTACTTGAAAAGATAACTTAAACTGTTGGTATTTGTTAGACATTTCTCAAAATGAACAAAGTGAGCCTGTCACAAGAACCTAACACACATGTTGCAAATAATTGTAGCTTTTAAATGAAAATTACAATATTGGCAACCTTGTATTCCTCATTGTGAGCCTCAGTTCAATTACTAAAGACTTTTCTGATAACACTGGTGGCAAAGTTAATATGGGGTTTTTTTTTAATATTGTAGTATGAAATGTATTAGCATTTTGAAGATCTGTGTAAATCAATGAATGGTATTTTTCAGTGACGAATATGTCCACGTTAAAAAATAATGGCTGGGACTAATAGAGTTTTGCCAAGAAAATGCACTGGTCATAGCAAACACCCTCTTCCAGCAACACAAGAGAAGACTCTACACATGGACATCACCAGATGGTCAACACCGAAATCAGATTGATTATATTCTTTGCAGCCAAAGATGGAGAAGCTCTATACAGTCAACAAAAACAAGACCAGGAGCTGACTGTGGCTCAGATCATGAACTCCTTATTTCCAAATTCAGACTTAAATTGAAGAAAGTAGGGAAAACCGCTAGACCATTCAGGTATGACCTAAATCAAATCCCTTATGATTATACAGTGGAAGTGAGAAATAGATTTAAGGGCCTAGATCTGATAGACAGAGTTCCTGATGAACTATGGAATGAGGTTCGTGACATTGTACAGGAGACAGGGATCAAGACCATCCCCATGGAAAAGAAATGCAAAAAAGCAAAATGGCTGTCTGGAGAAGCCTTACAAATAGCACTGAAAAGAAGAGAGGCGAAAAGCAAAGGAGAAAAGAAAAGATATAAGCATCTGAATGCAGAGTTCCAAAGAATAGCAAGAAGAGATAAGAAAGCCTTCTTCAGCAATCAATGCAAAGAGATAGAGGAAAACAACAGAATGGGAAAGACTAGAGATCTCTTCAAGAGAATTGGAGATACCAAGGGAACATTTCATGCAAAGATGGGCTCGATAAAGGATAGAAATGGTATGGACCTAACAGAAGCAGAAGATATTAAGAAGAGGTGGCAAGAATACACAGAAGAACTGTACAGAAAAGATCTTCACGACCCAGATAATCATGAGGATGTGATCACTAATCTAGAGCCAGACATCTTGGAATGTGAAGTCAAGTGGGCCTTAGAAAGCATCACTAAGAACAAAGCTAGTGGAGGTGATGGAATTCCAGTTGAGCTGTTTCAAATCCTGGAAGATGATGCTGTGAAAGTGCTGCACTCAATATGCCAGCAAATTTGGAAAACTCAGCAGTGGCCACAGGACTGGAAAAGGTCAGTTTTCATTCCAATTCCAAAGAAAGGCAATGCCAAAGAATGCTCAAACTACCGCACAATTGCACTCATCTCACACGCTAGTAAAGTAATGCTCAAAATTCTCCAAGCCAGGCTTCAGCAATATGTGAACCGTGAACTCCCTGATGTTCAAGCTGGTTTTAGAACAGGCAGAGGAACCAGAGATCAAATTGCCAACATCCGCTGGATCATGGAAAAAGCAAGAGAGTTCCAGAAAAACATCTATTTCTGCTTTATTGACTATGCCAAAGCCTTTGACTGTGTGGATCACAATAAACTGTGGAAAATTCTGAAAGAGATGGGAATACCAGACCACCTAACCTGCCTCTTGAGAAATCTGTATGCAGGTCAGGAAGCAACAGTTAGAACTGGACATGGAACAACAGACTGGTTCCAAATAGGAAAAGGAGTACGTCAAGGCTGTATATTGTCTCCCTGCTTATTTAACTTATATGCAGAGTACATCATGAGAAACGCTGGACTGGAAGAAACACAAGCTGGAATCAAGATTGCCGGGAGAAATATCAATAACCTCAGATATGCTGATGACACCACCCTTATGGCAGAAAGTGAGGAGGAGCTAAAAAGCCTCTTGATGAAAGTGAAGGAGGAGAGCGAAAAAGTTGGCTTAAAGCTCAACATTCAGAAAACGAAGATCATGGCATCCGGTCCCATCACTTCATGGGAAATAGATGGGGAAACAGTGGAAACAGTGTCAGACTTTATTTTTTTGGGCTCCAAAATCACTGCAGATGGTGACTGCAGCCATGAAATTAGAAGACGCTTACTCCTTGGAAGAAAAGTTATGACCAACCTGGATAGTATATTCAAAAGCAGAGACATTACTTTGCCGACTAAGGTCCGCCTAGTCAAGGCTATGGTTTTTCCTGTGGTCATGTATGGATGTGAAAGTTGGACTGTGAAGAAAGCTGAGTGCCGAAGAATCGATGCTTTTGAACTGTGGTGTTGGAGAAGACTCTTGAGAGTCCCTTGGACTGCAAGGAGATCCAACCAGTCCATTCTGAAGGAGACCAACCCTGGGATTTCTTTGGAAGGAGTGATGCTAAAGCTGAAACTCCAGTACTTTGGCCACCTCATGAGAAGAGTTGACTCATTGGAAAAGACTCTGATGCTGGGAGGGATTGGGGAAGAAGGAGAAGGGGACGACCGAGGATGAGATGGCTGGATGGCATCACGGACTCGATGGACGTGAGTCTGAGTGAACTCCAGGAGATGGGATGGACAGGGAGGCCTGGCGTGCTGCAATTCATGGGGTCGCAAAGAGTCGGACACGACTGAGCAACTGAACTGAACTGAACTGAAAATAGCCATTCTAATTACAGGAAAGACTGGTGATTTTAATGTTACAAGGTAGAACCTTTGGTTTCAGATTCCACATTGCAACTGGCTTAAGAAGCTGTCACTTTTTGTTGTTTGTATCAAGAAGGAATATCCACATTATCTAATATTCCTCCCATTCCCAATTCCCTGTTTATTCTCAACTCTAGACAGGAAACTTGAATAATTTGTTCAAAGTCATACAACTAGAAAGGGGTGGAGGCAGAATTCAGACTCACACTGTGGCTGAAGAGCCATATTCCTAGCCATTATGATAAAACAAACTTTATACTTACTGTTAGGTATACTTACTGCTTTGTACCTGGAGCTGAGAAAACATACTATTTTGCATTGGCAAGATTCTTAGACTTGTCATGCATGGGTCAGAGCAAGGAGTGATATATTTAAATCCATTGTAGAAAACATTGCCGATTAGGTCTAAGGATCTAGTGAAATACTATGGTTACTAATCCCTAAATCTATGACAGAATGGTAGGCAAAAGCTGTCCCTTTTCTTGTTAATCAATTAAGGATCAGAATTTTCTTCAGTGGCCTGAGAGAAAACAATTCTTTACAGCTTTGCTTATGCAGTTTATAGGATGAGCTCTGTCTGTTGATGGTCATTAAGCATCTGAAGCTCTTTTAAACTTCAGACTTCACTTGGTCCATTCCGCATACTGGTCCTAGTGCACACTGCTACCCTGTGTAAACATTTTGGCCTTCTAAGCTCTCTAATCACCCACTTAGAGGGGTGACGGCCTATCTTAAGCTAACTGCTTCTATGAAGGATCTCTACTCCACCCAATCTGCAACAGTTGCCACTCCTGAACACAGCCGCCGTCTTCATGTTTTGCTCATGCTCGTCTATGTGGAATAGTCACTACACCATCCTACCAACAGTGTACCCATTCCTCAAGATTCTGCTCAAAAGTCACCACCTCTGGGCTCTTCTCTATTCCCATTCCCCTCAAATGGCATCCAAAAAAAAAAAATCCAAAAGTGTAGTAATTGAACACAAGTCTTAGTTCTAGTAGATTATGAACAACTGAGTGCATCTCTTTAGAGCTCATAACCTATTAATGCATTGATCACAAAGATTATTTGCTAAATAGTTAAGTTCAGTCACTCAGTCGTGTCCAACTCCGCAATCCCATGAATCGCAGCTCAGCAGGCCTCCCTGTCCATCACCATCTCCCGGAGTTCACTCAGTCGGTGATGCCATCCAGCCATCTCATCCTCGGTCGTCCCCTTCTGCTGCCCCCAATCCCTCCCAGCATCAGAGTCTTTTTCCAATGAGTCAGCTCTTCCCATGAGATGGCCAAAGTATTGGAGTTTCAGCTTCAGCATCATTCCTTCCAAAGAACACCCAGGGTTGATCTCCTTTAGAATGGACTGGTTGGATCTCCTTGCAGTCCAAGGGACTCTCAAGAGTCTTTTCCAACACCACACAGTCCAAATCACATCCATACATGACCACTGGAAAAACCATAGCCTTGACTAGACGGACCTTTGTTGGCTATGTAATGTCTCTGCTTTTCAATATGCTATCTAGGTTGGTCATAACTTTCCTTCCAAATAAATGAGTATAAGGAATCATAAAAGTTAAAGATGGACCAGTGAAAGTGAAGTCGCTCAGTTGTGTCCGACTCTTTGCGACCCCGTGGATTGTAGCCCACCAGGCTCCTCCGTCCATGGGATTGTCCAGGCAAGAATACTGGAGTGGGTTGCCAATTCCTTCTCCAGGGGATCTTCCCAACCCAGGGATCGAACCCAGGTCTCCCGCATTGCAGGCAGACACTTTAACCTCTGAGCCACCAGGGAAGCCTGGTAAAAAGACCATGGTATTAATCATTACCACGCTGTATGGATTATCAAACTAACTAGAATGAGATAGATTAACTCACTCACTCTGAAAAGTTACTGTTACATTTTGTCATGTAACCATGCAGTCTTTTTGTCATGTTACATGTAACCATGCAGGATTTTGTCATGTAACAATGAAGTCTCACGGCAAAATTTTATAATTGAAAATTTCATGCTAGAGATTTTTCCTCCAAAGAAAGGAAAGAAAATCGATAGTCAGCCCTTTTATTATCTATTACTTGCTATTCTGTTTCTGTAAGTGTGAAAAGTATATAAATTGTTTAAACCATTGTATTCCAAAGTTGAAAGGTTTTTATTTCATACCAACTTTAATCAAAAAGATAATTTCAAATCTGTTAGTAACAGGTATAGAAGTTTGCTTTATTGCTAATTACTTAGTATTAAAAATTCAAGGCAGATGTTAATTTGAGAAAAAAGTCTAAAAGAGACTTTTATCCTTAGATTGCTTCCAGCTCAGCCTAAGGAGGCAGGTGTTAAGAACATCCTGATTACCTGTGCTTTGGGGGACTAGAAACAGCATGAGTAATTTACTTTTATAAATAATTCCAGTGCATTAGCCATATCTTCCACTCCCTCTCTCAAGTAATTTCCACTAGGGATAAATGGACCAAAAATGCACTGTGCTGCCAATCGATGGGCCATGCTCTTTCCTGGTGGGTTGCTATTAAAAAGGTTAGAAGGTAAAATGTAGATTCCGAATAAAGAGAGAAAAGGAAGGAGTAAAACAAGTATATTGACTGCACATGGTTTCATCTCTTACCTATTTTAATAACAAAGTTCCTGTGATCATTCTCAGATGATAAAAACAGGCACAAAGAGAGAAGTTGCTGCTGCTGCTGCTGCTAAGTTGCTTCAGTCGTGTCCAAATCTGTGCGACCCCATAGATGGCAGCCCATGAGGCTCCCCCATCCCTGGGATTCTCCAGGCAAGAACACTGGAGTGGGTTGCCATTTCCAGAAGTTAACTTACCTCAATTATGGTGCCACAAAATCAGAATTTGAGAATGTTTTTTCTTCCAAGGTTCATGATCTTTCAACTACAAAACTGTTTCTAAAATATTGTTTTAAAATATAAAACTATATGAAAGAAAACCCTTTCCACACAAGACTTAAATATGAACATAACTTTGAGATGAACCTCGTTTGCCCTCCATTTTCATAAAACAGTAAAATAACAAAAAATACAAAATAAGCACAAACACCACAAAACCAAGTTTAGCTCAATAACATCTAATAAAAAATTGGCTTAAAGCTCAACATTCAGAAAACAAAGATCATGGCATCTGGTCCCATCACTACATGCCAAATAGATGGGGAAACAGTGGAAACAGTGTCAGACTTTATTTTGGGGGGCTCCAAAATCACTGCAGATAATGATTCCAGCCATGAAATTAACAGACTCTTACTCCTTGGAAGGAAAGTTACGACCAACCTAGACAGCATATTGAAAAGCAGAGACATTACTTTGCCAACAAAGGTCCATCTAGTCAAGGCTATGGTTTTTCCAGTGGTCATGTATGGATGTGAGAGTTGGACTGTGAAGAAGGCTGAGCACTGAAGAATTGATGCTTTTGAACTGTGGTGTTGGAGAAGACTCTTGAGAGTCCCTGAGACTGCAAGGAGATCCAAGCAGTCCATTCTAAAGGAGATAGGAATGCAAGGGATTTCTGTGTGTTGACTTTATATCCTGCAAAACCAATACAATATTGTAATTAACCTCCAATTAAATTAAAAAATTGCAATAGAAAAAAAAGATCAGCCCTGGGTGTTCTTTGGAAGGAATGATGCTAAAGCTGAAACTCCAGTACTTTGGCCACCTCATGCGAAGAGTTGACACATTGGAAAAGACTCTGATACTGGGAGGGATTGGGGGCAGGAGGAGAAGGGGACAACCGAGGAAGAGATGGCTGGATGGCATCACTGACTTGATGGACGTGAGTTTGAGTGAACTCGGGGAGTTGGTGATGGACAGGGAGGCCTGGCGTGCTGCTATTCATGNGCCTCCAATTAAATTAAAAAATTGCAATAGAAAAAAAAGATCAGCCCTGGGTGTTCTTTGGAAGGAATGATGCTAAAGCTGAAACTCCAGTACTTTGGCCACCTCATGCGAAGAGTTGACACATTGGAAAAGACTCTGATACTGGGAGGGATTGGGGGCAGGAGGAGAAGGGGACAACCGAGGATGAGATGGCTGGATGGCATCACTGACTTGATGGACGTGAGTTTGAGTGAACTCGGGGAGTTGGTGATGGACAGGGAGGCCTGGCGTGCTGCTATTCATGGGGTTGCAAAGAGTTGGACATGATGGAGCGACTGAACTGAACTGATGCAAATAAAGGTGAAAGAGTTACTGCTTAGGGTGAGACTCGGATATTATCTGAAGAGCAGCATGTTAACAAATCTTGTAATGAATCATTTTCTCACCATTTTCCTCCCTCTTCACCACTGTAAAACCTTGCAGAGCATGCTATAGTGTCATTTTCTCGTCACCTACTAGGTGTCCATATTAAGAATAACTTCATATCCTATTAAAATACCTCCAGTTCATGCTAAAGAGAATTACAGAAGTATTGGGTTGGCCAAAAAGTTCATTCAGGTTTTTGCCTAACGTGTTACAGGAAAACCCATTAAGGAAAAATTCAAATGAACTTTCTGGGCCACCCAATATAAGTGAGATCACCATGCAATGCTTAAGATGCAAGTTGCTGAGATGAGCCCCAAATATGTCCTTATTTTTAAACTTACCAAAAAAAAAGCACAAACATTTAACCAAGAAAGCATTACAGACCTGAGAATGTATCCCTAGAGATCTTCCAGTTGTAGTTTGAAAAAGTCTGCAATCTAGTATATCAAAGATATACCTGCATAATTTGTACAGATGATCATTATTCTCTGACAAAGGCAAGGATCTTCTCACAGTAGCATTTTTTACTATCCACATGTGTGTTCCACTGTACTTTATGTAGGATAAAGTTTTTCCACTTGAATGGTAACAGTTTCAGAACACCCTTCCTGCCCATTATTTTAAGACTAAGGAAAGTGAGCCAGAATAACTTTGCTATTTGGGGTCTAATTTTTAATTTCTCAAAGTCCAATAAAAATATCAAATATAACCTATTTATTATGCCTTTTTCATAATGTGAAATTGATAATATCAAACTGTTAGGATAAAAAAATTAGAACATGGTACATGCTTGACCTTTCTTAAAATATACAAGGTACAGAAAAAAAAAAAAGTGTTAAATTGTATTCCCATTAGCATGTGGAGACAAGATACGGAAACAAGTGTCTGTTGATGGATGAATGGATAAAGAAGCTAGCATACACACATACATTGAAATATTATCCAGCCATAAAAAGAGGAAATCTTGCCATTGGCAACAATATGGATGGACTTTGAGGACCTTACACTAAATGAAATAAGTCAGACAAATACCATATGATCTCACTTATACGTAGAATCTATAACAAAACAGAAAACCTACGCTCAAAGAGAACAAATTGGTGGTTTCCAGAGGTAGGGGATGGCTAAAATGGGTGAAGAGGGTTGACACATGCAAACTTTCAGTTACAAAGTAAATCATGAGGATGTAATATACAGCATGGTGATTATGGTTAATACCATATTATATTGAGATCTTAAAAGTTACATAAGAAAATTGTGTAACTGTATGATGATGTTATAATAGGCTTACTGTGGTGGTCATTTTACAATGTGTACAAATATTATGTTCTACAACTGAACCTGATGTTATATGTTGTATAAGATGAAACTGTTTTGCCTCATTTTTAAAAAACTGAAGCTGGAAAGGTGGTCTAGGACTGGAATGAGGAAATTCTAACTTTCAGCTGTCCTCAACAAATTGATTTAAATGGATTGAAGGGGAAACTGATGCTAGAAAATCTAATCAGATATCAAGAGAATAAAACTGAAACTTCCTCCTAAAATATATAAGGAAAATAGACAAAAATTATTCAAATGTGTTGTGGCTCCATTTAGAAATTAGAAAATTTAGCACAATTCTAACAAGAGCAATGACCAGAGATATAATTAAAATGTTCCTGCATTTTAGGCAAAATTGTTGGAAAAGGAACCACACCTAATGCCATCTAGGCTTTCTGATTTGCTTTTTATTACAAAGTCACCATCTATTGCTAAATAGTTTATAGTTTGATAAACTCACACTCAAATCCATGGTGTGAAAACTGTCAATTCACTACCTTTTTAACTCCAGGCACATTAATGAAAACTCACTGTAACTTTTGGTCCCTTCTGCTGTCTAAACCACAGACATGACGACAAGCTTAACTCAGTAACCTGGGACAAAAATAAGGTTTGGCTTACATTAGGTGCTTAGGCCTTAGAGTCTGGGTAACAGAGCATCAAAATCAACAAGTCACTTTTTTTTCTTTTCTCCCTGCCTCAGGCACTCTCCTCTTTTTCCCTCCTGACCCTACCTGCTCAAGTCTTGCCGACAAACCTAATTCTTCCATTTTTGCCTGGCCTTCTTTTAGTGTTTAATGGCATGCTTTTGCAGGTGGGTCTTTGCCAGAATTTCTACAGGACAGTTTTTCTCCCAAAGCCATGTTCATACTTCCCTCTCAGGTTCAGTCTCAGTGTCTAGAACTACAGCCCACACTAAGCCTTTCATCAAGCCTTACATCAGCTGCATCTGCTTGTCTGGGAAGGAAATCTGGACCTTTAGAATAGTTTTAAGTGCAAATAAACTAACAAGCAATTGACTCATACATGCTTTCTTTCTCTAAAGGAATATCAAAAGTTTTTGAGAATAATGCCATCTAATCTAGTAATTGCAGTATCCTTTACATCATTGATGCTCTCCAACATGTCACAGGGAAAATAAATAATCCAGATAAAAAGGCTTGTTGCACATTAAGTTTATAAATGTAGCAACTGCCACAGTGGAAGAATTTCTCAGCACTGACTCTTTCAGAGTGATAACAAATTAACGGGTTGGTGCAGGTTGTGACAGATTCCACTAAAATTGCCATTAGCAGTCTTCATGTTTTTAACATTTTCTTTCCTGAGAACACACACTCAGAGATTTTCATTTCTAGTTTTTAGCTTCTCACCCAAATTATCATTCTTAATACAAATTCCTGTTTGCACCTGAAAACACTCAATTTCACCTGGCATTTTCTTATAGCAAGTATGTATTATTTAATGTTACAAGGTTTCAAAATGAGCTCATTAAAACCCACACCTTCTTTTTGGTTGATATGACTCAGGAAACAATGAATTGGCAGCAATTATTTGGAGAGAATGTGGCATCAGTCATAGATCACTTTTGTTAGAAAATATGGTAGGAGAAGTTATCTGTTGAATATAATGTTTATCCACTGGATCATAAAAAAAAAACAAGGGAATTAAAAAAAAAAAACTGCTTTGTTGACTACTCTAAAGCCTATGACTGTGTGGATCACAATAAACTGGAAAATTCCTCAAGAGATGGGAATACCAGACCAACTTCCCTGTCTCCTGAGAAACCTGTATGCAGATCACGAAGTAACAGAACCAGACATGGAACAACGGACTGGTTCCAAATTGGGAAAGGAGTACGACAAGGCTATATATTGTCACCCTGGTTATTTAAACTATATGTAGAGTGCTGTGCTTAGTCAGTCAGTCGTGTCTGACTCATTGCGACTCTATGGACTGTAGCCCGCCAGGCTCCTCTGTCCATGGGGATTCTCCAGGCGAGAACACTGGAGTGGGTTACCATGTCCTCCTCCAGGGATCTTCCCAACCTAGGACTGAACCTAGGTCTCTCACACTGCAAGCAGATTCTTTGCCATCTGAGCCACGAGGGGAGCTCTAGTGGGCTCTTCATGTAGAGTACATCATGCAAAACGCTGGACTGGATGCAACAGAAGCTGGACTCTAGCTAGCCAGAAGAAATACCAGCAACCTCAGATATGCAGATGGCATCACCCTTAAGGCAGAAAGCAGAAAGGAACTAAAGAGTCTCTTGATGAAGGTGAAAGAGGACAGTGAAAAAACTGGCTTAAAATTCAACATTCAGAAAACGAAGATCAAGCATCCAGTCCCATCACTTCATGGTAAATAGGTGGGTAAAAAGTGGAAACAGTGACAGGTTTTATATTCCTGGGCTCTAAAACCACTGCAGACGGTGACAACAGCCATGAAATTAAAAGACATTTTCTCCTTGGAAGAAAAGCTACGACACACCTAGACAGCATATGAAGGAGCAGAGACATCACTTTGCTGACAAAGGTCCATCTAGTTAAAGCTATGGTTTCTCCAATTGTCATGTACAGATGTGACAGATGCACCATAAAGAAGGTTGAGCCCTGAAGAATTGATGCTTTCGAACTGTGGTGCTGAAGAAGACTCTTGAGAATTCCTTGGACAGCAAGGAGATCAAACCAGTCAATCCTGATGGAAACCAACCCTGAATAGTCACTGGAAGGACTGATGCTGAAGCGCCCATATTTTGGCCACCTGATGTGAAAAACTGACTCACTGGAAAAGACCCTCATGCTGGGAAATATTGAGGGCAAGAGGAGAAGAGAGCAGGAGAGGATGAGATGGTTGGATGGCATCACTGACTCGATGAACATGAGTTTGAGCAAACTGCAAGAGATAGTGAAGGACAGGGAAGCCTGTCGTACTTCATTCCAGGGGGTCACAAAGAAGTGGACTTAGTGACTGAAAAACAACAAATCCTGCTCTCTGCCATTTTCTAAGAAAGCAAAAATGCCCCAAACCACCTATATCTTTTCCATCGTACATGCATATGAAACAGAATTAGAAAGCACTGAGTAATGCTGGACTTCTAGAACTATACTTGGATATTCCCTCATCCTCAAACTTTAAATTACATCATTAAACTTATTGTAACTATTTTTATTTATTCTATATTATAATAAAGGTGGATGTGCAGGGGAGAAGGAACTCCATTTATATTTTATGTGTAAATAATAAACAGAAAATTAGCCCTCCGCCTCTCCACCCACATTCCTATTTCTAGAATAATGCCTTTAGACTACTTCTGTTTCAGTCTTTCTTTCCTAAAGAATATCAGTAATTCCCTTTCCTTTGTGTTGGTATCATAAAGTTTCAAGGTTTTATTTGAGCAGGTTTCTTTTTTATTTAGGCGATATGGAAGTGACCTTTCCGTTTAATTGGTTTGAGAAGAAATTCCGTCATACATTCTACTTTGTATGTGCATCCTCAATAAAATATTGTAATCTCCCTATCCATGTTGTATAGTGGACTTCTCACAAGTCCACAAGGCAAATCAACTTTATTCTAAGACAAGACTCAGAACTGAATGATACAATATTAATCGGTTCACACTTCTTCTCTCATTGGTGATATACTTTTATGTCATTCTTATTGTAGACATAGAACATCAGTGTGTCTCAATTATTCTTACAAAAGAATTCAAGACAGTGTTTTGGGTCAAGTTTTCTGCTGCTTTGCATACTAAATAGCATAGCTTCTGTATACTTTGAACTCTGTTTAGACAATACTGAATTAATTTTTCCAAGGTCCACTAACTTGCCTCCCTCCCCTCTGGGTAGAAAGAAAGAAAATTATATCATGAGGGAGGATCACACTCTCTAGGTCCCAGCATCTTGGAAAAGCTTTCTTGGTCAAAACACAAGCTTGCATTATTCCTTATTTGTGATTGCTTCTAGGAGAATGCTACATATGTGTACTTTTTTTCTTACTATGTAAAATTCTGAAAGATACATAAAAGGTTTGGAAGATACTGTGCAAAACATGAAATCACAGAGGACAGTGGTATTTAGGAGTGTTTTTATATTCAATTAACTCATCCATATTATTGATAGGTATACATATTATAGTATATTTCATGTTTTATAAAGAATGAGGATAACATTGTTAAGAAGACTAGAAACAACTATAGTTTGTATCTGACCTGGATGCTGGAACACAAAGGAAATTATGTAAAGAAAATTGATTCAGCTAAGAAGAAGACTAGTGAATAATATGTCATTTCCCTGCTTGAACTATCCATGACTCAATTTCACAGTCAGCCATGGAATGCTCTGAGATGAGCATACACATTTGTATGAATTTATTAACCATCCATCTGCAAATGAGACTCTAAGAGCAGTGAAAGTGCATGTTGAGGGTGGCCAATAAATAAATAAATGTGTGTGTATATATATATCTAAGCCCCACTCCAGTATTCTTGCCTGGAGAATCCCATGGACAGGAGCTTCATGGGCTACAGTCCAAGGGTCACAAAGAGTCAGACACAACTGAATGACTAGGCAAAAAATATGTCTATGCACTAAGCTGTCAGACACTTCTAGTAGTTAAATAAATTCACACCCCCACCACCCCCAAAAAAATCACTTAACAGTGTATTGTGTTAGCGTGACTCTGCAACATATAATATAAATAAAGTACTTACAATGTAGAGAAAATATACTTTAAAATATACTAGAATAAAATTGTACTGAGAAGCAAACAAATAAAAAAACTATGAGATTAAAAAATCTAATGATACTAAAAAAACAAAATTAAAATTTACATTAAAAGGTTTTAAGGTCACTCTGAAAATCCAGATCAATATTATGGAAAACAAGTGTACTCTTTTAGTTACTGGGGGGGAAAATGGCGCATAAAGAGAAAAGTAACTTAACAGAGTTTAGCCAAAGGGACCTAATACTCTTCCTAAAGAAATCACAAACAAGTTTTCTAGAAAACATAGATGTAAGGGAAGAATATTTTCCTGAAGTACAAAAAGGCTTGAGCTTAAAAGGTCTGAGTGTTTAATGCTTAATGAAGAGAAAAACATCTAGGTAAAACACTATGTCTATAAGTAATATACAAAATATAATTTAAGTGTAAGTAATATATAAACATATATACTTTATTTATAAAGAATTTCATTGATGAAGGAAAAATCTCTGACTAGCCTTGATATCTCTTCGCAATATTATATATGAAAAGATATTTGAATAGAATCTCTATGGGGAAAAGTTGTAATAGATGAACTCTATGTTCAGTCAAATTGATAATCATTTGAGAAAGCAATTAAAATTTCATATAGTATTGTATATATTGGATACAATATATTGTATTCCAGTGGTGCCTAACTTAAATGGTTTTCCTTCTTTCTGATTTTTTTAAATGGTTTTCCTTCTTTCTGATTTTTTAAAATGGTTTGACAAACTACCTGAAAAGAATTCAAATTAGGTTAGGCTTACAAAGCACAGCTGTGTTCCATAAAATAAAGAAGGTATACAGCACAATAATGTTTACTACATTTCCACTAGAAGTGTACATTCTCATTATTAAGTGGTCACAAATCTGTATTTCATGCAAAATAAAATTTCTTTATAATCATAGTTTATTATAATTATGGTACTCTAAATTTATTGGGGCTCTAAATTTTATTAGAACTATTAAAATGAAATTAGAAACCATTTAGCTCCCAATTTACTGACATACTGTTAAAGAAAAAGTCAGCTCCACAGGCCAGATTAACTCTATGTGTGCATTTAAACATTAAGTGCATACTCTTTAGACTGGTGCAGTCTGAATTTTGGATCAAATTTCTGTGCCAAGACTTTGGAGATGAATTGATCTAGCCTGACATAAACCACTCTGGTCTATTGCTAAGGTAATAGTCAGAAATGCAGAAATAATGTGGACAGAAGTATAATTCAGAGATCAATAGTCAGCAGTTTCTCAGGTTCAAAAGGTTTGTAAATAACCATCATGTACAGTCACCCATTCAAGCACAAGCAAATATATTCAGATTTCACCTTGCATTCACAGGTCATAGAATAGTTTGTGTGAGTGCTATTGGCCTTTTCCAACTTTATATAGAGGTGGAAAATTTTTGACTATATCTGGTATAACAAAAATTTTCTCTTTACAAAAGTATGTAGTTCACTATTGAAAACACATATAAGACAATAAAAATCACAGTGGTATTACCCAGTTATAACCAATCCACATTGTCATGTACACACCTTTGGTATTTCTTTCTGTAAGTAAGAAATATGTCCTTTCTTTTTAAAAAAGGTACATATTTTTACATTGTCTTCTTTAAAAACATATGAACAATTTGCAGAAGTTTTCATGTACTTTTACTATAAAATAAATTATGTATATTACTTAATGGGCTTCCCTGGTGGCTCAGACTGTAAAGAATCCACCTGCAATGTGGGAGACCTAGGTTCAATCCCTGGATTGGGAAGATCCCCTGGAGAAGCGCATGGCAACCCACCCCGGTGTTCTTGCCTGGAGAATCCCCATGGACAGAGGAGCCTGGTGGGCTGCAGTCCATGGGGTCGCAAAGAGTTGGACACAACTGAGAGACTAAGCACAGCACAGCACATATTAATACATTCATCATAATTACAGTACGTATGTTCTTAATAACCTCTCNCCCGGTGTTCTTGCCTGGAGAATCCCCATGGACAGAGGAGCCTGGTGGGCTGCAGTCCATGGGGTCGCAAAGAGTTGGACACAACTGAGAGACTAAGCACAGCACAGCACATATTAATACATTCATCATAATTACAGTACGTATGTTCTTAATAACCTCTCAATACTTACATCTATATTACATGTATATGTATACATGCATGCTATAACTATGATGGACAGCATTTATATTCAGATGGCAAATAGTTATGGAAATTGTTCATAAAATTTTGTAAAATGGAAGAAAATGTGCAAAACTCATGCGCCTTTTAAAACAGAAGTTGTATATATATATACTTGTTGCTGTCGTTCAGTCACTCAGTCGTGTCCAACTCTTCGCAACCCTATGGACTGCAGCATGCCAAGCTTCCGTGTCCATCACCATCTCCTGGAGTTTGCTCAGACTCAAGTCTGTTGAGTTGATTATGCCATCCAACCATCTCAACCTCTGTTGCCTGCTTCTCCTGCCCTCAATCTTTCTCAGCATCAGATTCTTTTCCAATGAGTTGGCTCTTTATACAGGGTGTGTGTAAATATTCGTGTGTGTATAAAACAGAAACACTGCTATTTTTAACCAGTTCTAATAACTGTGGGTCTTTGATTGTTCCAAGCTTTTGTTGTAAGTATCCTTGTGATTAATATCATTATAGCTAAATCTTTGCACACATTCTTATATATTTCTGGTTTTTCACCTGTTACACGTGCTAAATCACTTCAGTCATGTCCAACTCTTTGTGACCCCATGGACTGTAGCCTGCCATGCTGCTCTGCCCATGGGATTCTCCAGACAAGAATACTGGAGAGGGTTGTCATTCCCTTCTCCAGAAGCTGTTACATGACACATATCTAGTAAGTGTTTATTAAATGAATAATTTTCAAAGCATTTATAAATCAAATTGCAAACATTCTAATTCTTCCTTTGTGGAGATTCCTTTAAAAACTGGAAATAGAACTGCCTTATGACCCAGCAATCCCACTGCTGGGCATACACACTGAGGAAACCAGAATTTAAAGAGACACGTGTACCCCAGTGTTCATTGCAGCACTGTTTATAATAGCCAGGACATGGAAACAACCTAGATGTCCATCAGCAGGTGAATGGATAAGAAAGCTGTGGTACATATACACAATGGAGTATTACTCAGCCACTAAAAAGAATACATTTGAATCAGTTCTAATGAGGTAGATGAAACTGGAGCCTATTATACAGAGTGAAGTAAGCCAGAAAGAAAAACACCAATACAGTATACTAATGCATATATGTGGAATTTAGAAAGATGGTAACGATAACCCTGTATGCAAGACAGCAAGAGACACAGATGTATAGAACAGTCTTTTGGACTCTGTGGGAGAGGGAGAGGGTGGGATGATTTGGCATTGAAACATGTATAATATCATATAAGAAATGAATCGCCAGTCCAGGTTCGATGCACGATACAGGATGCTTGGGGCTGGTGCACTGGGATGACCCAGAGGGATGGTATGGGGAGGGAGGAAAGAAGGGGATTCAGGATGGGGAACACATGTACACCCGTGGTGGATTCATGTTGATGTATGGCAAAAACAATGCAATATTGTAAAGTAATTAGCCTCCAATTAAAATAAATACATTTATATTTTTTTAAAAAAGAACTTTCCAATACTGAAAATATGTTAAACGTGATAGTAAATTTTACTGCTTAGATTTATGGTTGATCCCTGGATTGGGAAGATCCCCTGGAGAAGGAAATGGCAACCCACTCCAGTATTTTTGCTTAGAGAATTCCATGGACAGAGGGGCCTGGCGGGCTACAGTCCAGGGGGTTGCAAAGAGTCAGACACGACTAAGTGAGCGCACACAGATTTTTGCTATAGCCTTGCAATGTAATACTGTAACTGTGTTCTCTGCTTCAGGTTTGATCTCCACCACCCAACTGCCTCACTCCCAGGTGCGTTTCTGCAGCCATAACATGATACACACATTCATTCATGACCTATCCCTAATGCAACTCTTCTTCCTGATCAGCTCTCATTCTTCAAAGCCCAACAGAGGCATTACTTGCATTGTCATGGTTTTTTTCATGCTTCTAGGATTGTGAACATTCTTCTAGTATAACCCTTATGAGTCTGAACTGTATTTATATTTCTAAATTCCAAAATTAGATCACTACTTGAATTCAAGAATATGTTTATCTATGCTTTCCTGGAACCTTAACATAATTTGTGAATAATCGATTTTCTTTGGTATGGGTTTAGAATAAAGAGCATAACTACAGTGCTTAACAAACTTCTAACCAGTTTTAGAACACAGTTTTTTTTTTAATCAGAGTGTTCAAACAGTATTGCATTTTAAAGATCAGAACTGGTAGCCACAAGAATTTGGTGCTGACAAAGTCCATTTTTGGCAAAGAAAAGCAAGACACCATGAATATTTTAGGTAGTTCACCTGTCTTTAGTTTCAAATAAAATGAATTCAAAATGTAGCTTCTATAATATGATTTCACTTTTTCTCGGCTCAAATCCTATACTCTTCTTTGTGTGATTAGGGCATAAGCCCATAAACAAACAAGTGAAATCCCACAATATTTAGGAAATATGGCTCATAATAACCTCAAAGTGTCTTTAAAGGAAAAACCATTACATTTTTTCCACAGTGGTATAGTTTATGCAGATTAGGGTTATTCAGGGCACCATCTTGTCATGAGATAACTTATCTATAGACAACTTTTACACTTGTCCTCCAGATTTATCACTTAAATGAGCTTTCCTGATCCATAAAAACTACTAGTAACCTTTTTATACTCAGAATTTTCTCACCCCAGGCTACCAGGGACTCAGGTCAAATTGAACTTTAAATAACAATACTAAATATGTTTCATGGCCTGCCTGAACATCAGAGAGCAGAAACATTTATATTGTGTGTGAAAACACTTGACATGGCTATAAAAGGCTGCTGGTTTTGGCATATTGGGGTCAGTACAAGATAGGCGTTCAGGAGGGCACAGGAAGTGGGGCAGACAAACTGACCCTGAAAGGCTAATTTTCGAGAAGGTGATGGCATGCACAGTCCTTATTCTGTCATCTGCAGATGCCAATTAGTTGGGTATGGGCACACAGGGGAAATCCAGACATGACAGAACCTCTGGAGTCACACGAGTGATACGGAAACTTATCATCAGAAAAGTACTGGGTAGCATTTTATAAAATTCATTGCAGGGTTTAACTAAAAGTCAAGACATCTCTGAGGGCTTTTCTAGCTGTTTGTCTTCCTTCTACACACACACACACACACAACTTCCAATGCCAAACAGCACAATTTATCCAACTTCTCTGAGCATCTCTTATCAGTCCCCATCAACAATGTAGACATTCTCCTCCAAAATGTTATTTCCTGTAAGATATAGAAATACTTTCTCTAAATTCTTGGTGTTTTGCACTGAGCCCTCTCTTTTTTTTCATTTAAATTCTTAATAAAAAATCAATAAACACCTTGTTAAGTATAACATAATAAAGAAGGGTACACAAGTTATGAGAGTATAGCTTAATCAGAGTAAGCACATCAACCCAGCACTGAGGACTGTGTCAGCTCCTGGAAACCTGTTCAGGAGGGGAAACATTACTTGAAAGGGAGGTAGTTCTGGGCACACGACTTGCAGGTGCATTTATAGAACTCCACTCTCAGGAAAGCAGAACATGAATGAATAGCAAAAAAGAAGGAAACCTCAGTCCCAGGAACTAGGCCCGGGAAAGATTGAATGAGGAAGGTCATGACTCAGAGTCTAAGGCATGATAGACTTTATCACTGAACTACTAGGCATTCAGGCACGGCCTAGAGGAGCTACCCCACGCCTGAAGTAAGGAGCAGCGGCTGTGCACTGCTGGAGCAACCATAAAGAGATGCCCCACATCCAAGGTAAGAGAAACCCAAGTAAGACAGTAGGCACTGAGAGAGGGCACCAGCGGGCAGACAGACTGAAACCATAATCACAGACAACAGGCCAATCTGATCACACGGACCACAGCCTTCTCTAACTCAGTGAAACTCAGCCATGCTGTGTGGGGCCACCCAAGACAGACGGGTCATGGTGGAGAGGTCTGACAGAATGTGGTCCACTGGAGAAGGGAATGGCAGACCACTTCAGTATTCTTGCCTTGAGAACCCCATGAACAGTATAAGAAGGCAAAAAGATAGGAAACTGAAAGAGGAACTCCCCAGGTCAGTAGGTGCCCCATATGCTACTGGAGATCAGTGGAGAAATAACTCCAGAAAGAATGAAGGGATGAGCCAAAGCAAAAACACCACCCAGTTGTGGATGTGACTGGTGATAGAAGCAAG
>SJYX01008136.1:0-21624 GCA_006410675.1 Oreotragus oreotragus | reverse complement strand
GTATGTGTACTCCTGGTGGTCTTTGCATGGGGAATATAGATGATGCTCAACAGAAGTTTTTTAAGTAAAGGAAATGACTTAAATGAGAAGGAATTACATAGGAGGGTTGGTGGGACAGTTAGTAAGGGGAAGGGACTCAAGGCAAATGTCAACCTGTGAGAAGAAAGACGAAAGGTGGTGTCTCCATCCAAAGTCACAGACCAGGAACCACGATGGACACTTTCAAAGATCTGAGCTCCCTAGGAGCATGCCATCATTAGAATGGCCATTTTCCTGTCTAGCATTCTCTTAGCCTCCATCACCAGCAAAACTAGGAGAGCTAGCTATGAGGGTTTTGATACTGTATGTCCCACTTCAGTATTATCACTAGTCTCATGTGAGAAAGGACCAATTCCACCATTCACTAGTAATTCCTTCGAATGCACCATCAATTGGTGGGTCCTCAACAACATGAGGGAAATGGATACTCCAGCACAGTCCTAGGGCTAAGCCTACTTATCCCCTCAACAAGAGATGCCTTCTTAAGACAGGAGAATATCAGCACGGAAGGTCAGTGCCAGCTCTGACCCTTTCCCATTCCCTCATCCCCAAGTTACTATTCCTTATGTACCACTGCAATTCATTCTGCCATACACAGCTCAAAATAAAATAAGGAACCCCCAGGCTTTACAGTAGGTAAGCTGTAAAGTGCAAATCTGTATAGGGAATTTTGTACCTAAAAGCAAGAAAATACAGAAAATAATCACATATATTTACCATTAAAAATATTTTCTTTAAAAATGTGTTTAATTTAAATATAAATAATTAAATTTCTGTTGTACTTCTGACTGTATTCTTTTGGAAACAAACAGCAAGATGCAGCGATTGTGACAGTAGAGATGAAATCAATGGCAAATTCATCTCTAGTACTTGAAAAAAAAANAGCCAATCAACACAACTTTGTTCTACTGTATGTGTACTCCTGGTGGTCTTTGCATGGGGAATATAGATGATGCTCAACAGAAGTTTTTTAAGTAAAGGAAATGACTTAAATGAGAAGGAATTACATAGGAGGGTTGGTGGGACAGTTAGTAAGGGGAAGGGACTCAAGGCAAATGTCAACCTGTGAGAAGAAAGACGAAAGGTGGTGTCTCCATCCAAAGTCACAGACCAGGAACCACGATGGACACTTTCAAAGATCTGAGCTCCCTAGGAGCATGCCTTCATTAGAATGGCCATTTTCCTGTCTAGCATTCTCTTAGCCTCCATCACCAGCAAAACTAGGAGAGCTAGCTATGAGGGTTTTGATACTGTATGTCCCACTTCAGTATTATCACTAGTCTCATGTGAGAAAGGACCAATTCCACCATTCACTAGTAATTCCTTCGAATGCACCATCAATTGGTGGGTCCTCAACAACATGAGGGAAATGGATACTCCAGCACAGTCCTAGGGCTAAGCCTACTTATCCCCTCAACAAGAGATGCCTTCTTAAGACAGGAGAATATCAGCACAGAAGGTCAGTGCCAGCTCTGACCCTTTCCCATTCCCTCATCCCCAAGTTACTATTCCTTATGTACCACTGCAATTCATTCTGCCATACACAGCTCAAAATAAAATAAGGAACCCCCAGGCTTTACAGTAGGTAAGCTGTAAAGTGCAAATCTGTATAGGGAATTTTGTACCTAAAAGCAAGAAAATACAGAAAATAATCACATATATTTACCATTAAAAATATTTTCTTTAAAAATGTGTTTAATTTAAATATAAATAATTAAATTTCTGTTGTACTTCTGACTGTATTCTTTTGGAAACAAACAGCAAGATGCAGCGATTGTGACAGTAGAGATGAAATCAATGGCAAATTCATCTCTAGTACTTGAAAAAAAAAATCCAGGAGGGGGGCTTCCCTGGTGGCTCAGTGGTAAAGAATCCTTCTGCCAATGTGGGAAACATGAGTTTGATCCCTGGTCTGGGAAGACCCCACATGCCATGGAGCAAATAAGCTCTTGGATGTGTACTCAGGTGCTCAGTCACATCTGACTCTTTGGGACCTCATGGACTGTAGCCTGCCAGGCTCCTCTCTCCATGGAAATTTTTAGGCAGGAACACTGGAGGGGGTTGCCATTCCTTCCTCTAGGGGATCTTCCTGACCCAGGGATCGAACCCGCATCTCCTGCATCATCTGCACTGACAGTGGGTTCTTTACCACTGAGCCGCCTGGAAAGCCCAACCAAGCATGAGCACCACAACTACTGAACCTGGGCTCTAGAGTGCAGGGGCTGTGACTGCTGAAGCCTGCGCACCCTGGAGCCTGCACTCTGCAACAAGAGAAGCCACTGCAATGAGAAGCCAGCACACAGCACCGAGAGAGTGGCCCCTGCTCGCCACGACAAGAGAAACACCTGCACAGCAACGAAGACCCAGAACAGCCAAAAAAATACATAGATAAAATCATTTTTAAAATGCGATGGAAAAATGGGATTCAGATTTTATACAAACCTGAGAAGCTCTCAGATCTGTTCCATTAAATGTGATGTATATAATATCACCATCATCATCAGCCTCATCAACAGCATCATATTGAACAAATCATCTGCACGACTCTCATCAACCATCTGAAGCATTTCACACTCATAGATCATTTTATTTTTTATAATCAATATCATTGTATCTCACAGGAAACTAACTATGGACAAACGATTTTTCTCATAAGTATGAGTCTTGTGATCTCAACTATTGTGAGTCCTTTTGATACTTAAACTGTTCGTTTATATAATTCCCTCAATGGGTCTCTCTGCATCCCATCCTACATCTGTTGCCCAATACATCTCATCCCCAGGGTCCAGTGGTCACAGACCACTCAATATCTCCAGATGTCAGGAGCCAATTACACCTGAAAACATCATTACCCTTGGAAATATGCAGAAATAAGACAGTGGCGTTTGGAGATAACTGTATCACAGGACAAATCACACGGCATCAGACATATGTGTTTGTTTCTGTGAAGTCTGTCCACTTAAACATGAAATGTTCCAGGTCAGGAAATATGTCACATATATCTCTGCAGCCTCACATTTCTTCATTCAGCAAAGATGCAAGAGGCAGAGCTGAAATTAAAGCATCTGAGCTGCATGAATGAAAGGAGAAACGGCAGGTCCCCAACACACCTAGAGAGTTGTCATCCACATTTCCTGATTCCCTCTCACCTGACATCTTGGCAAGGATGCAGGAAGAAGCTGGAAACCCAGGATGGGAGTATGTGTCACCCTCCCCCTGGTTGTGAAAGCAGCAGGATGCTTAGGCCGTGCATCACACACCCAGAACAGAATAAAAGGGCTCCTGCCCTGGGCTCCACATCCACAGCCTACTCAGGAGCATCCTTCTCCTGCTTCAACTGCAGCGGTGAGTGACTGGAGGGGACAGAGCCTCAGCAGGGAGTTTGGTGGAGACAAACTCGGGGTTGGTGGGGAAGAGAGAAGCAGAGGTGTCTGTGGAGGCAGCAAGAAGGGGACTTTGGAGAACAGCTGGGGGCAGGGCAGGGGACAGTGAGCAACCCTGTGGGAGGAATCGGGGTCTAGGACACACCAGAGCCCTGGCTCTCAGCACCCCCCCACTCATCATTTGGAAACACATACACACACAGACATCCTCCAGGGGTCACTTCCCAGTGGGGTGTATTTGCCTCCGTGTTTCCATGGGGCCCACTTAGAGGATGACAGCATGGCTCTGGGAAGGAGTAGAGNTCTCAGCACCACCCCCACGCTTCATCCTGAAACACACATGTACCCAGAGACATCCTCCAGGGGTCACTTCCCAGTGGGGTGTATTTGCCTCCGTGTTTCCATGGGGCCCACTTGGAGGATGACAGCATGGCTCTGGGAAGGAGTAGAGAGTGAGGGAACTGTCTTGCCAGGTCAGTTGAACTTGAGATCCATTTCCACTTTCCTCCTGAACATCACAGCTCAGGAGGCAGCTGGGATTAGGAGCATAGGCCCTAGTAAGACCGCTCACAGGGGAGACAGCGGCCTGGGGCTTGTACGCTGATCTTTTCTCCTTGAATGTGTCCAGGCTCACTGACCTCCTGCCGAGATGTCCTGCCAGCAGAACCAGCAGCAGTGCCAGCCCCCTCCCAAGTGCCCCTCCCCCAAGTGCCCCCCAAAGAGCCCAGCACAGTGTCTGCCTCCAGCCTCCTCAGGTTGTGCCCCCACCTCCGAGGGCGGCTGCTGCCTGGGCCCCCACAGGCGCCGCAGGTCCCACCGCTGCCGGCGCCAGAGCTCCGACTCCTGCGATGCTGATGGTGGTCTGCACTCCGGGCGCTCTGGCTGTGGCCAGGGATCTGGAGGCTGCTGCTGACCTGGCCTCTTGATGCTGAGACATGCAATGTCAGAGGAAACAAGAATCCAAAGACTTTGTCAGCCTAGTGTGTTCCCTCCCAATACCCCAGTCTCCGAGCCCTTGGCCAGTGCTGAGATGCTCCTGGAGAGTGGCTGAGCCCTCCACAGTGGCTCTTGCTATCCACTCTCCAGGAGCCCACGGGATTTCCAGCTCATCTCTGCTGGAAATTATAGTATCTGCCCCCTTGATTGTCATCACCCCTGTCTGACCCTATGAAAGAATAAAGTTTTTGTTTCCTCTGCATCCTAGACTGTCTGTGACTTTGCTGCAGCGCAGCCTGTTCTGTGGGAGAAGGAAATGGCAAACCACTCCAGTATTCTTGTCTAGGAAATCCCATGGACAGAGGAGTCTGGCAGGCAACAATCCATGGGATTACAAGAGATTTATTTGGGCTTCCCTGGTGGCTCAGTGGTAAAGAATCCGTCTGCCAATGCAGGAGATGCCACTTCAATCCCTGGGTCCAGGAAGATCCCCTGGAGAAGGAAATGGCAACCCGCTCCAGTATCCTGGCCTGGGAAATCCCACAGACAGAGGAGCCTGGTGGGCTACAGTTCTTGGGGTCGAAAAAGACTTGGACACAACTAAACAATAGCAGGCTGCTCTGGGAGTCTCCCTCCCATCTGCTCCTCCAGCCACCACCACATTGCATAAGGAATAATAAACTGATTCTAGACCAGAAAAATCAACAGCTCCAACTCCTCCAAAAGGGCTTGTAGGAAAACTTTTTGTTGGTTCAGGAAGGGGAGAGGGGTTACTGGTTTTGACCCCACACCAATGAAAGGCCTTATTGCCCACTAAGTAATGGTGTGAGAAGTGCTCTGACTCCAAAGCAGACTTTTCAGGGAGGTCACCACCACCACCAGAACATAAAAGGCAATTCCAGGACCCCCAGCGAAGAGACAGGGATTGGGAGCTGAAGAATCCAAAATCAGTAGAAAAGTTGTGGAGAGACCAGGGGAGGAATGGAAGCCCTCACGGGTAACTACGAATTCAACTTCTTCAGTAAAGATCTAGGGGCAGTTAAATGGTGAAAGTGAACACTGGAGTGGTTCTAGATGTGGAGAAATAGGATGCAGACTCTGCATGTAAACATCTGACCTAGGAAAATTTGGAAAAAGAGAAAAGTGGTATGGGAGATGGTGCTGGTTTTAAAAACGAAAATAATCCTAAGATCAAATATTCATTTAGCGCCTACTGTGAGCCAGGCATAGTTTTAATTGTTTGGCATACAGATCCTCAAATGCTGCTGACAAGACTTGGATGTTGGTTCTCTCTCAGCTATGGACACATAACCATTGCGTGTTTCCTTAACTTGCCAAGGTCACACAACTTGGCAGCAGGAGCATCAATGCAACCAGCGTATTACCCTGATTTGCTTCAAAGCAAGTAGTAGGGGACTTCCCTGGGGGTCTAGTGATTAAGAATCTTCCTGCCAATGCTTGGGGCCTGGGTTTGATCTCACATGCCTTGGCGCCACATCTACTGAGCCTACGCCCTGGAGTCCAAGCTCCGCAACAAGAGAAGACACATACACTGCTGTTGGAGAGTAGCCCCCACCATCTGCAACTAGAGAAAGCCTACAAGAAGCAATGAAGACTCAGTGACACCATCAATAAATAAATGGCAACTAACAGAATTCTTTCTAAACTGCTTTTTTGCAATCCAGCTCAGTGTGTTTAATACTACTTTTTTAACTCTATATCACTAAGATTCCAAACCACATAAGTCATAGCTGCAAGAGCACCCATCTGGGGAAGGAAGGTGCTCTCCCTAATTTTATTTTTTTTAAATGAACATTGGGGTACACGTGTCTCTTTCAATTCTGGTTTCCTTGGTGTGTATGCCCTGCAATGGGATTGCTGGGTCCCTAATTTTAAAAGAAAGTCCAGCCATTGAACAACTGACCACATCTCCTTATCACCTACGGAAATCACCTGTTTACATGAGAATCAAGACTGCAAATTGTGAAATAACAGAAAATCAGAAATGATCAGCCAGATTTGAGCCAGGATAGTCCTTAAAAAAAAAAAAATAACTAGAAAACCAATAAGACATCATAGAATTCCACTTCTAGATATACACCAAAGAATTGAAAACAAGGACACAGATACTTGTGCAACCTAGTTCATACCCACACTTGCATGCTAACAAAATGGTGGTATAAACCCCAGTGTCCATCCACAGATGAACGGATATACGTCTAAAAATGGTTAAAATGGTAACATTTATGCTATGTGTATTTTACCACAAAAAAAATACAGTGTTTCCTACACACTTAGGAATTCCATTCTGAGTGCATTCGTTTGACTCCAATTTGTTTATAAGTCCAATAAAGATACCCTAACTACCCAACTGACAAAGTTGGCTATACAGTACCATAGTTCAATAGGTTTATAATGCTTTTCACAAAAAATAGCACATAGAAAAAGAAACAAACACCAAAAAAATAAAACATTTTACATTTTATAGTACAGTATCTTGTAAAGTACAGTACAATGGCTCGCATATAGGGGTGGGCATTGAGTGAACAGGCAAGAAGAGTTACTGACCGAAGGAGAGAGAGGAGTTGGGAGATGGCAGAGCTGAAGGATCGTCAGCGATAGGAGACAAAGGGCAGGCTGCGATGTCACTTATGCCTGACGCTGATGGCACAGGCTCTGGTTCCTTGGTGGAACCAGATGCACATTCGCATCTTTGAAAGTTCACAACTTGAAGGTCCTTATGTAGGGGACTTACTGTAATAAAGATATCATAGTGCCTGAACTAAAGCCAAACTGGCACAGTAAGTCCACAGTAAGTTCATAGAATTAAAAGATCTTTAAAGCCCTTGATGTGACTGCAGCCATGAAATTAAAAGATGCTTACTCCTTGGAAGGAAAGTCATGTAGGGGACTTACTGTAATAAAGATATCATAGTGCCTGAACTAAAGCCAAACTGGCACAGTAAGTCCACAGTAAGTTCATAGAATTAAAAGATCTTTAAAGCCCTTGATGTGACTGCAGCCATGAAATTAAAAGATGCTTACTCCTTGGAAGGAAAGTCATGACCAACCCAGACAGCATATTAAAAAGCAGAGACATTACTTTGCCAACAAAGGTCCGTCTAGTCAAGGCTATGGTTTTTCCAGTAGTCTTGTATGGATGTGAGGGTTGGACTATAAAGAAAGCTGAGTGCTGAAGAATTGATGCTTTTGAACTGTGGTGTTGGAGAAGACTCTTGAGAGTCCCTTAGACTACAAGGAGATCCAACCAGTTCATTCTAAAGGAGATCAGTCCTGAGTGTTCACTGGAAGGACTGATGTTGAAGCTGAAACTCCCAATACTTTGGCCACCTGATGTGAAGAGATGACTCATTTGAAAAGACCCTGATGCTTGGAAAGATTGAAGGTGGGAAAAGAAAGGGAGGACAGAAGATGAGACGGTTGGATGGCATCACCAACTCAATGGACATAAGTCTGGGTAAACTCCGGGAGTTGGTGATGGACAGGGAGGCCTGATGTGCTGTACTCCACGGGGTCGCAAAGAGTTGGACATGACTGAGCAACTGAACTGAACCGAAAGCCCTTGGGAAATGGCAAACCAGAAATTGACTTTCTAGCATGCATGGAAATCCAGTTCTTTAGACATTAGGAACAGAAAAGTACCAAAAATAATTCACAAGATGGAATTAATGTCAGACTTACTTTGAAACACACAGCCTTGCTCTACTAGCTGAGACAGGGTTGTCTGAGGATGTGAATGCAGGTATGGGACTCACACTACAGCATGCTCTGGATCCACAGCATGGACAGACTATTTGCTACCCAATTGCTAAAAATTCTTAGGTAGTACTCAGCCTTCATTGACTACATGAAAGCCTTTGACCGTGTGGATCACAACAAACTGTGGAAGATTCTTAGAGATGAGAATATCTCATTACCTACCTCTTGAGACAGCTGTATGCAGGTCAAGAAGTGACAGTTAGGATTGGACATGGATCAATTGACTGGTTCAAAATTAGGAAAGGAGTACGTCAAGGCTGTATATTGTCACCCTGCTTATTTAACTTATATGAAGAGTGCATCATGTGAAATGCCAGACTGGATGAAGCATAAGCTGGAATCAAGATTGCCAGGAGAATATCAGCAACCTCAGATATGCAGATGATACCACTCTAATGGCAGAAAGTGAAGAAGAACTAAAGAGCCTCTTGATGAAAGTGAAAGAAGAGAGTGAAAAAGCTGGCTTAAAACTCAACATTCAAAAAACTAAGATCATGGCATCTGGTCCCATCACTTTATGGGAAATAGATGGGGAAACGATGGAAACAGTGACAGACTTTATTTTCCTGGGCTCCAAAATCACTGCAGATGGGGACTGCAGCCATGAAACTAAAAGACTCTCCCTCCTTGGAAGAAAAGCTATGAGCAACCTAGACAGCATATTAAAAAGCAGAGACATTACTTTGCCAACAAATGTCTATATAATCAAAGCTATAACTTCCCAGTAGTCACATATGGATGTGAGAGTTGGACCATAAATAAAGCTGAGCACCGAAGAATCGATGCTTTCAAACTGTGGTGCTGGAGAAGACTGTTGAGACTCCTTTGGACAGCAAGGAGATCAAACCAGTCAATCCTAAAGGAAATCAATCCTGAATATTCACTGGAAGTACTGACACTGAAGCTCCAATAAATACCTTGGCCACCTGATGCAAAGAGCCAACTCACTGGAAAAGACCCTGATGCTGGGAAAGATTGAAGGCATGAGGAGAAGGGGATGACAGAGGATAAGATGGTTGGATGGCATCACCAACTCAATGGACATGAGTTTGAGCAAGCTCCAGGAGATGGTGAAGGACAGGGAAGCCTCATGTGCTGCAGTCCATGGGGTTGCAAAGAGTCGGACATGACTGAGCGACTGTACAACAACAACAACTCAGCCAGGAAGCACAGAGGATGTTGAGTTATGGTTCAGATAGCACACTAACACACACATCACATAACACACTCATAAATACAGACACACTGATGTTCCAGGATGGAAAAACTTGGCCTCAAAGAAAGATATATTTCCAGTTGTTTGAGAATCCTGATGTTTAGTAGACACCAGTGCAGCTTTCACAAACTTGGGGAAGACCTCAGTCTGGAAAAGCCCTCACGTTTGGATGTGCTGGGTGTAATGGTGGTCAGTAGCCTTGCGAAGCAGTGAGGTGTTGCTAATAGGACACAATCCGTCCTTCCCCCACTGGGCCCTCTCCAATCCAGGCTGCTCAGCACTCTCCTCTTTACTCTGAACCCTCGTCCAGGAAGATGCTGGAGTCTGGGCATGAGAAGGATGTCACGGGCTGTGCCACACACAGCAAGTCACCAGGCCCATGAAAAAGAAAATTAAATAAGAGGGACACCCCCAATTCTGGCTGTCCCTGTACATGATTCTGGCCTCTGCACTACAACGCTGACTTTATGCCTTTGTAAGAGCCATTGTCCCCTTCCTAACCTCAGATTCTGTTCCTAGGATTCCTCATTTAATTTGTCACCTTTAATCTCCTCATTGCCTCCTCGTTCCTGGGTCTTTTCATTAGATGCAGAGGGAGAGAGCGCAGAGCAGAACATGGTCATGACAGAACAGAGGACAGGCATGGAGAACAGCCGAGAGGGGTCTGGCGCACAGCTCAGTGACTGAGTGGTCTGTGACAGAAATGACAACTAGAGGCTGAGAGGTTAGGGAAAGAGAACAACCAAGGCTGACCCTTGACCTTGGGCTTTTTCCAGAGTGGATGGTGGTGTTATTTCATTTCTGACCTGAAGGGTGACAGGATGAAGTACTGATTCAAAGCAACACTAACAAGTGCAACCTTAGACATGCAAACCTTTAAGTTTATGAGAAGGTTAGGGAAAGAGAACAACCAAGGCTGACCCTTGACCTTGGGCTTTTTCCAGAGTGGATGGTGGTGTTATTTCATTTCTGACCTGAAGGGTGACAGGATGAAGTACTGATTCAAAGCAACACTAACAAGTGCAACCTTAGACATGCAAACCTTTAAGTTTATGAGATTTTCAAGTGTGTAGAGTGTTAGAGTCATTGCAGAGATAAGGGAACTGTCTAAGAACTTTGGGGTCAAATATGTGTGTGTGCTTAGTTGCTCAGTCGTGTCCAACTCTTTGCGACCCCATGGACTCTAGCCCACCAGCCTCCTATGTCCATGGGGATTTTCTCCAGGCAGGAACACTGAAGTGCTTTTCATACCCTCCTCCAGGGGATCTTCCCAACCCAGGGATCAAACCCAGGTCTCCTGCGTTGCAGGTAGATTCTTTGCCATCTGAGACACCAGGGAAGCCCATAGAGTGTCAAATATACACAAATTTTATTCCCAAATTCTGCTATTGTTAAGTGTGAGCCTGGACAAACTATTTAACTTCTCTGAGCTTCCAATTCTTTATCTCTAAGTGAATGATACTTTTAGCATCCCCCTCACAGTGAGTGAGGGCTGCGAAAAATAAATGAGATCAGCGTATCAAAAAACACAGTGTCAGACATCCCTAGTGGACCTGTGGTTAAGACTCCGCCTTCCAATTCAGAAGGCTTGGGTTTGATTTCTGCTCCAGGAATTAAGATTTCACATGCCACATGGTGCAGCAAAAAAAAAAAAAAAAGCACAGTGTCTAACACAGAGATAGTGTTTAGTAAAGAGTAGCTGGGCTCCCCAGGTGGCGTTAGTGGTAAAGAATCCACCTGCCAATGCAGGGGACATAAGAGATGCAGGTTTGAAGCAGGTTTGATCCCTGGGTCAAGAAGATCCCCTGAAAGAGGGCATGGCAACCCACTCCAGTATGCTTGCCTAGAGAATCCCATGGACAGAAGAGCCTGGTGGGCTATACAGTCCATTCTCAAAGAGTTGGACACCACTGAAGTGACTTAGCACGCAAGCATGCAAATAGTAGTTGTCATCATCATCACTATTGTTATTATTACTATTATTAAAACATCATCAATTGGTCAGTAAATGGAATTCAGATCTCATCTTCTCCCTTCATACCAGCTCTTATTTCTGATTTTCAAATTTCTACATTGACACCAAGTCCCAGTTTCCAGTCCTGGAAGTTCCAAAGATATTCTGGGGATCCTCATACCTCACATCCAGCCAACTCCTAAACCCGAGGGAATCAGTGAGTCAGCCTCCAAGAGAACTCACACAACTTCTCCCTCCTCCTCATCCCCAGAGCCATGAGCCTCACTTGAGTCCTTCTCATGTTGTGCCAGGCAATGCCTCAGTCCATCTCTTTCCCTCCTCTCCTCTTTCCCTTTGACTCCCTACCCATGGCTCAGGTTAGATCTCTCATCAAAACCACCAATGAGTTAGTATACTGTGTTGATGTTTTTCTTTCTGGCTTACTTCACTCTGTATAATCGGATGTGGGGTGGGAGGTGGGAGGGGGGTTCATGTTTGGGAGTTCATGTACACCCGTGGCAGATTCATGTCAATGTATGCCAAAACCAATAGAGTACTGTAAAGTAAAATAAAGTAAAATGGAAGCTCTAAAAAAAAAATAAATAAATAAATAATAAAAGTAATAAAAATAAATAAATAAAATAAAATGTAAGTACAAAGAGTACTTTTCAACTTCAAAAAAAAAAAACCACCAATGAGACTCCATGAAATAAAAACAGACTCATCATCATGTTCCAGGAAGAGAAAAGGGGTTAGTGTGGAGAACATGATGAGGAATGGGGAGAGCAAGACTAGAGAGCAAGACTGACAGAGCAAAATCACTGAGGACCTGGAGGCCAAGGTCGGGAGCTTGGGCTTTATTCCAAAAGCTACTGGAGTATTTTAAAGCACTCTAATCTTATCTATACTTTTCTTTATTGCTCAATAATTGGCTTCCTTGGGAAGTGGGGTAGAGACAAGAACAGAAGGAGCAGGGCATTAGAAGGCTTCCACAGTGCAGCTCAAAGGAGATGCTTGTGATCAGGTGAGGCAGTGGAAAGCAGAGATGGAGAGATGCAAGCCAATTCAGGAACCATTTAGGAAGTGGACAAGACAGGAACTGTGGGCAGTTTGGGTTGGGAGGGGAGGGCATCTAGGAGAGGAGAACAGTGGAGGGTGGATCCTCTCCCTTTTCTAACTTCTATATGGCAAGTGCTCTGGTGGGCTGGTGGTCTTCCTACTGGAGGTCCTCCCTTTTGCAGCAACCACCCCCAAGTTCATTCAAAGCCCAAGTGCTGTCCTGACTACATTTTTCTATAATTTGGAAAGTTGCAGGGCAAGGGGAGGGGAAAGAAGAGTCCTCTGCCTATATATTTGATCAAAAAGTTCATTCAGATTTTCCTGTATAATGTTACAGAAACAAAATTTTTGGTCAACCCAATGAAACAGCCTGTACCAGTCCCAGCGGGAGACAAGGCCTGAATCCTCCAAAGGATGTGTGCCTCCCATATAACAAGGCCAAGACCCACAGTGCTCTCTCCAAGGCCCTTTCTGGCCTTACCTACCTCTAGGTCCATTTGTGGCTATGCCTTCTCTCGCCCATGCTGAGGCCACCTGGGAGCATCTGTGGTTCTTGGAGGCCATCCCACAGTTTGTATTGGTTTGTGTGACACAGAGCATAGTCTGGAGTGCCCTTTGGCCTGGAGGAATTTTGCCCATCCTGCTGGACCCAGCCCAAATGTCGACTCCCTCATGAAATCAGTTCTTTTCTGACCCTCTACCCCTCCACAACCCCCATGTTCATTTAGAATTAGTGGTCCTACTATATAGCATCTGTGGCTGCTCATCAACCTCTCTCCTTCACTAGAAAGTGAGCTCTGAGGACTTACTTACCTCCCTCTACTTATATTCCTAAGTGTCCATCCCAGCCCTCCTTGCACTTAGGATGCTGAGCTGCTTGTTCTAACAGGACCAGAGTGCACGGACCAGGTGAGGGGCCAGCAGCAGGCTGACTGCAGCCCTGTGTGTTGACTGCAGTGCATCTATGCTTTGAGACCCCAGAAATCTCAGTGCCACATACGCTCCCAGAGCCACCCACAGGGATCCACACCAGCCCCAAAGCACAGGGTGGGATCTATTCAGAGGCACAGAGTTCCAGGAAAAGGCAAAGACAGTAATGAGGAGGCTCGCTGAGCCCAGGGAAAGGGAATCAGGGACTTCCCTATAGCTCAGATGGTAAAGAATCTGCCTGCAGTGCACAAGACCTGGCTTCGATTCCTGGGTCAAGAAGATCCCCTGGAGAAGGAAATGGCAACCCACTTCAGTATTCTTGCCTGGAGAATTCCATGGACAGAGGAGCCTGGCAGGCTACAGTCTATGAGGTACATGACTAAGCAAATAACCAACACACAAACACACTCACGCGAGCTGACCTCAAGATGGCTGATGGAGAGCTGCAAGAGTGATAGAGCCACCTAGTGGCCACTTGAGGTGAGTNGGCAACCCACTTCAGTATTCTTGCCTGGAGAATTCCATGGACAGAGGAGCCTGGCAGGCTACAGTCTATGAGGTACATGACTAAGCAAATAACCAACACACAAACACACTCACGCGAGCTGACCTCAAGATGGCTGATGGAGAGCTGCAAGAGTGATAGAGCCACCTAGTGGCCACTTGAGGTGAGTGTTCCTCAGTCCCTCCCCTAAATCAGCTTCCGAATCAGTGGGGAGCTGCCCTAACTGATCATGCAATTTGCAGCCCCAGCCGACAAAAATTACATCCGTGGCAGATTCCTGCCAATGTATGGCAAAACCAAGACAATATTGTAAATTAAATAAATAAATAAAGTCACTTAGGTTGAAAAAAATTATTCTAACAAAGTTTTAAAAAGAAAGCAACAGAACAAAAGTGGTTATGGTATTTATTCAATCACATTAATATATTATATACTATTACTCCTACATCATTCTTAGATAAGCACAAATGCAAAAAAGTAGTAACATACACAGGGTTCCCAGGTGGAGCCAGTGGTAAAGAACCCACTGCCAGTGTGGGAAACACAGGACTCAGGTTCGATCCCTGGATTGGGAAGGCCCCCTGGAGGGGAGCATGGAAACCCACTCCAGTATTCTTGCCTGGAGAATCCCATGAACATAGGAGGCTGGTGGGCCACAGTCTATAAAGTTGCAAAGAGTTAGACATGATTGAAACAACTTAGCATGCAAGCAATAACATATTAAGGAATAAAAATTATTTCTCAATTTTGAAAAATCGAGAAAAAACAAAGGCAATTAACAAAAGAATTGTAAATGGCCAATATGTTCAACTTGCTTTGATAAACAAAAAAGTACTTTCCACCTGTCTTTTTGTAATTACCAGTTTCTAGACACTTGAGGCTGTGAAAAATGGACATACACATGCCAGTGGTAGTGGCCATTCTAACTGGTGTCACCCAAAACTTAAAGTCATTGGATTTAACAAAATAGTAACTATTTCTAGAAAAATGCAATATGCTGTGTGTCCTATTTAAATCAATGGATTTTGTTGTTGCTGTTGTTAATGTGTGCCATTTTTTAGAGGAGCAATAAAGTAGAACTTGCTTCAACATTCAACAACAGAGGAATAGTTAATGAAAATATTGTGCATCACAAGGTGGATGAACTATTGCTCCATCATTCAAACCACCTTCAAAGATGGACACATTATCATGATGTAATATGAAAATGTAGCATATAAGGTAAGTAGATGTTGTCAAATCTGCATTCATATTTGTGAAATTTTTCACATTTCCAAAGTTTTCAAAAGTCTAGCAAATATATATTACTTTAATTATAATAAAATAGCTTTATTTTTAAAAGAAAGTAATTAGGCAGGGTGAAAAGCCTAAGAATTGGAGTCCTGATGCTGCCTGGGCCAGAGGAAGAAAGGGCTTAAGGTATCAGCGCTGGAAGAGTCATCCCCCTCGTTTCAGAAATGAAAAAACAAGATGTCACTGCTCATCTCTGGTCACCTGGAGTCAGTGACCACCTCTCCAGACTGCAGCTGTGCAGAAAAGGGCAGCCTCTTAACCGGAAGGAAAGAGAAGGGGGACTATCCCCATGGGAGCAGCCTCGCTGGGTCTTGACTTGAGCCTGGGAGGACCCCAGTCCTCAACTCGCCCCCAAATCCTTGGTGGCTGTCAGGATTGGCCTATTCCACGCCAACAAATTAAGATTCTGGCTGTTCCTAACCTCAAAGTTACTTTTCCCGCCCCATCCACGTTGCTGCTTCTCCCTGCTTCCTGTGCATGTGCTCAGTTGCTCACTTGTGTTCGATTCCTTATGACCCCATGGTCTGTAGCCCTCCAGGCTCCTCTGTCCATGGAGATTTCCCAGGCAAGAATACTAGAGTGGTTTGCCATTTCCTTCTCCAGGGGATCTTCCTGACCCAGAGATCGAACCCGTGTTGCCTGAGATGGCAGGTGGATTCTTAACCACTGTACCACCTCACTACTCCCTACTGACACTTAATCACTTTTTTCCTTGTTTACAAAATAAGTACCTTAGTTCTACTGTATACATGTAAGCCTTTTCATACTGTTCATGGGGTTCTCAAGGCAAGAATACTGAAGTGGCTTGCCATTCCCTTCTCCAGTGGACCACATTCTGTCAGCCCTCTCCACCATGACCCGCCCATCATGGGGTGCCCCTCAGGCATGGCTTGGTGTCATTGAGTTAGACAAGGCTGTGGTCCTAGTGTGATTAGATTGACTAGTTTTCTGTGAGTATGGTTTCAGTGTACCCAGTGGTGCATGTGACTGGTGATAGAAGCAAGATCCGATGCTGTAAAGAACAATATTGCATAGGAACCTGGAATGTCAGGTCCATGAATCAAGGCAAATTGGAAGTGGTCAAACAAGAGATGGCAAGGGTGAACGTCGACATTCTAGGAATCAGCGAACTAAAGTGGACTGGAATGGGTGAATTTAACTCAGATGACCATTATATATACTACTGCGGGCAGGAATCCCTCAGAAGAAATGGAGTAGCCATCATGGTCAACAAAAGAGTCCGAAATGCAGTACTTGGATGCAATCTCAAAAACGACAGAATGATCTCTGTTCGTTTCCAAGGCAAACCATTCAATATCACAGTTATCCAAGTCTATGCCCCAACCAGTAATGCTGAAGAAGCTGAAGTTGAACGGTTTTATGAAGACCTACAAGACCTTGTAGAACTAACACCCAAAAAAGATGTCCTTTTCATTATAGGGGACTGGAATGCTAAAGTAGGAAGTCAAGAAACACCTGGAGTAACAGGCAAATTTGGCCTTGGAATGCGGAATGAAGCAGGGCAAAGACTAATAGAGTTTTGCCAAGAAAATGCACTGGTCATAGCAAACACCCTCTTCCAGCAACACAAGAGAAGACTCTACACATGGACATCACCAGATGGTCAACACCGAAATCAGATTGATTATATTCTTTGCAGCCAAAGATGGAGAAGCTCTATACAGTCAACAAAAACAAGACCAGGAGCTGACTGTGGCTCAGATCATGAACTCCTTATTTCCAAATTCAGACTTAAATTGAAGAAAGTAGGGAAAACCGCTAGACCATTCAGGTATGACCTAAATCAAATCCCTTATGATTATACAGTGGAAGTGAGAAATAGATTTAAGGGCCTAGATCTGATAGACAGAGTTCCTGATGAACTATGGAATGAGGTTCGTGACATTGTACAGGAGACAGGGATCAAGACCATCCCCATGGAAAAGAAATGCAAAAAAGCAAAATGGCTGTCTGGAGAAGCCTTACAAATAGCACTGAAAAGAAGAGAGGCGAAAAGCAAAGGAGAAAAGAAAAGATATAAGCATCTGAATGCAGAGTTCCAAAGAATAGCAAGAAGAGATAAGAAAGCCTTCTTCAGCAATCAATGCAAAGAGATAGAGGAAAACAACAGAATGGGAAAGACTAGAGATCTCTTCAAGAGAATTGGAGATACCAAGGGAACATTTCATGCAAAGATGGGCTCGATAAAGGATAGAAATGGTATGGACCTAACAGAAGCAGAAGATATTAAGAAGAGGTGGCAAGAATACACAGAAGAACTGTACAGAAAAGATCTTCACGACCCAGATAATCATGAGGATGTGATCACTAATCTAGAGCCAGACATCTTGGAATGTGAAGTCAAGTGGGCCTTAGAAAGCATCACTAAGAACAAAGCTAGTGGAGGTGATGGAATTCCAGTTGAGCTGTTTCAAATCCTGGAAGATGATGCTGTGAAAGTGCTGCACTCAATATGCCAGCAAATTTGGAAAACTCAGCAGTGGCCACAGGACTGGAAAAGGTCAGTTTTCATTCCAATTCCAAAGAAAGGCAATGCCAAAGAATGCTCAAACTACCGCACAATTGCACTCATCTCACACGCTAGTAAAGTAATGCTCAAAATTCTCCAAGCCAGGCTTCAGCAATATGTGAACCGTGAACTCCCTGATGTTCAAGCTGGTTTTAGAACAGGCAGAGGAACCAGAGATCAAATTGCCAACATCCGCTGGATCATGGAAAAAGCAAGAGAGTTCCAGAAAAACATCTATTTCTGCTTTATTGACTATGCCAAAGCCTTTGACTGTGTGGATCACAATAAACTGTGGAAAATTCTGAAAGAGATGGGAATACCAGACCACCTAACCTGCCTCTTGAGAAATCTGTATGCAGGTCAGGAAGCAACAGTTAGAACTGGACATGGAACAACAGACTGGTTCCAAATAGGAAAAGGAGTACGTCAAGGCTGTATATTGTCTCCCTGCTTATTTAACTTATATGCAGAGTACATCATGAGAAACGCTGGACTGGAAGAAACACAAGCTGGAATCAAGATTGCCGGGAGAAATATCAATAACCTCAGATATGCTGATGACACCACCCTTATGGCAGAAAGTGAGGAGGAGCTAAAAAGCCTCTTGATGAAAGTGAAGGAGGAGAGCGAAAAAGTTGGCTTAAAGCTCAACATTCAGAAAACGAAGATCATGGCATCCGGTCCCATCACTTCATGGGAAATAGATGGGGAAACAGTGGAAACAGTGTCAGACTTTATTTTTTTGGGCTCCAAAATCACTGCAGATGGTGACTGCAGCCATGAAATTAAAAGACGCTTACTCCTTGGAAGAAAAGTTATGACCAACCTGGATAGTATATTCAAAAGCAGAGACATTACTTTGCCGACTAAGGTCCGCCTAGTCAAGGCTATGGTTTTTCCTGTGGTCATGTATGGATGTGAAAGTTGGACTGTGAAGAAAGCTGAGCGCCGAAGAATCGATGCTTTTGAACTGTGGTGTTGGAGAAGACTCTTGAGAGTCCCTTGGACTGCAAGGAGATCCAACCAGTCCATTCTGAAGGAGATCAACCCTGGGATTTCTTTGGAAGGAATGATGCTAAAGCTGAAACACCAGTACTTTGGCCACCTCATGCGAAGAGTTGACTCATTGGAAAAGACTCTGATGCTGGGAGGGACTGGGGGCAGGAGGAGAAGGGGACGACCGAGGATGAGATGGCTGGATGGCATCACGGACTCGATGGAGGTGAGTCTGAGTGAACTCCGAGAGATGGTGGTGAACAGGGAGGCCTGGTGTGCTGTGATTCATGGGGTCGCAAAGAGTCGGACATGACTGAGCGACTGAACTGAACTGAACTGATACATGTTAGCTACCTATGACCTCAAAATGCTCTGCCACTGAAACCTTATTTCAAACTAACAAAAATTCAAACGTTATAAGGGACTCTTCCTTGGATCTTTTCCAGGCAGAAAAGCGATGCTGGGAGAGCCACTTCATTTGGGGGGCTCTATTCCGAGCCTCCATCAAGCCCCCTTCTACAAAACCTTCTGCCTCTCAGTACCTTGAGAAGTAGAACAAAGCAGGGGAGACGTTTCCGTTTATCTTTAAAGAAAGTTGCACGCGTCTCTCACCCGGCGCTACATCCGCTCCTCTGGCTTCCCCGGGTCTCTAGTGCGGCTGGACTGAGTCAGAGGGAAACCCTTCAGCGAAAAATAATACAATAGGATTTTCACTCTGTCATACTTAAGCACTCGCCCCTTTCAGGAAGTTATAGTCCCTGTTGTTTTTCTAGTTGTCAATACAATTTAAAATTAAACTGAATTGGAAAGAAAAAGTAATTCTAAACCGGCAGTCATTTTTAAATTCATGAAACATTTTTATGAGTTTTTATTGTTAAACGTACCCAAACTACATTTTGGGACAATCTGGGACATCACACGGTCCGCCATGTTTTCTGAATGGCCCTCCTCACTGATTTCAAAACTACTTGCCTTTTGTAAAATGGTCCCCACACTTTCCTGAAAGGTGATCCCAAAGATAATTCCATTGCTGTACCTCAATGCCACGTCACCATAGTTACTAACAGAAAATGACAGCTTCAGGGGGTAATTTGTTTCCCTAACAACACACACAAATAAACAGACGCTTATTCACACATATTTACCCACGTGTTTCTCTACCTCCAGATACCAAGCAACATCTGGAGTCCAAAAATAGCTGGCACACTTATTCTGCATAATTCTAGAGTAGGAGGAGAAATACTGAAACAAGCAATCTGCTTAATTTGGGTGTCTAACCTACCGGTGGCCAGATGGCTGTAATCTCCATGCTGCAACTCCTGAGGGTGCCTGTAGGGGGAGTATGGGGCATGGGGAAGGTGCACAGTGTTTGGATTTTGGAAGTGGGCAGTGCTATTAGTACTTCCTCCATGATGGAGATAATAATAATCGGTTTCCTGCCTAAATACACGTGTCAAAATAAGATAAAGAGTTAAAGAAACTGTGGGCTAAACCTAGAATGGATATAAATGATTGTATATAGGGAAGATAAATGGGTCAAGGAAGGAAATGGGGCTTTGATGAATGTACCTTGTTTTGTAATTTTGAGTTCAGAACAATGTAAATATTTAATTTATAATTAAAAACAATATTTTAAATTCAGAAATATCTAAACAGTGAAAACAAACTATGAGAAATGTGTCTAAACCTGCATGAGTACAGTTATGCACTACACTGACAAAAGAATTATTTCAAGTTGACTCTACAGTTCTATTCCAAGGATGAAACATATCTCAAAAAAAAACCTTGCATAGCATTGAATGATCTTATCTTTAGTAGTACTGTTGGCATTATCATTAATAGTGTAGCTAAATTCTAGAATAAAACAAAAAAAATCAAAATTTTCAGCAAAAGAGGAAAAAGCTACAATAATAATATGAAAGAAATAGTATTATAAAATGTTATTTTGAATAGAAATATCATTATTCACGATTTTTCTTGAAAAAAAAATGTCTGAGTGTTGCTCCCAAAAAGATCTAGCTACAATAAAAATTTAGTAGCATTTTTCATCCATACTGCCCATATTAAGGTCTCTAAATACTACTGCTCACTAAAAGGAGGTGGGACTCCTTGGAGAAATGTCTGAGACTAGATCTCTGGCAGCTGAGGCTCAATATGATTACAAGACATCTTAAAGTACCAGAAAGCAAGGAAGCCGTGGTAGACAATGGGGTTGTAAACTAAAAAGAAACTAAAAAATGGAACAAAAAAAAATCATTGCAATTGATCAAAGCACATCAAAAATAGAGAAATCTTTTAGTCAATAATGATACTTTTTTAAAGAGTGATCATCTTTGGAAATTGCTAGGCCATCAACTCATTATTCTGAAAATATCAAGAAAAAGAATTTAGCATTGATCCTGTCTTTCTTATCCAAACTCTATTTCAGGTTACCATATAGTTGATGAGAAAAGTTCTTCTTGATAAGTAATTGCAGTTAAAAAGTGAAGAATGAATGACAGAATTAGAAAATGACCATTTATCAACCTCTAGAGAAATGATGGGTCTAGCAATAAACATCAATATGTGCTTATAGCATTAGGTGAAAGGTTTATGGAGAAATTTAAAATAAGTGAATGGATGGTACTAACATCCTACAGATTACCTGAACCTACAGATCAATCTCAGTATCACTAAAGTAGAACCTCCAGACAGCGTGTGCCTCTTGGATTGTGCAATAAGAAGTACATAACAACAAACAAAAAGTATATAACATCACCTTTGATGTATGTGTGCCATAAATAAATAAGCAAACTAAACAAACTTTAATTTAAGCGTCTAGATCTAATTGTCAGTTTACAAGAAATACCTGGAAATATAGGGACATCACACAAAAAGTCGGGGAAGGCAATGGCACCCCACCCCAGTACTCTTGCCTGGAAAATCCAATGGACTAAGTAGCCTGGTGGGCTGCAGTCCATGGGGTCGCTAACAGTCGGACAGACTGAGCGACTTCACTTTCAC
>SJYX01008134.1:22966-64006 GCA_006410675.1 Oreotragus oreotragus | reverse complement strand
AACGAACCTCAGCCCCTTTCTGCCTACACCTCCCAGTCGCAGCCTGGGCTTGGGAAAGGCAGCGAGGAAGGGTGTGGTCGCTGGAACAGCCTGGCAGATGTTAGTGAGTTGGGCTTGTCCAGGACGGAGACGTGCTACAGAAGGCCCTGGTAACGGCAGCGCTTCTTTAGGAAAAACTGCTCCCTTACGTATTCGGCTGATGTTGAAGTGCCCGCTATATAATATGCCAGACTCTAGTTGGCTCCGGGGCTCCTTTAGTAAAGAATACTTAAGGCCTCGGGAAATCGTTCCTTTTCCAGGGCCCTAGATTTCCAGCCTGTATTCGTTAAAGTGTATGGTTTGGACAATGCACTAACTTCTCTGGTTTCAGTTGCCTTATTCGTAAAATGAGGGATAAGTCACTTCCGAGTGGTTGTAATAAGATTTAAGTTAACCAATGTCAGATTTTGAGTAGGTGGTCGGTAAGTGGTGCTTGTTTAGTGAGAAAACCATAGCCAGACTTTGGCTGGTGTTGGGGAGAAAGTATTGCAAAGACAAAGTTTCCCTGTCATCTCACACACAGGTTTCCGGTGTTTTTGAATGGACGAGGGCTTCCTTGATGGTTCAGTGAATGAGGTTCTTGGAGTAGTTTTAAGTACCACTTGGTTGGTTATGGTTTAAGGAATAGACTGCAGAAAGCCTGTCTACTTTTAAAATGAGTTTACTACCCTCCTGCTTACAATAAGATTGTCACGGTAATGTTTATTATGGTCCTTAACAGCTAGGTATCCATATTCTTGCTTCTCTTTTTCTTATTTCAAAATTGATGTGTATTAGTAAGGTAGTTTTTGCATCGAAAGCTCCCAAAGGTATGAGAAAATGGCTTTGTTTATACCGCTGCTAATCACTGCTTAGTTTGTGCAAATGACAGACCCTAGAAGCTGGGTATAGCAATGAGGTTAACATAACATCTATTCCCTTGGCCACAGTTTTGTTGGAAGTCAATGATTGTTCCCCTGGGCCCTGGCTTAGTAGAACTCAGTCAGTTTTTTACTACATTGAAGATGATTTGTAATATTTCTGCAAGAATGATTTTTGAAAGAATTATTTTGAAGTTGAGTTGATTCTGTACAGATAACTCTGAGAAGGAAAAAATAATACATTTATTTTTGAAAGGTTTTTTGATATGGACAGTTTTTGAAGTTTTATTGAACTTGTTACAATGTAGCTTTTGTTTTATGTTTTGCTTTATTTTTGGCCATGAGACACGTGGGATGTTAGCTCCCTGACCAGGAATTGAACCCATACTGCCTGCATTGGAAGGTGAAGTCTGAATCACTGGACAGCCAGGGAATTCCTAATACACACTTTAAAAAGATTTTCTTCAAACTAGTCTAAGTTAATTTTTTATTTAACGGGATAAGCAGTCATTTTCTGCAACTTAAATGTTGAGCATCCATTCAGATGGTCATGAGTAAATGAGGGGTTACATTTGATCATTTCCATTTCCATAGTGATCTGTTGCTTTTCCTATATTCTGATTCCTTAATTGTTTTCTGTGGGGTTTTGTTTGTTTGTTTTAATCACCAGCAGGAGCAACTTTCGTTTTTTTCAAAAATTTTTGTTGCAAAACATTGTTGAAATTTCATCTCTCTTGGGACCTATTTCTACTCTCCTCCATATGCCTAGTCTCTTTTCCAAAACACCACTGGGTTTATCTTTAAAAGATGCACTTCTGATCTGGCATTCTCCTGCTTAAAATTATTTAATGGTCTGCCTTAACCTTTTGGGAAAAAACTCAAGCTCTTGAACTTTGCATAGAATTACGGCTTTCATGTGTCCAGTCAGCCTCATCGTTTGCCAAGTGCCATTTCAAATCATGTTCTGTCATGATTCCTTGTTCTTGCTGGTACTTTACTCTCTATCTGGAATGCCTTTTTCTTTTCCCTTTTGCCAGCCTCAGATGCTGCTGGACTCGACTGCGGATTCACCTCTGGGAAGTTTCCCAGGATCCTGCTCGTTGCTTTCAGGGTACCCAGTGAGTCCCTTATAACCGTTAGCACACTGGATTTTAGTTGTCTGCTCTCTGTCTTCTCTGGGGCTTCCTAGGTGATACTAGTGGTAAAGAACCTGACTGTCAATGCAGGAGACGTGACACATGGATTCAAGCCCTGGGCCAGGAAGATCCCCTGGAGAAGAGCCTGGCAACCCACTCCAGTATTCCTTGCCTGGAGACCCATGGACAGAGGGATCTGGCAGGCTGCAGTCCATAGGTTCGCAGAGTCGGATACAACTGAAGTGACTTAGCACGCTCACAGTCTTCTCTCAATTTAGACTTGTCTGTCCCTTCAAGGAGCTCAGTCTTACTCATCCTTTATTTCCTTGTACAGAACAGTTTTCATTTTTAAAATATAAACTGAATTTATAAGAATATTATTAAAACACAGAAGTTTGTATGTTACTTTCAGCTGTGTAAATTCTTATATTTTAGTATCTGCTGGCTTTTGCTTTAAAACTGAGTTCCACCACTTCCTTACTTATAAACTTGAGCAAGCTATTTAACCTTTCTAAAACTTGGTGTCTTCATGTGTAGCTTTGGGATGTTAATAGAAACTGTGTAGGGTTTTTGTGAGGTGATGTTATAAGGTAAGTTAATGCTCTGTTGATAAATGGCAGCATGTCCTCATGCTGTTCATGTGTTGAAGGGAAAGAAAATGTTTTATTTTTATTTGATAAAAGGATACTGACTATTTAGGGTGAAATGGTACTCTGAAGACTTTGGTCCAGTCTTCTGGGTAATTGGGTTCTCTATGAGGCCCACTTGATCTCTTAACTGTTTCAGGTTGAATAATAAATTATTTGCTCACCATCACTTATATATTGGAACCTAACCTATGCCTCTCACTGTATTATGTAAGTTTTGAGGGTAAAGAGTGACGAGTATATTGCCCTCACAGATTTAGTAGCCATTTAAAAATATTACCGTTTATATTGCAATTAAATTCTAAACTGTATAGTTCTGAAAATATTATTAGATGTTTAGGACTCTTGGTGGACTGAATCAGTCTGAGGAATATTTTGAGAAGGAGGGAGGACTTGTGCCTTGAAAATATGTATGTATCCTTTATTTACAAATCAGACACTCTTCCTGTCAACTTTTTTCTCGATATTATCCAATCTGCAACCCTTTTATTTTTAAATTCCTTTATTCATTGGACAGAAGCATTAGCTAATTTTCAAAGTTAATCTCTCTATATATATTAAAAAGTTTTTTTTCAATTTTGATAGCTTTCACTCATAAGATCTGTTTTCCATCTCTGGCTATTTTTATTCTGCCTAATTTCAAATACCTTTTTTTTTTTTTNTTTTTCTCGATATTATCCAATCTGCAATCCTTTTATTTTTAAATTCCTTTATTCATTGGACAGAAGCATTAGCTAATTTTCAAAGTTAATCTCTCTATATATATAAAAAAGTTTTTTTTCAATTTTGATAGCTTTCACTCATAAGATCTGTTTTCCATCTCTGGCTATTTTTATTCTGCCTAATTTCAAATACCTTTTTTTTTTTTTGCTATGGAGTCCAAAAAGCTATACAATTACATCTCTAGTAAACTTTTGACTAGTGTTCAGTGAGGGAAATGAGTAGCATTTCTGTATCTACTTGATGTTCTTTGCTGAATATTTCATAGTGAATATTTCCATATAAGCTGCATGCTTTTGTTTGATGCTAAATGGGAACTAGTTTTCCAAGGGTTAGTATTTGGCAAAGCAAAATGAAATATGCAAGAATCATATGCTTTTCTCTCCAAAGAGGTTAGTTTAGTTTTGAATGCATATTTGAAGCAGATTAGTTTGTATAGAACAATATAGATGTTATGGAAGGTCATGGACTGTGAGCTTTCCTTTCTGTGATCATGGCAGCATCATGGTCCCTGAACAGCCATCGCTCAAATGCTTGTTGTTGGCCAAAATGGAACATAGTTTAGTGAATGTAGCTGGGTTGCCAGAAACCCATGACCACTCCTGGAAAAGGCTTTAAATATATGCCTTTTGGGTAGAAGACTGAAAGTCATTTCTATGTAGGAAATTTAATTCTTTAACCGTTAAAAATATTTAAAAATTGCTGTTCTTTAGGGATTTGATCATTAAAAGTGTGTGTGCAGAATATATGTCTTTGTTTCACCACGAGCAAATTGGACAAAAGTTTAATACATTTGTAAATTGGCAGTTTATTCTACACAATTGATAACATTTCCTTGTGAAATACCTGCTCTTTTTCCATGCAAGAATACATTTGGTGCACCAAAATGATAGCTTTTTCTTTTTTTTTTAGAAAGGCAAGACTTTTTATGTTAAAGAAAATTATTACATTTTCCAGCATACATATGTTTCTGCTTATAGTATCATCACAACACAAAAATAGTGGAGTACCTTGGAACCTCTCAACAATATTTTTAGAAGTTCCTGTATTCCTATATATTATAAGTGAATAATCCTATATTCATTTCCCACAAAGCCAAGCAAGAACTCATTTAAAGTACTAATACAAGCTGAATCTTTTTTAAAGAATATTTCTTTTTCTTTATTTATTTGCCTGCATTGAGTCTTAGTTGCCACATGTAGGGTCTTCGTCACTGCATGCAGGATCTTTAATTGAGGCATTTGGGATCTGGTTCCCTGGTGGCTCAGATGGTAAAGCGTCTGCCTGCAATGTGGGAGACCTGGGTTCGATCCCTGGGTTGGGAAGATCCCCTGGAGAAGGAAATGGCAATCCACTCCAGCACTCTTGCCTGGAAATTCCCATGGATGGAGGAGCCTGATAGGCTACAGTCCATGGGGTCGCAAAGAGTCAGACATGACTGAGCGACTTCACTTTCCCTGACCAGAGATTGAACCCAGGCCCCCTGCATTGAAAGTGTGGAATCTCAGCCACTGGACACACGGGAGTTCTCAAACTGAATCTTACCTCATAAAATGTTTTCAATAAATTGAGGATCCTTATCCTCTATACTGGTTTGTAAACTTTTGTCCTAAATATATGAACTATTGTTCTTTTAGTGATCCCCTAAAAGATGACTCAGGGGTGAATAGTTATAAAAAGCATCAGTTTTAATTCATCATATTTCTAAATTACGCCAAGCCTTGAGCCCTCTCCTTCAGTTATTGCTTAGCTTTTACAAGGCTTATAGGTGCTGAGAACTCTAGTAAAGAAGAAATTTTTCTTGAGATTCTGTTGTACAAAGAGACAGATATTTAAACAAGTTAATGGACAAAAGATAAGTACCAAAACTGAGCAAATGAGTAGGTGATAATTTCCTTGATTGCAGTGACTTATCCAAGCATATTCGTTTTCATCTTTAGGTTTGGTTTTTTATTGATTTTGTATATTTGTGAAAGAAAGTGAAAGTGAAGTTTCTAAGTCATGTCTGACTCTTTTCGACTCTGTGGACTGAGGCCCACGAGGCTCCTCTGTCCATGGGATTCTCCAGGCAAGAATACTGGAGTGGGTTGCCATTTTCTTCTTCAGGGGATCTTCCCAACCCAGGGATCGAACTCTGGTCTCCCACATTGTAGGCAGACTCTTTACCATCCTAGCCACCAGGGAATGCCTGTATATTAATATTAAAATTTTTTTTCTGGACTGCCAATAGCTCAAAATATTGTTATGCCCTAATAACAGATGTTGCATGTTTGTAGCAGTCACGTAGATCATCTTAGACTATATGTATCTTATTCTGCATTTCCATTTTGACATGAGTTGCTGGTGTTTAAAAAATATGAGCATGCTTTCATTGCTAAATATCTCTCTGATACATAGAACCTTCAGACAAAAAAGAGATACATTTTTTACAGACATTTAAAATGATTTCTGAATTGCTAATTAAATATTGTGAATACTTTTCAACCTTTAATTTCACATCTATCTAAAGATCTGAAAATTCTTGAACATATGTATTTTATGATACAGAAAATTAAAAATAAATTACAAGGAGGTAAAGTATCTCTGCAAAAATGCAGAAGACCTTAAGTAGGATGTTTGATTTTGTATAAACAGAATTGGGGAGACACATGTCCATATGTTAGAATTGTGAAAATATAGTCTTAATAGTTGCCAAAGCACTAATTCATTATTAAAATGGAGTAGCTTTGAATAAATTCATAAATGTCATAAATTTAAAATTCACATTTTAAAATGACATCTCCAAGACTTAGATGTAATATCATCTGCCCATTCAGTATCACCAAATACCCTAGATTGAACTTTTTTAAAAAAATTGGATTTATTTGTAGAAGTAAGTGAATTTAATGTTGAAAAGTCTACTTTTAAAAAAACCTTTATCTTTGTAGTTACTGTTGCCAAATACTTTCAAAAGTATCTTAAATGTTTACTGTTATAGGCATGAATAACATTCATTTCTTATTGACTAGATCTAGCAAAACTGAAATTGATAGTTAGGCCATGACTTTTATGTCCAGTTTCTAGTCTGTTTGAATCAAGATATTATTTTAATAGTTCAAGAAATAGACTAATAGTAATTTATACATTCTTGTGAGTATGTAGAAAATAGTGACTTTTTGGAAACTGGCAGTTGGCAATTGTTGAATGAATTAATAATTCATAATCATTTAATAATGAAAATATTTCCTAGGTTTCAGCTTATGTGGAGAACTTGCTGTGGAAGCCACCTATAAATCCATTTAATTTATGGAGGCTACTGCAAGTGATGGAAATCATTCAGAAGAACTCTTTTCCCATTTTGAAAGTAGATCAGAGAAAGAACATTTACCACAGGATGCCAGTGAAAGACATCTCAGCTGGTATTCTCAACAATAGCAGGGGATAGCATAATTTTCTTGATTTCAGGGTTTCATATTTTGTCCATATTGTAAACTATTTGATCAAATATAGCATTCTTTCAAAGATATCTAACAGTCTAGTAATTAATATTTATTTAATTTGATTACAAAGTACTCATGTAGCAGAATGTGGCTGTTTTGAAATTTTAATGACAGCAATTAAAATTGAAAAAATTACCTATAAAAATGTATAAAGTATGTACCTTTTTACCTAAGGTAAAAATATAAATACCGTGTAATATTGGAAATATAGTTAATGAGTACTAATCTACTGTCATTTGGTATATTGCTATCTAAAAGATACCTATCCTACTTTGCTTCTTTGGTATGGGGATGCACTTGTGTTTTGTATGACTCATTGCTCCTCAAAGTGACAATCTTAAAATACCGTGGTTGTTGCTGTGGATGGTATAGTGCAGCTTCTAGTTATAAATGAAAATAATGTTTGGTCATATATAATTATTTTTGACTTTCTGTACATGGTTTTTAATAATGATAATTGTCTTTTGTAGCCAGCATCTTCCTTAGGCCCATCATTTTAAGCCAGTGGTGCCTAAGAATACAATGTATTTCTTAGAGACATAGCCTCTAAGATGCTATGTCTAAGCATGCCTCTAAGATGCCTCATTGTTATTGAGCCATTATATTATGTTCCATAGAAGAAAAGTGGTGTCAGTTAAAGACACAGTGCTTTCTTGGAATGCTTGGAATTTTATTTATAAATAGTGTAAAAGCCCCTTCAAACTTAGATTTTTGTCCAAATGACTCTGCTCATATAATGATTAAATGAAATAAATTAGTGAAGGTATTCTCAAAGCTTCCTTATACTCAAAATCCAACTTCTTTGAGTCACTTTTTAACTCAGAGTTCTCTCTGCTATTAGGAGTGTTAGTGAAATGGTATTCCTTAAGCATATCTATATCTGAAATGAAAATTATTGGTGATGGGCTCTTACTTACAGTATACAGAAAGCGTACCTTGGAATCTTGCTTCCAGAACGTTGCTAAACATTCTTACTTCAACAGCTCCTTCAAGCCACTCTTTCAAGCCCTCTATGTGGCCCTTCTTTGCTGGAGGTTAAAAAAGTGCTGTATCCCATCTCTGGGATATTCTTCATACTATTTGATGCTCATTCTATAAGTTTTGGACATGTACAGGAGAGACAGCTCAAGACGGCTTCCAGACTGACAAAGATTATTAAGAAGCATCCCTATTTTGGGATGTAAAAGTATGAACTTCTTGTCTACCCCCAAAAATGTATTTTATAGTGATACATAGTAGTGTAGATAAAACATAACCAAGAAAGCAAATATTATCAGTTTCATTTTAAATGATAATGTTTTATAAAACCAAATGTGAAGAAGTTTTAGGTGTCTGGAGCAGTTTAGTTTTTTGTGTTTCATTTGTTTCGCTTACACATTTTTCTGGAGGAATTTTTTTGTGAAGAACAATAGATTTCAAGAAAGGATTGGGAATAAGGGCTAGAAAGTCAGATCTTTTGTTTTTGGACTAGGGAGAAGGGAGGGAAGAAAAAAAAGACACATTCACATAAATCATTTTACAAACTGGAGAACAGATGTTGAATAATTATCAAATAGTAGAGTGATATATTGGTGTTGGTAGTCTTCATATCTTAACATTTTAGAAACTGTCTTACCATTTATAGTTAAGTGTAGAAAAAATATGGAAGTGTAGAAAAAATTCTTACATTTTCAGTGACAGTTTAGTGTTAAATTTTGCAGAGCAATTTATGGAACTGTAACACTTAATCAGGCTATGCTTAGTTTGCACAAAAAAGGATAACAAATTTATGTAGCAGTTTGAACTTAAATTTTCTTTGTGCATAGCCTAAAGCAGGACATCCAAAATGAGAAGACCGAATTGGAAGCTTTGTTTAAGGAAGCTGAGTTAGCAACTTGTTCTGCAGAGTTACTTCTGCCATTATTTAAGGACACCATTGAAGAGATTAGTTTTGAAAATGTGAGTACTTGACTAGTGAACATCTAATAAAATGAGGAGCTAGGATAATACTCAGAATGCATTTACTGAGGTCTCATATCTTACAGTAATTATGTTCACACAGTGGTATATGATATAAAAAATGCAGGTTTATCAGTGTTCTTTTTTCCTATGTCATTAATTGCAATTCTTTTCATCAAAGATAATCTCAGGAATGCACTTGATGAGAGGCCAAGCTAGAAACTGTGTACCTTGGTGCCTTACTTACCTGGAATTGAACTAGAGCCAACTNTGTCTTTGTAGTTACTGTTGCCAAATACTTTCAAAAGTATCTTAAATGTTTACTGTTATAGGCATGAATAACATTCATTTCTTATTGACTAGATCTAGCAAAACTGAAATTGATAGTTAGGCCATGACTTTTATGTCCAGTTTCTAGTCTGTTTGAATCAAGATATTATTTTAATAGTTCAAGAAATAGACTAATAGTAATTTATACATTCTTGTGAGTATGTAGAAAATAGTGACTTTTTGGAAACTGGCAGTTGGCAATTGTTGAATGAATTAATAATTCATAATCATTTAATAATGAAAATATTTCCTAGGTTTCAGCTTATGTGGAGAACTTGCTGTGGAAGCCACCTATAAATCCATTTAATTTATGGAGGAGACTGCAAGTGATGGAAATCATTCAGAAGAACTCTTTTCCCATTTTGAAAGTAGATCAGAGAAAGAACATTTACCACAGGATGCCAGTGAAAGACATCTCAGCTGGTATTCTCAACAATAGCAGGGGATAGCATAATTTTCTTGATTTCAGGGTTTCATATTTTGTCCATATTGTAAACTATTTGATCAAATATAGCATTCTTTCAAAGATATCTAACAGTCTAGTAATTAATATTTATTTAATTTGATTACAAAGTACTCATGTAGCAGAATGTGGCTGTTTTGAAATTTTAATGACAGCAATTAAAATTGAAAAAATTACCTATAAAAATGTATAAAGTATGTACCTTTTTACCTAAGGTAAAAATATAAATACCGTGTAATATTGGAAATATAGTTAATGAGTACTAATCTACTGTCATTTGGTATATTGCTATCTAAAAGATACCTATCCTACTTTGCTTCTTTGGTATGGGGATGCACTTGTGTTTTGTATGACTCATTGCTCCTCAAAGTGACAATCTTAAAATACCGTGGTTGTTGCTGTGGATGGTATAGTGCAGCTTCTAGTTATAAATGAAAATAATGTTTGGTCATATATAATTATTTTTGACTTTCTGTACATGGTTTTTAATAATGATAATTGTCTTTTGTAGCCAGCATCTTCCTTAGGCCCATCATTTTAAGCCAGTGGTGCCTAAGAATACAATGTATTTCTTAGAGACATAGCCTCTAAGATGCTATGTCTAAGCATGCCTCTAAGATGCCTCATTGTTGTTGAGCCATTATATTATGTTCCATAGAAGAAAAGTGGTGTCAGTTAAAGACACAGTGCTTTCTTGGAATGCTTGGAATTTTATTTATAAATAGTGTAAAAGCCCCTTCAAACTTAGATTTTTGTCCAAATGACTCTGCTCATATAATGATTAAATGAAATAAATTAGTGAAGGTATTCTCAAAGCTTCCTTATACTCAAAATCCAACTTCTTTGAGTCACTTTTTAACTCAGAGTTCTCTCTGCTATTAGGAGTGTTAGTGAAATGGTATTTCTTAAGCATATCTATATCTGAAATGAAAATTATTGGTGATGGGCTCTTACTTACAGTATACAGAAAGCGTACCTTGGAATCTTGCTTCCAGAACGTTGCTAAACATTCTTACTTCAACAGCTCCTTCAAGCCACTCTTTCAAGCCCTCTATGTGGCCCTTCTTTGCTGGAGGTTAAAAAAGTGCTGTATCCCATCTCTGGGATATTCTTCATACTATTTGATGCTCATTCTATAAGTTTTGGACATGTACAGGAGAGACAGCTCAAGACGGCTTCCAGACTGACAAAGATTATTAAGAAGCATCCCTATTTTGGGATGTAAAAGTATGAACTTCTTGTCTACCCCCAAAAATGTATTTTATAGTGATACATAGTAGTGTAGATAAAACATAACCAAGAAAGCAAATATTATCAGTTTCATTTTAAATGATAATGTTTTATAAAACCAAATGTGAAGAAGTTTTAGGTGTCTGGAGCAGTTTAGTTTTTTGTGTTTCATTTGTTTCGCTTACACATTTTTCTGGAGGAATTTTTTTGTGAAGAACAATAGATTTCAAGAAAGGATTGGGAATAAGGGCTAGAAAGTCAGATCTTTTGTTTTTGGACTAGGGAGAAGGGAGGGAAGAAAAAAAAGACACATTCACATAAATCATTTTACAAACTGGAGAACAGATGTTGAATAATTATCAAATAGTAGAGTGATATATTGGTGTTGGTAGTCTTCATATCTTAACATTTTAGAAACTGTCTTACCATTTATAGTTAAGTGTAGAAAAAATATGGAAGTGTAGAAAAAATTCTTACATTTTCAGTGACAGTTTAGTGTAAATTTTGCAGAGCAATTTATGGAACTGTAACACTTAATCAGGCTATGCTTAGTTTGCACAAAAAAGGATAACAAATTTATGTAGCAGTTTGAACTTAAATTTTCTTTGTGCATAGCCTAAAGCAGGACATCCAAAATGAGAAGACCGAATTGGAAGCTTTGTTTAAGGAAGCCGAGTTAGCAACTTGTTCTGCAGAGTTACTTCTGCCATTATTTAAGGACACCATTGAAGAGATTAGTTTTGAAAATGTGAGTACTTGACTAGTGAACATCTAATAAAATGAGGAGCTAGGATAATACTCAGAATGCATTTACTGAGGTCTCATATCTTACAGTAATTATGTTCACACAGTGGTATATGATATAAAAAATGCAGGTTTATCAGTGTTCTTTTTTCCTATGTCATTAATTGCAATTCTTTTCATCAAAGATAATCTCAGGAATGCACTTGATGAGAGGCCAAGCTAGAAACTGTGTACCTTGGTGCCTTACTTACCTGGAATTGAACTAGAGCCAACTCCTCTCAAGAGTGAATTTAAAATATTCTGAGAGATGAAATATATTTTCTATAGTACTATGTGGAATAAAAACCTCTATTCTAAAATTACAGTGTACTAAGTTTGAGTTAAGGGCAAAAAATAGATTGTATAATATTAGTTTTATTGTAATAAATTCCTGAACTACTTTAGTGTTTAAGCCCTTATTTTGATTTCATTTTACTTTAGTGTACCACGTAACAAATACTATTCACTGCTATAAACTTGGCAAATTTTACTACTACTATGTGCATAAGAGGGCCTCCCTGGAGGCTCAGTGGTAAAGAAGCCCCCTGCCAATACAGGAGACCCGTGTTTGATCCCTGGGTCAGGAAAATCCCCTGGAGTGGGAAATAGCAACTCACTCCAGTATGCTTGGCTGGAAAATCCCATGGACAAAGGAGCCTGGCGGGCTACAGTCCCTGGGGTCGCAAAGAGTTGGAGATAACTTAGTGACCAAACAGCAACAACGTGCAAAAGAGTGATTTTTTTACTGGGAAAAAGTGTTCTTTGCTAATAGTAGCGTTACATTTTAGAGTGTCTTAATGCAGTGTCTTAAAATGTGTTTGTGGCTCCTACATTTTGTCAGGCTAATCTTTTCTGCATCCAATTTGAAGATTTCTAAACAGATGGAAATATTAACAATAGAATTAGACACTTAAGCGTGTAAAACAAACTTTAGAACATCTTCTTAGAAAGGCAGAATATCAACAAGTAAGAAATAAGCACTACTTCAACAGTGATATTTCTCACTTGAAGAGTATATTGGTTCTTGAACTGTAGAAATTAAAATATTGGTATATTTGAAATGGAAATGATTCTTGAATTTTTTGTTTGAAATGACAATCATTAACCCCCACTTTTGGTGTTTCATGAGTAGTTTTACACGAAAGCAGCATATTTTATAGAAAATACATCTTTTTCTTTTCAATTTCAAGAACTTTCATTATTTCTTTTACTTGATTTCGGTTGATTACTGTAAAAAACTCTTGGAATTTAAGCTCTTGTATTCATTTTTATTTATGCGTTCATATATTCCTTTCTTAACGGTTTTATTGAGATCTAATTCACATACCATACAGTTCACTGGTTCAAAGTGCAATTCAATGATTTTTGGCATATTCACAGAATTGTGTAGTCATCACCATCAGCCTTGGAGCGTTTTCGTAACTACAAATAGAAACCCTTAGCCCTTTAGAATTTTGCTTCTCATCCCCATTTATCCCTTCTTTGTCCATTATCTGCTTTTTCTGTATCTTTGGATTTGCTGATTTCACATATTTTTTATCAAGTGAGTGAAAGTCGCTCAGTTGTGTCCCACTCTTTGCCACCCCATGGACTATATAGTCCATGGAATTGTCCAGGCCAGACTACTGGAGTGGGTAGCTTTTCCGTTCTCCAGGGATCTTCCCAACCCAGGGATCAAACCCAGTCTCCCACATTGCAGGCAGATTCTTTACCAGCTGAGCCACAAGGGAAGCCCAAGAATACTAGAGTGGGTAGCCTATCCCTTCTCCAGTGGATCTTCCTGACCCAGGAATCGAACCAGGGTCTCCTGCATTGCAGGCAGATTCTTTACCAACTGAGCTATCAGGGAAGCCCTGATATTTTATATAAATAGAATCATATGGTATGTGTGATCCTCAAAGTGAATAAACATTTTCTGCATTCTTATTTAAAATATCTACATGGAATTCTTTTATTGATTTGCTATAATTCTTTAAAACATTTCTTTTTGCTAGACTTTAGGCTGCTTATAATTTTTACCTGTTCACAAACAGCATTGTGAACCTCCTTTATATACAAGGTTCTTGTGATTTTTTTGTCATTGGCTTGTACTTTATGAGGCATTATTTAGAAATTAATTTTATAAATTGTGGACAAAAATTGATTTGGAACACTTAAGCGAAAATCTTTCTGGTTTTTAACTTGAAAAAGCTGAACTATGCATAGTAGTTGTCCGTATTAATTTCCTTGGAAGGCAGCTGTGGTTACCACTATATGCTGTGCCACATTAGTTTCTTCAGTTCAATTCAGTTCAGTCGCTCAGTCATGTTTGACTCTCTCTGACCCCATGAATCGCAGCACGCCAGGCCTCCCTGTTCATCACCAACTCCCGGAGTTCACCCAGACTCACGTCCATCGAGTCAGTCATGCCATCCAGCCATCTCATCCTCGGTCGTCCCCTTCTCCTCCTGCCTCCAATCCCTCCCAGCATCAGAGTCTTTTCCAATGAGTCAACTCTTCGCGTGAGGTGGCCAAAGTACTGGAGTTTCAGCTTCAGCATCATTCCCTCCAAAGAAATCCCAGGGCTTAAGTGATGCTTAATCCACTTTTTTGCTATTGTGTAGAGAAATATAGCTTGTGAACACTGATTTATAACTTCTTTTTTCCACAGAGAGGGAAAAGTTTATCCAACTTGTTAGAGAAACTAACTGATAATGAAAGTGAAAACATTGTAAGTCTTTTATACTTGGGAGTCTAGTATTCTGAATTTTTTTGTTTATATGCTGGTTAGTTTTATAAAATTAGCCAACATTACCCAAGTTGTGATATTTCTAACTTTTACATTTTATTTATTGAAGAATCTTAAGAACAAGGTACTTGAAAAGGAGACCTATATCCAAGAACTTTCTTCTTTGTTTCAGAATGAAAAGGTAAGCAAATTTTGAGCTTAATTCATCATATTTTCTTAATATTGACTCCTTCTTTCCCTTCTTTCGATGTTGGCCTCCTATTTATCCTCATAAATAGACACAATGTTTTTTAGGTTATTTGGACATTTTCCCCAGTTTTATATAAAATATAACATCTTAATTTTTTAAAGTTATTTTTTCTTTTTAGATTTTTATGATGCTTCATTCAGGGTACTTGGCATAAGACAGGACAGGGACCTATGTATAAATATATATTTCAGTTTTAGTATAAATTAAGGTATTTCTGTGTTTGTAGGATCATTTTAGACATATCCATGATTTTACTTAGGAGGATAGATAGATATCTCCTTGTAACAGGAGATAATTAGTTATTAAATTAAAAAGGGGAGTAGAAAACATCCCCTTGATTTTATATAAAATCTATTTGTAATGGGAGTGTTGTACTTTGCTCTTTAGCAAATTTTTAGATCATACGCAAGTACTGTAATGTTTAATATTGTAGAGAAATACATCAAATAACACATTTTTGTTTTGTTTTCTCTTATAGGCAAATGCTTTGAAAGCAAGCCGTTTTTCACAATCAGTGAAAGTAGTACATGAACGACTGCAGTCCCAAATTCATAAAAAGGAAGCAGAGAATGATAAATTAAAAGAATACATAAAGGTTATAAATAATCATCCATTTTTATAGTTTTACGTGCTAAAAGTAATGAATGACAGTATAGTCTTAATTCTGGAATTCAGTGGTTTTCAAAGAATTCAGTTTAAGTGTTGGCATGGGAAATCCATGAGTGAAGTCGCTCAGTCGTGTCCGACTCTTTGCGACCCCATGGACACCAGGTTCCTCCGTCCATAGGATTTTCTAGGCAAGAGTACTGGAGTGGGTTGCCTTTTCCTTCTCCAATATTTGAGGCAAATCTTAACATTTCTGGTCTTTCTAAAGATTTGGCTCCAGATCCTAATATGAAAATGCTATCTCTCTTTAGTACCGATCTAGGAAGGATTTGTAAAGATTGAATTACTTAAAAAAATCTCTCCTATTATTAGTTAAATTATATTTATTTGGAAAAACTATTAAATATAAGAGAAAATTAAAATAACTTAAAAGTACTGAAGCTATTAATATTTGGTATACAGTCATCCCTTTTGTGTGCCTATAATATACTTAAATACTCTTGTACTTATTTAATGAGACCATAATGTTTATTATATTGTTTTTGTTACTAATGATAATAACATTAAGATCAGGCAACCTAGCATTGGTGTTTAGATAATCAAGTAACCTGTTGTACAGCTTTTTTAGCAGGGAAATTAAGAGGAATTCTCTGGTTTAAACTGCATAGTTTAAATATTCTTGTGGAAGCCTCACAGTCACTTTGAGGTGAGAGTTTGAGGTTGCTATGGTATGACACAAGCTAACTGCATCTACTGTCATTTTTGCCAAAGGAAAAGAAGCAGTGTTGCCACTTTTGAAAGGGAAGTGTACAAAGACAAGCCCCATTGAGTGTGAGGACTTCTGTGCTGGATTTCTGTTTGCTTTTATCTTCCTGAATCATGGCAGATGCCTCTAGCCCAGGCACATGTTTTTCACAACTGCATGTCGAGGGTTCTTTTTTCCTTTAGTGGCAAAAAGCTTTTGCCCATGAAAGAGACATTAAGCAGACTTATGTGAGACATAAATCTTTTCTTTTGTCTGCCTTTAGGTGCTTTTTAGCACTTTCCCCCAGAGATTCCCTGTGTTCTTTGCGTCCGTGTCTTAGGGCACTGGAGATGAACTAGAGTTGAAATTGTACTGCTCTGTCATGGTAAATATAAGAGAATACATGTAATTTAACATCTCAGATTATCTACTACAATTTATCTTTTTTTAAAAAATTATGTCCTTAAATAGCAGTTGGGGAAGTTCTTGAAAATATTTTCTTTAGTTTAAAAATGAAATAGTAAAAATTTTTAAAGTTAAATTTGACAGTTTTTTATATTCATGATACTTAGGAGAGCAAATATAAAGCTATAAAATCCTAAGATTTTGCTATCACATTCACCTGTCTGTTACTTTGAGTTTACATTCTCTTACAAAATTCTGTTATTTAGAAATAATTAGAAGAAGTTGAATTAGCTCATGGATTTTTTTTACATTCCTTCTAACACAGTTTTGGAATTTATTTAGGATTGACAAGTTTTGTTGTTTTTTTTTTAACGAATGCATGCACAGTGAACTAACTCAGTTTGCCAACATAAATCTCATTTTTTTTAGTACTGTTGATGACTCAGCAATTATATTGGGTCTTTTAAATTTTTTAGTTACATTTTAATTCCTTAAGAACTACCTTGAAAATACTTTGAACTCATTTTTCTTTTTATATCTTTAAAATATGTCAATTAGAGTTAGAAGATTTTCACATTTTAGAAGAGACAGAATAATTATAATATACTGCAAGTATAATTCTTTGGAAAGAGGAAAAGGCAAATAGTTGGTTTAAAATATATATCCATTCATTTGGCAAATGACTGACGGGGTTATTTTGAATCTATAAAAATAATTTGATAGTTTCAGCACACTTCCTAATAGTGGTTGAGCATGGGATTTGATAATCTAGTGAGAAAGTCTTGTGGATCCACGTTCAAAAAAAATCTATTTCACCCTTAGTGATAAGTGTGCCTGTCATTCATGATGTGATGATGACACCCTGTGGTATCTTAGAGAAAGTACAGCAGTTTTTCTTGGGTTGGGGAGGGTTCTTCCTTTCTCTAAAGCTGACTTAACTTTTGCAGTTTGTTTTCCCCAACTACTTATTAAAATGGGGTTTTTTAGTNTTCCTGAATCATGGCAGATGCCTCTAGCCCAGGCACATGTTTTTCACAACTGCATGTCGAGGGTTCTTTTTTCCTTTAGTGGCAAAAAGCTTTTGCCCATGAAAGAGACATTAAGCAGACTTATGTGAGACATAAATCTTTTCTTTTGTCTGCCTTTAGGTGCTTTTTAGCACTTTCCCCCAGAGATTCCCTGTGTTCTTTGCGTCCGTGTCTTAGGGCACTGGAGATGAACTAGAGTTGAAATTGTACTGCTCTGTCATGGTAAATATAAGAGAATACATGTAATTTAACATCTCAGATTATCTACTACAATTTATCTTTTTTTAAAAAATTATGTCCTTAAATAGCAGTTGGGGAAGTTCTTGAAAATATTTTCTTTAGTTTAAAAATGAAATAGTAAAAATTTTTAAAGTTAAATTTGACAGTTTTTTATATTCATGATACTTAGGAGAGCAAATATAAAGCTATAAAATCCTAAGATTTTGCTATCACATTCACCTGTCTGTTACTTTGAGTTTACATTCTCTTACAAAATTCTGTTATTTAGAAATAATTAGAAGAAGTTGAATTAGCTCATGGATTTTTTTTACATTCCTTCTAACACAGTTTTGGAATTTATTTAGGATTGACAAGTTTTGTTGTTTTTTTTTTAACGAATGCATGCACAGTGAACTAACTCAGTTTGCCAACATAAATCTCATTTTTTTTAGTACTGTTGATGACTCAGCAATTATATTGGGTCTTTTAAATTTTTTAGTTACATTTTAATTCCTTAAGAACTACCTTGAAAATACTTTGAACTCATTTTTCTTTTTATATCTTTAAAATATGTCAATTAGAGTTAGAAGATTTTCACATTTTAGAAGAGACAGAATAATTATAATATACTGCAAGTATAATTCTTTGGAAAGAGGAAAAGGCAAATAGTTGGTTTAAAATATATATCCATTCATTTGGCAAATGACTGACGGGGTTATTTTGAATCTATAAAAATAATTTGATAGTTTCAGCACACTTCCTAATAGTGGTTGAGCATGGGATTTGATAATCTAGTGAGAAAGTCTTGTGGATCCACGTTCAAAAAAAATCTATTTCACCCTTAGTGATAAGTGTGCCTGTCATTCATGATGTGATGATGACACCCTGTGGTATCTTAGAGAAAGTACAGCAGTTTTTCTTGGGTTGGGGAGGGTTCTTCCTTTCTCTAAAGCTGACTTAACTTTTGCAGTTTGTTTTCCCCAACTACTTATTAAAATGGGGTTTTTTAGTTTTTAGAGATTTTTAAAGACTAAGAATGTTTTGCTTCTTTTCTTAGTTTGTAAAGTTACTTTTCAAAGAGATCAAGCCTTTGGATCTTGTTTAAGATGTATCTCTTAAACTCATTTTTACTGAAAGTTAAGTGTAGTTTTTTGTTGATCATAAGGTAAAAAAGCTCCATCATTTACTGTAACTCCTTTTTTTTTTTTAAATTAAAATGATTGTCCAGGAAATGGAAGACTAAAACTTAAATTCTTTAAAAATTTTGCATTCTTTTCAGAAACACACAACTTTTAAGAAAAGTAGAAACGTTAAAATCTTAAGTCTTTTAAGTTCTTAGTTAGTACTCAGATGCTTTAAAATACAAAGTTTTAAGATAATTTGAAATGAAAACATGAGTTATCACACTAAATCATATTCATCATCGACCCAACCTAATATTCTGTGTTTAGTTATATCCCCAAGAGATATGTAAGGAGTTATGTCAATTAACATTATCAGACTCAGTGGATAAAAACATGCCTTGCCTTTGGGTAAAAAGAAAACCAAACATCTTTTTACCCTTAATGACTCTTACTGACCTGGTAGTCGTTTCTCGAACCCTGTGTGGTCTTAGAATAATAGCTTCAATAAAATTACTACTTACTGGTCCAAGTAGTATTTTTGTTGTCTTGATGTAACTCTTACAAATGTCAAGACTTTCCCCTTAATTCTAGTAAATTAAAATATAGCAAATAAGTTTTTGTTTATCTCATCTATACTCTTCATGATCTATAGATTTTGATTATATAGCTTTTAAGCATTTATAATTTGAACTAGAGTCCTAATATATTTGGGGAGCTACTGATTCCTTTGAGCTTTATGTACCTACTGTTTGAATTGTCTCTGGCTTAATTACTTTTTTTTCCTTTTTTTGATTTGCAGTAACTAGTCAGTGCTGTATATAATATTCTAGATGTGAAATTAAAAAAATTCTAGTTAATCAAAAAGGTTTTAAGGGAATTAGTGTTTCTGCCATAATCACCAGTAGTAGCTTCTTAGTAAGAGTAGTATTCGTTTTATATAGGTTTATACATTTTAAATTTGCACTGTATAACTGGTTACAAATATACATTGGTGGAATCACCTTTCTTCACTGTTTTGCTTTTTACTAAACTTATTAGTCTTTTTCATAAATTCTATGTGGAAGATTACTTACATATTTTAACAATGTTTATGTCAACATTGGCATTCTAAAATAACTTAACTACTGCTGATATTTTTTAGAGTTTAGAAACCCAAATATCAGAATGGAATTTGCAGTTGAAAAAGAGTAAGTATGAGGCTGTAGCAATGAAAGAATCAAGTAGGCAAAAAACTATCGCTCTGAAAAAGGCATCTAAAATTTACAAACAAAGGATTGAACATTTTACTGGAGACGTGGAAAACCTTACTTCCCAAATTAGAGAGCAGGTGAGTTATATACATTCTTCCTTAAAGAATTGTTTTATGTACTTAGCTTATGTACTTAACTTCCTAATGCTTAGTATAATTATCTTGTTAGAAAAACTTTACTCATACTAATTTTGCTTTAGTCTTTATTTTGAAAGATTACATAAAGTGACAAATTTGTGTTTTGAATTACATCAACGTTTCCTTGGGACTTTATTTAAAGGATATGCAAATCCCAAAGCATCTGTGATTAACTATGGGTTGTACCACTTCATACATATTCACCCTTGGAAATTTACATTGCATATTAACATTAAATTAAAGTACATTATAAAGGCCCTGAGAAGGCCTTCAACGTCAAGGAGGGTATTGAATTCAGAGTTCTCCACCACTTAGTTAGCTACAGAATTCTTTTATTCACAAAGTAACTCTTGGAACTGATTCTGAGGAATACCAGTTTGGGAAATGCTGATTTGTATTATTAGACCATATGACTTTATTCAGTAATTCACTTCACTTAAAATCCATAATGTATTTAAATACATGTGCTGATGTAAACCTACCATGTGAAAGTTATATTTGGGTTTATTAACAGAGTTGAAAATTGATTTACTGCTTTGTTTTTGATGAATTGTGTTTATTCAATTACCAAATAATAAAATATTTACTCTTTTTAAGTATCATTGGTATCCCATCTCTTAAGAACTTAGATATGAATGAAATGAAAACAGACTTGCATAAATGCTTGTATAAACAACACAGCCTAATGTTTTATAAGCTCAACTGTGAACATTTTAAGACTCTTAATATTTAACCTACATTCAGAAGAATTTAATTAGATAAAAGACTGGAGGACTAAGTGCAAAATCTGTAAGGCTGAAGGCCTAGTTGAATGCCTGAAAATATTCCTGTGTGTTAAAAACTAATTGAGTCATTAACATTCTTGGGACTTTCTTTTAACTAGCACTATGTTACTCATGCCCCAGATCATAGTATAGGAAGACTTTGCCACTTGTTAACCTGGTGACTTTGGGTAAGGTACTTAACCTCTCTAAGCTTTAGGTTCTTAATCTATAAAATAGGGGATAATACTGCCTGTCTCATATAGAAATAAATGAGAAAATATATGTCAAAGCACAGTGTCTGTCAGACTTCATTTTTGCCACATTAACCTCCTTTCTATTCCTCTAATGCAGGTAGTGTGTTTGTTTCACTGTTCTATGCTGTTGCCTCTGGCTGTAATGTTCTTCAGGTTCTATAATAGCTGATTGTTTTAAAAATCATTCTGGTATCTTTTTACTTGATATCTCTTCACAGGGGCCTTCCTTGACTACTCCTTTTGAAATAGCCCCACAACAGTTAATCACATCAATTCTTAGCATTTATTTTATAGGCAAAATTTCTAAATATCTTAATTTATATTCTAATATAATTGCCCAACATATCCTTCATAATGCATATTAATATTCATTTACATGTAATATAAAAACAGTACTAGTCTTTTTAAAATACATTAAAAATATTACTGTAAAAATGTAAAAAAAAAGTCTCGCACATAGTAGAGGTTGAATAAACACTTGTTCAATGATAGGAAAGAAGGAAGCACCCAATAAATGCAAACTGCTCATATCACTACTTCCAAGTCTTCTGATTAGTAATTATTGGCACTGTTGTCATTCTAGTGAATTTGTCTTTCTTTAGAGAAACGGTACAATGGCTACAGCTCTTTAGGTGAATTTGTAAAGAGTAGATTCATTTGACAGTTATTTGTTGAGAGTCAGTAGGGTGATTTATACAGAATAGCTTGGCGTAGAACTGTCATATGACCCAACAGTTTCATTCCTGTATATTTATCCAAAAAAGCCCAAAAAGCTAATTTAAAAAGATATGCAGCCTAAAGTTCATAACATTATTTATAATAACCAGGATATGAAAACAACCTAAGTATCCATTAACAGATGACTGGGTAGAGAAGATGTAGTGTGTCACACAGGAATATTCCTCAGCCATAAAAATGAACTTTTGCCATTTGCAACAACGTGGATGGACTTGAAGGGTATTCTTCCAAGTGAAAGAAGTCAGAGAAAGACAAGAGTTCAGTAAATATAGAGGGAATCATCTTCAGTAATTATAGCTCCGTTAACATCCTTAAAATGTTAAGTTGGAATTGTTATTATATGCATATAAAGTAATAGTATTATAAAGTCATGATTAAAATTTACTTTAAAGTTTTCCTGTATTCAGATTTGTACACTGAAATTTTCTGTAACAAAAGTTCCATAACATAGGATGAGTGTTTCCTTGTTAATAATGTATTTGTTTTTAGAACAAAACTAGTGTTATTAAATTAAAAGATGAGTACTTTATGTATTTTTTAGGAAGCCAAGTTGTCTGAAACAGTTTCAGCTTCCAATGCCTGGAAAAGTCATTATGAGAAAATAGTAATAGAGAAAACTGAGTTGGAAGTTCAGATCGAAACAATGAAAAAGTAAGAAAAAAAGAGTCTTTTTACTATTTTATAAGAAATGTTTTCAGTTCTTTCCTCTTTTAGTAGTGTATATATGGTTTCTATGAATTACATATGGTAAAGCTATTGTCTGACTTGCTATGTTTGCTATTTATAATTTATAAACTTTTTGTACTCTACTTTAAAAATACAATTAAAAATTATTACCCGTTAAAATACATTTTTATTCACAAATTATTGATCCTTAAGGTGTCTTAAATGCATAACAAAGAAAATCTGAGTAAAAATACATATGTTTTATATTTTGTTATTTACTATTAATAAGCTAACAATAAAGAACTATAAATTTGCTTTTCAATGTTTCACTTTCTAATATTTTCTTCAATATTTTTCATTGCAAAGTAGTGTATATTATTTCCTTAAGATTATCTATTATCTCACTTGATCCTTTTATTTAACTCTTTCCCAAAATTATGTGTGTGTGTGTGTGTATGCATGAATGAATGACAGAAAGACAGGCCTACCTGTGGATCATAGTTTAGATGTTTTACTGACTAGCAAAGAGAATATTGTTTTTCATTAGTGTCATCAATGGATAATTATTTCTAATCAGTTACTCAGGTAGAAGTAACCTTATAGATTATGATTTTCTTTGTTCTGAGTGTGATTAACTTTTGAAACTGTACTTTACAAAGAATAACTTCAGAAGCACACTTAAGATATATATTGTTTGAATGAAAATTTCTGTGGCTTTTATAAAGGCAAATCATTAATCTTTTGGAAGATCTGAAGAAAATGGAAGAGCATGGAAAAATTTCATGTGAAGAAATTCTTAGAAAACTTCACTCAATTGAATATGAAAATGAAACTCTGAATCTGGAGAATATAAAATTAAAGGTATGTGTTTGTGTGTATGTATATCATGTTGCATAATGACAACTTAGTCCTTTGTAGAAGTAGCTTGAAGTAACAACATGTTTAGAAGTATGCTGTTGTATCATTTATCTTTTGTTTCTCAGAGTTTTAGAATATCATTATAATAAGTAATTCTAAAACTGTATCTTTGTATCTTTACATATATACATATGGACAGTACTTATATACTTGAATGTTTACAGTTATATACACAGATACATGTAAAAATTGTTTTCAGTAATACTGAATAAGATTTATGAAGCTGAATAACTGTCTCTTTGTCTCAACCTAAGAGAATTTATTTATTCTCCAATTTTAGCAGTTTAGGTGAATCTCCAAAACTACATTAACTTTAATGCATAAGATTATTTCTAGGTGTCATGGTTATGATAGGATATAGCCTCAGGCTTGGTCCTTTGAAACCAAAAAGTATATTTTTGGCTGCTTCATAACTGGACAGAATTTTCCAACTTAATCAAATCTGAGGGACAATTGAGTTTTTATGTACCAGAGAAAAGATGTAGAAGCTTTTATACTTCCTGAGAAAAAGGATATTTGAGTTCCCACTCATAGATATGTGTAACCTGATGCGATCTGACTAAAGAGGATGACATCATTTTCAGTTCTTTAATACTGTTTTTGGGGGACAGTAAATAGAAGACAGAAAAAAATCTGTTTATGGGAAAAAAGGCAAAAATTGGCAGCTCAAAACCAGAGTGTCATCAGAGAACTGAGCTACTTTTTAGCTTTCTACCCTGCCATTCAAATGGGTGATGGGGCTCCATCCATTATATATCCAAGATTCAAACAACAGGATGGAGGGAAACAAAAGATGAATTATCTCTCCCCTTTTCCCCATTTCCTCCTCTTTATGGAGACTTCCTGAAAGTTCCATACCACTTGATTCTTCTCCTTATTTAGGTATTAATATATGGTTTCCTCTAGTTACAAGAGAGGTTAGATAATGGAGCCTTCTAGTGGTCCTGCTACTGCTGCTGCTAAGTCACTTCAGTTGTGTCTGACTCTGTGTGACCCCATAGACGGCAGCCCACCAGGCTCCCCCATCCCTGGGATTCTCCAGGCAAGAACACTGGAGTGGGTTGCCATTTCCTTCTCCAATGCATGAAAGTGAAAAGTGGAAGTGAAGTCGTTCAGTCGTGTCCGACTCTTAGTGACCTCATGGACTGCAGCCTACCAGGCTCCTCCGTCCGTGGAATTTTGCAGGCAAGAGTACTGGAGTGGGGTGTCATTGCCTTCTCCAAGTGATCCTGAGCTCTAGGCAAATACGAATACTCCTTATTTCCTTCAGTTTGTTCATATTTTCCTCTATCCCTATAGTTTTACTATTTTTACAGTTTGGAATTTTTTTTCTCAAGTATTTAAATCCTACCTTTTCTTTAAAGTTCAGTTTAAATGCTCCTTCTTCCCAAAGTCTCCTCAATTAGGATAAATCTTTCCTCACAAACTCCCATCTTTTATGCAGAGGATGCCTAGGGGAGGTGTGACATTTAGTTAGTTCTCATTCAGTATTTATGAACAAATCCTTTTTTTCCTATTAATTTATTTTGATTGGAAGATAATTACTTTACAATATTGTGATGGATTTTGCCGTACATCAACATGAATCAGCCACAGGTATACATGTGCCCCCCTGTCCAGAATCCCCTTCCCACCTCTCTTCCCACCCCATCCCTCTGGGTTGTCCCAGAACACCAGCTTTGGGTGCCCTGCTTCATGCCTTGAACTTGCACTGGTCATCTGTTTTACATATGGTAATGTATGTGCATCTTTCAATGGTATTCTCTCAAATCATCCCACCCTCGCCTTCTCCCACTGAGTCCAAAAGTCTGTTCTTTACATCTGTGTCTTCTTTGCTGCCATTCAGGTAGGATCATTGGTACCATCTTTCTAAATTCCATATACGTGTGTTAATATACATATATATGTGTTAGTATAATTTGTCTTTCTCTTTCTGACTTGCTTCACTCTATAATAGGCTCTGGTTCATCCAGGTTCATCATTAGAACTGACTCAAATACGTTCCTTTTTATAGCTGAGTAATATTCCATTGTATATATGTACAACAACTTCCTTATCCATTCGTCTACTCATGGACATCTAGGTTGCTTCTATGTCCTAGCTATTGTAAATAGTGCTGCAGTGAACATTGGGGTACTGAAATGTGTCTGAAATATGTCTCTTTCAGTTCTTGTTTCCTCTGGGTATATGCCTAGCAGTGGAATTTCTGGGTTGTATGGCAGTTCTATTTGCAATTTTTTAAGGAATCTCCACACTGTTCTCCATAGTGGCTGTACTAGTTTACATTCCCACCAACAGTGAAAGAGGGTTCGCTTTTCTCTATACCCTCTCCAGCATTTATTGTTTGTGGACTTCTTGATGATGCCATTCTGACCAGCATGAGATGATACCTCATTGTGGTTTTAATTTGCATTTCTCTAATAAAGAGTGAAGTTGAGCATCTTTTCTTGTGTTTATTACACATTTGTATGTCTTCTTTAGAGAAATGTCTATTTAGGTTTTTTGCCCATTTTTTGATTGGGTTATTCATTTTTCTGGTATTGAGCTGTATGAATTGCTTGTATATTTTGGAGATTAATTCTTTGTCAGTTTTGTTTGCTATTCTTTCTCACATTCTGAGGGCTGTCTTTTCATCTTGCTTATAGTTTCCTTTGTTGTGCAAAAGCTTTTAAGTTTAATTAGGTCCCATTTGTTTATTTTTGTTTTTATAACTCTGGGAGGTGGGTTATAGTGGTTCTTGCTGAGATTTATGTTGGAGAGTATTGTGCCTGTGTTTTCCTCTAATAGTTTTATAGTCTCTGGTCTTAAATTTAGGTCTTTAACGCATTTTGAGTTTACTTTTGTGTATGGTGTTAGAAAGTGTTCTAGTCTCATTCTTTTGTAGGTAGTTGATCAGTTTTCCCAGCACTACTTGTTGAAGAGACTATCTTTTCTCCATTGTACATTTTTGCCTCTTTTGTCAACGATAAGGTATCTATACATGCATGGATTTATCTCTGGACTTTCTATTTTGTTCCATTGTTCTTTGTGCCAGAACTATACTGTCCTGATGTCTGTAGCTTTGTAGTATAGTCTGAAGTCAGGAAGTTGACTCCTCCAATACCATTCTTCTTTCTCAAGATTGCTTTGCCTATTCAGGGTCTTTTGTATTTCCATAGAAATTGTAAAATTATTTGTACTAGTTCTGTGAAAATTACTGGTGGTAGTTTGATAGTGATTGCCTTGAATCTACAGATTGCTTTGAGTAGTATACTCATGTTCACTATATTGACTCTTCCAATCCAAGAACATGGTATATTTCTCCATCTATTTGTGTCATCTTTGATTTCTTTCTTCAGTGTTTTATAGTTTTCTATACACAGGACTTTTGTTTCTTTTGGTAAATTTATTCCTAAGTATATTATTCTTTTGAATGAATTCTATCCTAGAAGAGGAAGCAGCTTTATTGATTGTTTATATTTTCTTAATTTCCTTAATATCCTTCAGAGAGGAAATTAGGATATTTCATTAATTATAAGTATGGTTTTTAATTATATAAAAAATCATTGAGTTAAAATTTAAATATCATATTCTATTAATAATTCAAAAATATGTATTTTTAACACATTATTCTCTGAATTTTATTCAAGGAAAAACATCCAGGTATATTTGGCATATGTTATATACAATGTAAAATTGTCTAGATGTTTTATTTTGTTACTTTCTCTTATTTCAGAATAATTTTAGATTTTAGTTTCAAATGAAGATGATACTAGCTGATACTGTTTCCAAGGCCCAGTGACCTCCTCTATTAAAAACAACAAAAATTATTTGGAGGTTTACAAAGTTCTATTTGTTCATTATAGAAAGTTTGAAAAACAGAAAAGCACAAAAGGGTAAATCTAAAAAGCACCTATGATCTCACAAATGAAAGAAATAAAGTTACTATTTTAGCATATATATAATTTGGGAGATTTTGGATTACTTTAAGATTTTTTTTGCTTTTATAAATAAAAATGTGGATGGTTTTAGTCTTTTTTTACACATATATATATATTTTGAGGATAAATTTCTGGAAGTAGAAGTAAATGGTCAAAAGAAAGACCTATTCTTAATTTTGGCATTATATATTTCCAAATCACCCATCATAAATGTGTCCTTATACTTTTGGCAACATTTGACAGTTTTAAAACAAATCTCTCTGAAATTGAGCTGCAGGAGTTGCTTGTATATTTTTGAGATTAGTTGTTTGTCAGTTGCTTCATTTGCTATTATTTTCTCCCATTCTGAAGGCTGTCTTTTCACCTTGCTTAGAGTTTCCTTTGTTGTGCAGAAGCTTTTCATTTTAATTAGGTCCCATTTGTTTATTTTTGCTTTTATTTCCAGTATTCTGGGAGGTGGGTCATAGAAGATCCTGCTGTGATGTATGTCGGAGAGTGTTTTGCCTATTTTCTCCTCTAGGAGTTTTATAGTTTCTGGTCTTAGGTTTAGATCTTTAATCCATTTTGAGTTTATTTTTCTGTGTGGTGTTAGAAAGTGATCTAGTTTCATTCTTTTACAAGTGGTTGACCAGTTTTCCCAGCACACTTGTTCAAGAGATTGTCTTTAATCCATTGTATATTCTTGCCTCCTTTGTTGCAGATAAGGTGTCCATAGGTGTGTGGATTTATCTCTGGGCTTTCTATTTTGTTCCATTGATCTATATTTCTGTCTTTGTGCCAGTACCATACTGTCTTGATGACTGTGGCTTTGTAGTAGAGCCTGAAGTCAGGTAAGTTGATTCCTCCAGTTCCATTCTTCTTTCTCAAGATTGCTTTGGCTATTCGAGGTTTTTTGTATTTCCATACAAATCTTGAAATTNTGGGTTTGTTTGCAGTTTCATCAAGTATCAGACAGATTAGACTAAGTGCTAGAGAAGCAAAGGAATTTAACAGCAGGGCCTTCTACCCTCAGGGAGTTTACAATCTAGGGTAGGCTAGGCAGGTACAAAGGTGCTGTGGGGAGGCCCCTAACCCAGGCTTGGAGCACTAAGGCAAAGCTTCGTGAGGGGCATATGTTCTGGACTCGGAAGCGTAGTCAAGGAGCAGGCAAAAGTGCTCTACAGAAAATTCATTCTACTTAATTTTTTTTTTCTTGCTTACAAAAGTAATACAGGTTTGTTATGAAACAACTTGCTAGCATTGGAAAGTGAATGCCGTTAGTAATCTTCCATGCTAGTGCTCACAGTCGCTCCCTGTCGGATTACCAGTCTGGAGCTGTGGGACTCCGCGGCTCTGAGGATTCGTCGGGGGAAGCTGAAGGTCAGCACCGGTCTTCCCACCAGCAGGGGGAGGCACACTGCACTCCGGCCGACCGGCTGGTCTCTCTTCCATACGTCGCTGGCGTGATCATCGGCGCTACATACTGCGCCTGCGCGCGCCCCGCGGCCTTTTTCCCCCCCGGAGCCGTGCTGGTTCTGCAGCTCTGTGGCAAGCCGCGGAGTCGGAGTTGGGGTTCTGTTCCGCAGGATGGGGTTTGTTAAAGTTGTCAAGAATAAGGCCTACTTCAAGAGATACCAAGTGAAATTCAGAAGAAGGCAAGAGGGCAAAACTGACTACTTTGCTCGGAAACAATTGGTAATCCAAGATAAAAATAAGTACAGCACACCTAAATACAGAATGATTGTTCGTGTAATGAACAGAGATATCATTTGTCAGATTGCTTATGCCCGTATAGAAGGAGATATGACAATTTGTGCAGTTTATGCTCATGAATTCCCAAAACATGGTGTGAAGGTTGGCCTGACAAATTATGCTGCAGCATATTGTTCTGGCCTGCTGCTGGCCCACAGGCTTCTTAATAGGTTTGGTATGGACAAAATTTATGAAGGCCAAGTCAAGGTGACTGGAGATGAATACAATGTGGAAAGCATTGATGGTCAACCTGATGCCTTCACCTGTTACTTGGATGCAGGACTTGCTAGAACTACTACTGGGAATAAAGTTTTGGGGGCCCTAAAGGGAATTGTCGATGGAGGCTTGTCTATCTCTCACAGTGCCAAACGGTTCCCTGGTTATGATTCAGAAAGCAAAGAATTCAGTGCTGAGTACACCAAAAGTACATCATGGGGCAAAACGCTGCAGATTACATGCGTTATCTGATTGAAGAAGATGAAGATGCTTACAAGAAACAATTCTCTCAGTACATAAAGAACAACGTAACTCCAGACATGATGGAGGAGATGTATAAGAAAGCTCATGCTGCAATACGAAAGAATCCAGTGTATGAGAAGAAGCCTAAGAAAGAAGTTAAAAAGAAGAGGTGGAACTGTCCCAAAATGTCACTTGCCCAGAAGAAAGATCGGGTAGCTCAGAAGAAGGCAAGCGTCCTTAGAGCTCAGGAACGAGCTGCTGAGAGTTAAACCAAACCACAGTTTTCTATCAAGATTTTTCAGATAAGACAATAATAAACTTATTGAACAAGCAAAAAAAAAAACTGAAGAAATATATACATTTTACCTTAATTTCACTTCTTTCTTAAAAACGTTTATTTTTGGTTTACAAAGATAACACTGCTTGGTGTAAAGAAGTTAGAGAAATGGGTTAAAGAAAAAGAAAAAGGAAAAATAGCCCTAGAAATTCCATCATACTATCAAAGCCATCAATCTCTCTTTTCTATGCATATGTGTACACATATACACACATACGTACACAAGCATGTATGCTAATTTTCTTCCCCAGATCACAAAAATAGAAACACTGGAACATATTTGAAAATGGTAGTGGTACTATCTCCATGAAATGGTGCTTAGAGATTATTTTTATTTTTAGTTTCTGTTCTGACAATTGTGAAATTACAATTCACAATTTATGTAGGAGAGTTCATATGCTATCACATTCATGTACATCTTTGTGTACGTGACATATGGATGGCTAACAAACACATGAAAAGATGCTCAACATCACTCATTATCAGAGAAATGCAAATATTTTTCACCAATGAGGATAATGTTTGCTGTGGGTTTGTCATATATAGCTTTTATTATGTTGAGGTATGTTCCTTCTATTCCTGCTTTCTGGAGAGTTTTTATCATAAATGAATGTTGAATTTTGTCAAAGGCTTTCTCTGCATCTATTGAGATAATCATGGCTTTTAATTTTCAATTTGTTAATGTGGTGAATTACATTGATTGATTTGCAGATATTGAAGAATCCTTGCATCCCTGGGATAAAGCCCACTTGGTCATGGTGTATGATCTTTTTAATGTGTTGTTGGATTCTGATTGCTGGAATTTTGTTACGGATTTTTACATCTATATTCATCAGTGATATTGGCCTGTAGTTTTCTTTTTTTGTGGCATCTTTGTCAGGTTTTGGTATTAGGGTGATAGTGGTCTCATAGAATGAGATTGGAAGTTTACCTTCCTGCAGCTCAATTCCAGAAAAATAAAATGATCCAATCAAAAAATGGGCCAAAGAACTAAATAGACATTTTCTCCAAAAAAGATATACGGATGGCTAACAAACACATGAAAAGATGCTCAACATCACTCATTATCAGAGAAATGCAAATCAAAACCACAATGAGGTACCATTTCACACCAGTCAGAATGGCTGCAATCCAAAAGTCTACAAGCAATAAATGCTGGAGAGGGTGTGGAGAAAAAGAGAACCCTCTTACACTGTTGGTGGGAATGCCAACTAGTACAGTCACTATGGAGAATGGTGTGGAGATTCCCTAAAAAACTGGAAATAGAACTGCCATATGACCCAGCAATCCCACTGCTGGGCATACACACCGAGGAAACCAGAATTGAAAAAGCACGTGTACCCCAATGTTCATCGCAGCACTGTTTAGAATAGCTAGGACATGGAAGCAACCTAGATGTCCATCAGCAGATGAGTGGATAAGAAAGCTGTGGTACATATACACAGTGGAGAATTACTCAGCCATTAAAAAGAATACATTTGAATCAGTTCTAAAGAGGTGGATGAAACTGGAGCCTATTATACAGAGTGAAGTAAGCCAGAAAGAAAAACACTAATACAGTATACTAACGCATATATATAGAATTTAGAAAGATGGTAACAATAACCCTGTATGTTAGACAGCAAACGAGAATAGATGAATAGAACAGATGAATAGAACAGTCTTTTGGACTCTGTGGGAGAGGGAGAGGGTGGGATGATTTGGGAGAATGGCATTGAAACATGTATGATATCATATGTGAAACGAATCGCCAGTCCAGGTTCAATGCAGGATACAGGACGCTTGGGGCTGGTGCACTGGGATGACTCAGAGGGATGGTATGGGGAGGAAGGTGGGAGGGGGTTTCAGGATGGGGAACACGTGTACACCCATGGCGGATTCATGTTGACGTATGGCAAAACCAATACAATATTGTAAAGTAAAAAATAACAACAACAACAACAACAACAACAAATCTCTCCAAATTTGGTCAGTGATATTACCTAGTTTTGGGGATTTAGATACCATCTATTCCTGAGGCTCTCAAATCTATGTCTCTAGCCTAGACCTTGGCCCTGAATTCCAGACATATTATGGATTCTTCTGCTTACTTGAAATCTCCTCTTGGATATTGCATAGATGTCTCAAAGTTATCATGTCCAAAATAGAGCTCCTGTGTTCTTCAGTATGGTTCATCCTACAAAGTTTCCCTTGCCTTAGTTAATAGCAGTCATCCTTTCTATTACTTGACTCCTTTCTTTCATACCTACAATCCAGTTTGTCAACAAATCTACTTCAAATTTGTTCAGAATTAAACCACTTCTCTCCAACATCACTGTCATTGTCCTGGTTCAGTCCACCATCATATCTCATTATAGTGACTTCCTACCTCTTCTCTGCTTCTGCCATCACCCCTACAGTCAGCATTCAGTGTAATAGAAAAGTTCAGTTTAGTTCAGTTACTCAGTCGTGTCCGACTCTTTGCGACCCCATGAATCACAGCACGCCAGGCCTCCCTGTCCATCACCAACTCCCGGAGTTCACTCAGATTCATGTCCATTGAGTCATTGATGCCATCTAGCCATCTCATCCTCGGTCGTCCCCTTCTCCTCCTGCCCTCAATCCCTCCCAGCATCAACGTCTTTTCCAATGAGTCAACTCTTCGCGTGAGGTGGCCAAAGTACTGGAGTTTCAGCTTTAGCATCATTCCTTCCAAAGAAATTCCAGGGCTGATCTCCTCCAGAATGGACTGGTTGGATCTCCTTGCAGTCCAAAGGACTCTCAAGAGTCTTCTCCAACACCACAGTGCAAAAGCATCAATTCTTTGGCGCTCAGCTTTCTTTATAGTCCAACTCTCACATCCGTACATGACTACTGGAAAAAAATAGCCTTGACTAGATGGACCTTAGTCGGCAAAGCAATGTTTCTGCTTTTGAATATGCTATCTAGGTTGGTCATAGCTTTCCTTCCAAGGAGTAAGCGTCTTTTAATTTCATGGCTGCAATTACCATCTGCAGTGATTTTGGAGCCCAAAAAATAAAGTCTGACACTCTTTGCACTGTTTCCCCAACTATTTCCCTTTCCCTGACAGAATGTGGTCCCCTGGAGAAGGGAATGGCAAACCACTTCAGTATTCTTGCCTTGAGAACCCCATGAACAGTATGGAAAGGCAACATGATAGGATACTGAAAGAGGAACTCCCCAGGTCAGTAGGTGCCCAATATGCTACTGGAGATCAGTGGATAAATAATTCTAGAAAGAATGAAAAGAAAAAAAAAAGAAAGAATGAAGGGATGGAGCCAAAGCAAAAACAATACCCAGCTGTGGATATGACTGGTAATAGAAGCAAGGTCCGATGCTGTAAAGAGCAATATTGCATAGGAACCTGGAATGTCAGGTCCATGAATCAAGGCAAATTGGAAGTGGTCAAACAAGAGATGGCAAGAGTGAACGTCGACATTCTAGGAATCAGCGAACTAAATTGGACTGGAATGGGTGAATTTTACTCAGATGACCATTATATCTACTATTGCGGGCAGGAATCCCTTAGAAGAAATGGAGTAGCCATCATGGTCAACAAAAGAGTCCGAAATGCAGTACCATTCAGGTATGACCTAAATCAAATCCCTTATGATTATACAATGGAAGTGAGAAATAGATTTAAGGGGTTAGATCTGATAGATAGAGTGCTTGATGAACTATGGAATGAGGTTCGTGACATTATACAGGAGACAGGGATCAATAGAAGAGTAGTTCCTATAAAAATGTAAGTTGTCTTCGGACCATGCCACTGCTCTTGGTTAATAGAGTAAACATCTACAAGGCATTATACTATCTGACCTCTGACATACCTCTCTGACCGTATCGTCTTCCACACTTCCCTTTTTCTTGCTTTCTGCTAGATTGATCTTTCTGTTTTCCTCTAACCGACCAGGTTTTCTCCCACTATGGCCTCTTCCCTCAAAGGGCAGCACATCCTTTTGGTGTTTACTCCAGAGTGTCTTTTTCAGGAGGCCTTCCTGGTGGCCCATTCTCAACTTGTCCTTACTGTCTTGCTATCATGTATGATATATCTTACATCTTGTTCTTGTTTTCTTTGTATACTCCTTGTTTTTGTCTGTCTATACATGGAGTACATTAAGCTCATGATGGAAGGTTTTTTGCTTTTTATGTTCACTATAAAAGACTATATATCCAGTGCTTAGGGCATTTTTTAATAACTGGTAAGCATATTTTTTTCATGTATTTTTCATCATTTACATTTCTGCCTTTTGGAATTACCTACTAATTATCCTTTACATGTCTTTAAAAAAATTATTATATATGGGTTCTCTCTATATTAAGAGTATTAGTCTTTTGTCGTAATCCTTTACTTTTTTGCACATTTTGTTAGCCTGTTTAATACTTTGAGGGGCTCTGAAATTTTAGACATACACATGAACCTATGTATGTATATGTGTATGTGTGTGTATGTGTATAATATACATGTGTGTATATATATATAATATATATATATTTTTTTTTCCTTTACGGCTTCCTTTGGGAGTCTCTCACATTTCTGCATATCTTGGGAGCAACATACTGACTAAGATCCAGAAACAGACTTATCTTTTCAAGGATGTTTGTATAGTGAACATCCTTGGCAGATAGTAGTGTTTCCTTCTACCAAAAGGCATGCCTGTTATTAGAGATTTGGGTTGGAGTTGCTTCTCTGTACATCTCACTATGTGTATAGGTGTCACTGGCCCTCTTAGTATTGCTTTGGAGGAAGTGAGGCTTAGGAAACTAACACTAACACTGATATAAGACTCATCCAGGAGTCTTGTGTCTTCTGCTAGTATCCATGAGACTATGCTAGGCTAACTGGTAATCTTGGAGGGTAAAAATTTCAAACTCTTATTACAGTTCTTGATATTGTCTTTTGATTTTATGCTTAGTTAGGTTTTTACTGTTCTAAAATTAAATCACATTTTACCTGAATCTTCTGTGAAAAAAAGTGTAAGCTTAATCTTTTTTACTATTTAACACATTAAAATAAATGTATGATTGACCAATGTAAAAATCATGTTTGCTGAAGGTGTATTGTTAACCTGTTTTTTCCTAATGAATGATTGTCTTATTAGCATTATAGTGATCCATATTTTCCCCATTTATTTAAAAATCCAGTCTTTGTCATATAGTAAGTATAATCTTAATGTATTTTTTTCCTATTCCATAGACCCCTGTATTATATAGAGAGGGGCTGCAAAGAGTCGGACATGACTTGGTGACTGAACAACGACATACATTTTAATATCTAATAAGCACTGAGATTCTCTACTTAGTACTCTTTAAAATTTTTTATTAATCTCTTCTATTTTTCCATATGAATTTTAAATTAATATTCTCATATTCCTCTTCCCCTCAACTGTTTAGGTTGTAATTTTAGTAAAGTAGTATTGATTTGTAAAAAACTGATATGTCAATAGTGTTGAGTCCCCCTTCCAGGAATGTGGTCTTTCTATTGTTCAAGTCTTTTATGTCAATAAATTTTTAACATTTAAAAATGTGTTTTTAATAAATAACTTTTTGAAATTTTTAATTTTAATGGTAATTATATACAGTCAGAAATAAGCTAATTTTATTAGCTTTGTTGATAAATGAGTTAATTTTTAATGCATCGAAGTACAAATGAATTCTAATGATTTATAAAATCTATTTATATTTTCCTTAATAGACTACACTTGCTGCTCTGAAGGATGAGATTGCCTCTGTTGAAAATGAACTCTTAGAATTGCAAGAAGTAGAAAAACAACAGAAATCCCTTATTGAAGTTTATAAAACTCAGGTAACCATTGCATTTATTTTAATGTTAAATTTGGTAGATAATTTAAACACTGTATTTGTTTGTGGTTTAAAAGAGCAGAACTGAGGAAAGGGAGTTATCGTGATAAAATATGATTTATCTCAAAATATTTCTTCAGTTCAGTTCAGTCGCTCAGTCATGTCCGACTCTTTGCAACCCCATGAATCGCGGCATGCCAGGCCTCCCTGTCCATTACCAACTCCTGGAGTTCACTCAGACTTGCGTCCATCGAGTCAGTGATGCCATCCAGCCATCTCATCCTCTGTCGTCCCCTTCTCCTCCTGCCCCCAACCCCTCCCAGCATCAGAGTTTTCCAATGAGTCAANTGAATCGCGGCATGCCAGGCCTCCCTGTCCATTACCAACTCCTGGAGTTCACTCAGACTTGCGTCCATCGAGTTGGTGATGCCATCCAGCCATCTCATCCTCTGTCGTCCCCTTCTCCTCCTGCCCCCAACCCCTCCCAGCATCAGAGTTTTCCAATGAGTCAACTCTTCGCGTGAGGTGGCCAAAGTACTGGAGTTTCAGCTTTAACATCATTCCTTCCAAAGAAATCCCAGGGCTGATCTCCTTCAGAATGGACTGGTTGGATCTCCATGCAGTCCAAGGGACTCTCAAGAGTCTTCTCCAACACCACAGTGCAAAAGCATCAATTCTTTGGTGCTCAGCCTTCTTCACAGTCCAACTCTCACATCCATACATGACCACAGGAAAAACCATAGCCTTGACTAGGCGGACCTTAGTTGGCAAAGTAATGTCTCTGCTTTTGAATATACTATCTAGGTTGGTCATAACTTTTCTTCCAAGGAGTGAGTGTCTTTTAATTTCATGGCTGCACTCACCATCTGCAGTGATTTTGGAGCCCAGAAAAATAAAGTCTGACACTGTTTCCACTGTTTCCTCATCTATTTGCTATGAAGTGATGGGACCGGATGCCATGATCTTCGTTTTCTGAATGTTGAGCTTTAAGCCAACTTTTTCACTCTCTTCTTTTACTTTCATCAAGAGGCTTTTTAGTTCCTCTTCAATTTCTCAAGAAGCAGGTTATTTCTTAAGGTCCCAAATTCATAAAATGATTCTTCTTATTCCTAATTCATATAAGCTGTGTTTATATTGGATATTCCTAAAAGTCATCTAAAATTAATTGTTAGTTAATTTTAGTTATATATGTCATCTTGTATTTTTAATGGTATTGATTTAGAATAATGACTCCATTCAAGGGTCAATAAAGCACAATATTTCCTCTTTGCATCTTAATAAAGTATAATTCATATTTATTCTCCTGGAAAAGAACATATGTATTGAATAGAGCATGTGTTAATTGGTAATTTATAGAAACGCTTATGATTTAGTATTTAAGAAAAAGTTCATTTGAAAGATGAGACATATGCAGGTCCTTGAATGATGGGTAACAAATTGGTCAACAAGGACCTTATTTTCATGAAAGAGAGGGTTTAAATTGAAGGATAATGAACTAAAGGTTAAAGCTGAAGGAGGGAAATAATGTAGGTAAGTAGGAAGGACTCCATTCCCATGGTTCAGATGGGAAACTGGAGTTGAGACTAAAATTCAGTTAGAATATTCCAGGTATCCCTGCTGGAGGTAAGAGTGGAGGCCGTGATGGACTGTGTGATGCCTCACTGAAAATGTCATCTGGGTCTTCCCCTGGTTGTTCTGATTTAACCCTCCATCAAGAATACTGTGGATGAGTATATTCTTGGCTCTGGGTCTTGTATAAAGTGCTTAGGTCTTTTGGTTTTTATTTAACAGATTTTGATTTGTGGAGTGAAACAGTTGCTTTGGGAGCTAGTTTGGACCAGAGACCAATTCTTTAAAGTGACATTGACCTGCTAATGAAGGTCTCTCTCTAACACTCAGAGCTCAGGTGAAGATTCTAGAAGTATTATGGGAAAAGACAGGTAAATCACAAAAGGATTGTGGATTAGAGTAGAGCACTGAGTGATTCTTGTATTTAAAGAAGGAATAACATTAGATAAACATACTGATGGTACTAATAGGGTAATGATAATGGGTTTAAAATAGAAATTTTAAAATTTAAATTCACATTTTTAGCTTATTTCATATAATGGTCCTAATAAGCAAATACTGTGATATTTTTTATTTTCAGATACAAAAGGTGCAAGAAGCAGCTGAAATGGTAAAAAGCAGATGCAAAAATTTGCTACAAGAAAATAGCCTAATAACAAAAAACAAAAATAAAAAATTAAAAAAGGTTAGCTTGACATTTTAAATAATAAAATGTTTTATTTATGTTTTGTACTGTATGAATTTTATATGAATTCTTTTATATAAATTCTTTCATTTTCTTCAGTTTAGACTTAGGAATATCTGTTCTTGATTTCTGTGGCAGTTTGTTTTCTAAGGAAGTAATGTGTCTTCCAGACCTGAAATGTGTTAATATATTTTAAAATTTTTTCCTAAATATTTAAAAAATAACATAAATGTTTAATTTTTCTGATACAAGAGGAGATTTAAGTAGCATCAAAAAACGGTTATCACTGAGCTTCATGCAGAGTTGGCTATCTTTTATTTTTAATCTCACCTTTTTTATTCTGATACTAAATCTTTTGTATAAAAAAAAAAGAAAACATTCTCTTCTAAATGCTTTTTTGGAAGAAAAGTAACATTAAAAACAAAAAGAACCCAGAATCATTTCCTTTTTTTTTCACCCTGTTGCAAAAGAATGAGGGGAAGGCCAGTGTTGGCAAGTTATGATGTTTTTGTGAATATTTTTAAGTTTTTAAATAAAACCGCATCCTTTTTTGGGTCTTCTCACATTGCTTTTGGTAAGGAAGCAGTGAAACTTGTAGGACGCTGACACCCCTGACTCCTGGCTGGGGAGGTCATGGGATGTTACTGGTTAGTTGAGTGTAATAAGGTGACTGTCTCTGGGTTGTCCCCACATCTTGGAATTGAGAAGTCTGAGTAAGACACCAGTGTGAAGAAGAGGTCAGTCAGAGCAAGCATTCTCTGCTGGTTAAAAGGGAGAAAGGTAGCCCATCAGATGTGCAACTTACTACTTTTCACCTATTTTTAGCAGACCAGAGAAGAAATCATTTCATACCTCTTGATTACTTTTTTTCATGAGACATACCAATGCAAATGCCTCCTCTTTTATAGGCAACACTATAAATAAAAGTCTATTTTAGAGAACCTGTTCAAAAAGCTGAAGAGGCTAGAGCCTGTGAAGGGTTTCCAGATACTGTGAGGTCACAGTGTTTTCTTACTAGTATTACACCAGATAAGCTGTTTTTTAAAGTGAAATGCTTCCTTTTTCTTGTCCACTGTTTTAAGTCTCTTGTCTTTTTCATGGGCTCTTAGATGTTTGGGGAACCAGAGGCAGGCATTTTTCTAATTTTATCATTTGTGATCCAGAAAGCCTGATGTTGCATAGTAGCTCTTGGTATTCCCTGTCTTGGGGAAAAGTCTAGCTTTTGTTTTTCTTCCCTATGAACATCCTAGGTGCCCTGTGTCTTGTTATTTCTTCTTAATTATTAGTTCAGGCAATTTTTATGGTTGCTTCTTGTCACATCTCTACAGAAGTGCCACCATAAGGAATTGTAGCAGCCCAGAGATAATATAGGTACAATTAGATTTGATTTTAGTAACATAGTAAGAGTAATGATCAAATTATAGTCTACTGAATACTTCTGATATTAGGTATTTTGAATTTACATACAGCAAACCTCACTAATTCCAACTAAGCTGAGTGCAGCAAGGCTGCTTTATTCAAAATACCTGAGTTACTAGATCAAATTTTGGACAAAAGTCTAGAGTCACTTCGGACTGATGGCTGGACAGCAGCACACTACTGTACCAGCTTTCTTAGTAATGTCTGTGCTTGCATATAAATGACAGGATGGAGTCAAAAGTTTACTTTCCTAAGTAATTTAAACATTTGCCCTGCAAGCTAATATCACCATATTCATTTACTCAACAAACTTTGTACACTAATTAAAGTCCAACCTACTTTGTCTTCTATATTCTTATTTAGCGGGTGGGCTTCCCTGGTGGCTCAGATGGTAAAGAATTAACCTGTCATGCAGGAGACCCAGGTTCGATCCCTGGGTCGGGAAGATCCCCTGGGGAAGGGATTGGCAGAATGTGCCTGGAGAATTCCATGGACAGAGGGGCCTGGCAGCAGTCCATGGGGTCATAAAAAGTCAGATATGACTGACAAAGTTTCACTTTTCATTCTTATTTGGCACAGTCAAACTTAAAGTTTATTCTTATTTATTTGGTTAAATCTCTTTTTATAAACTCTTATACCTAAAATATTTATCATGTTACAGGCATATCTAGTATTTAAGATAGTAAAAACATGAATGCTGAATGTGTGATCTTGCACTTATTTCCCTAATGCTACAACTCAGATGAGAGGCCAGATGGAGTCTCATCTGAAGGAGGTAGAACGTGTCCGCGATTCCTTGACGGCGGTGGAACAGAGGCTTCAGGAGTGTCAGGAGAGTCTGCAGCACCACAAGGGGAAGTGTGCAGACCAGGCACACACCGTTAGGGAGCTTCAGGGCCAGGTGTCCAGCCATCATGTTGATTTTTGTTGGACGTGTTAAATGCTTTGGAGTAATTTTGCCAGTTGAGGGCACTCCTGTCAGGAGTTGATTATTTTACTCTTATCTAAATAATTTGATAAAATCTCAGTTTCTTGTGAATACTGTGTGATTTTGTAAGCTATTCTTGTTAGTATTTTATAATGAAAAATGGTAGTTAAAACTGCTAATTTAGTTTATTCATACAAATCTATATTTAGACATTTGAGGACATTAATAGGACGAGAGAAGGAGCAAAGCTATGCCTACATGTATATTTTTGATGTCAGGATAAGATAAATTATTGTAATTTACCTTATAAAAATTAGAATTTATTTCTGTTAGAATTATGTGCAAGTTTATTTGGATTATTCTCAATTATTTTTTTAAACATATACTTTTTCACTGCATCAGAAGAGAGAGATCATGGGTTTCCTATAGCCATCTCTTAATTAAATGCCTAACACATCAGTTCAGTCAGCTCAGTCGCTCAGTCGTGTCCGACTCTTTGCGACCCCATGAATCGCAGCACGCCAGGCCTCCCTATCCATCACCATCTCCCGGAGTTCACTCAGACTCACGTCCATCGAGTCCGTGATGCCATCCAGCCATCTCATCCTCGGTCGTCCCCTTCTCCTCCTGCCCCCAATCCCTCCCAGCATCAGAGTCTTTTCCAATGCTGTCTCTTATACACATCTAGATGTGTATAAGAGACAGAACTCTGGCCTCCCACATTGTAGGCAGA
>SJYX01008134.1:0-20376 GCA_006410675.1 Oreotragus oreotragus | reverse complement strand
CAGTTTATTGTGATCCACACAGTCAAAGGCTTTGGCATAGTCAATAAAGCAGAAATAGATGTTTTTCTGGAACTCTCTTGCTTTTTCCATGATCCAGCGGATGTTGGCAATTTGATCTCTGGTTCCTCTGCCTGTTCTAAAACCAGCTTGAACATCAGGGAGTTCACGGTTCACATATTGCTGAAGCCTGGCTTGGAGAATTTTGAGCATTACTTTACTAGCGTGTGAGATGAGTGCAATTGTGCGGTAGTTTGAGCATTCTTTGGCATTGCCTTTCTTTGGAACTGGAATGAAAACTGACCTTTTCCAGTCCTGCAGCCACTGCTGAGTTTTCCAAATTTGCTGGCATATTGAGTGCAGCACTTTCACAGCATCATCTTCCAGGATTTGAAACAGCTCAACGGAATTCCATCACCTCCACTAGCTTTGTTCTTAGTGATGCTTTCTAAGGCCCACTTGACTTCACATTCCAAGATGTCTGGCTCTAGATTAGTGATCACATCATCACGATTATCTGGGTCATGAAGATCTTTTCTGTACAGTTCTGTGTATTCTGGCTTCCCTGGTGGCTCAGAGGTTAAAGCGTCAGCCTGGAATGCAGGAGACCCAGGTTTGATCCCTGGGTCGGGAAGATCCCCTGGAGAAGGAAATGGCAATCCACTCCAGTAGGAGAATACCATGAAAGGAGGAGCCTGGCAGGCTACAGTCCATGTGGTCAAAAAGAGTCCAAAAGATTTGGACATGACTGAGCCTAACACGTAGTAAACACTTAATAAATATTTTTTAATCTTTTTTTTCAAAGAAGCATGTCCAAAGGTGGTGGCACATCTTTTTATTTGCGAAATAATTTTAGGAAGAATTCCCTATCTTCCAGATTAATCTGGACTTAATACTGAAAATCATCCTCTTTTTTAAAAATATAAATTTATTTATTTTAAAAAGAACCCAAACAAAACTTTGCTGAGTTTATCTCCTGAGAAGAGATCTTTCTAGGAAAATGTCAAATTGAACTAACTGAAATAAGAGAAAAAAATTTTTTTTTCAAAACTGCATTATTTAAACGTAGCTTTTAAAGCAGTGGGAAGAATATTCTGTTTTTGTATAGGCAAGTGTATCTTTGGTTGATTTGCTTATCTGTTTTGTTTTGCTTCTCACAAATATTTTTTTTTATTCAGTAGTTACAGCTTTACAGATATTCAATTATTAATCACTGCCTGTAGGTGAATCAAAAAACTGTAAGAGTAATCCTAAGAGCCCAACAGTAGGAGGTTACTGTTTAAAATCTTCACATTTACTTAACAAAATACATGTTCTTTTTCAATAAGACATTACTCGGAATGTTTGAATTGCCATCTTTCAGTAAAAATTTTAGTAGATAATTTTCCATGAGGCAACAATAGTTTTTTTAAAAAAATCCAGGAATTTAAGAATTTGTTTTTTAATAGTGTAATATTTCTTGGTGTCTCTCTGTGTAGGGATAATAATATTTATACCATCTTCTTTTTTATAATTGTTCTAGCAATAAACTATGTAGATTTCTCTGGAAGTCACTTATAAAAAAAATAACCAAGAAAACTTTTTTCTGTTTTAGGTTGATGAAAATCATAATCTTCTGACAAAGCTTTCTCTGGAAGAGGAAAATTATCTTATTCAGTTAAAGTGTGAAAACCTTAAACAGTAAGTATTAAATTGACTTAAAGTTGGTATTACATTTTTTTCTACACACTATAATTTTAAAATATATGTCTTCTGTAAAAAAGAAAATTAGAACAGATGGATGCAGAAAATAAAGAGCTTGAAAAGAAGCTGGCAAACCAAGAAGAATGTCTTAAGCACAGCAATCTTAAGTTTAAAGAGAAATCTGCAGAATATACAGCACTGGCCAGACAGCTGGAAGCTGCTTTAGAAGAAGGAAGACAAAAGGTACAGATGGCCTTTATTTAGAAACGTTTTAATTAGATTACCAAAGAGTCATCTTTTTAAACAGACGATATCTCATCTTGCCAAACCTACAGTTATTGTTTTTATCCTGATGACAGGGTGAAGGGAGCAATTACATTTTTGTTTTTTATCTACTTTTCCCTTTTGGAGCTAAACAGATATGTTACTGGTCCAAAGTTGCTTCACTAAATAAATGGTGATGTGGCAGGGTAAAGGGCAAGAACGGAAAACACTTTATAGGAATCGCCCCTTTTTTTTTTTAAAATGAAACCAGAGCAGATATGCAAGTTACTGAACCTTTTGGTTTTTATTGAGATTCGGTGAGCTATTAAGCTCAACTCCCTTTTGGCAAATGTTGTAAAAATAAATATGGACAAGAATTAATTTCCAGTTAAATCCATGTGATTAGCATTTATTAAATATCTCACTGTCTGTTGAGAAGCATTCTGTTAGTGCTTCTGATACAAAGATGAGTAAGAACTGGCCTCAGCTCTCAGGACACTCACAGTTCAGTAGGGAAACAATAGGTGAACAGACAGTATCATCCAGCAAGTAGTTGCTACAATGTAGGGAAGACACAAGGGACACTGCCAGGTGGATTAGTTCAATCTGGAGATGCGGAGAGAGGATTCAGGAAGATCTCAAAGAAGAGGTAAATTTATCAAATGATTTGAAAATGTAATCTTGAAAGACCCGAGGTGGGCTTTGGAATTCACAAGAGGTGGATTTGATTTCTGGCCCTGACACATTATATCCCAACCCAAGGCAAGCTACTTTCCAAACTTTAGTTTCTTAATTGGTAAAATGGGGATGATGAGTTTCCTCATAGAATTGAATGACACTGGAAAGAGATTGTCTATACCCTGATGACTCTCAGAAGTATATCTCTGCCACAGACTTCTCTCTTGCCTGACATCTAAATTCATATGCTCTGCTATTTATTTATCTCCTCTTAACATTTTTAGGCAACTCAGACTTAACATGTCCAACACCAGACTTTGACTGTCTCTCTGAACTCTTCCACCTGTGGTTTTTCACAAGCCTGTTACAGGCAATTCCACAAGAGTGAGAGAACTTCTCATACCCTTGAACTCTTAAGTGTCACATAGATATATTTTGATTTTTTTTTAACCTCTGGGAAAGCTATTTAAGTTGACTTTGAAAGACATATCATTGAACGAAAGCTGAGTAGTAAAATGTACTGCCAATGATAGAAATGTAATCCAGGTTTCTCAGTCCCAACCTGTGGGAGAAGAAGTGACTTTACCCTGGGTTCAGACTAAGTGAACCTTGGAAATTCTGGATGCTCTCAGATTCCTTCTCAGAAGTAGTCGGAGTCCTCAGAGAGGTGTCTGCCCTCTCCTTTCCATCCTGCTGCAGTGACGTGTGGGGCTGCCTCTACTGCCGCAGGAAGCGCCGCCACTGCTGCCCCCGCTGCAGGGCCTTGCGAAGGACACGGCTAATTCCTGGGGGCTCTTTCTCCCAAAGCTTCAAATCCTGTTAGAATGCTTCTCTCACAATCAAATCCTGTTAGAATTCTTCTCTCACAATCACCCTTGGAATTTGTGCACAAGAAATCTTTGTAAATAACTTTATAGTAACTTAGAACTTAGTCTGTGGGAGTTAGGTTAGAGGACAGCCCTTCCTACTAGCTTCTTGCTCCTGAACTAGTCTCTGCCTCCACTTTGATTCTTGTGGTTCCAACCCACCTTTCCTGCAAATAGGTTCCCATGTATCTGAATCCTTGGATAACATCACTAAGCTAGACTTTCTGCTGAAATAAACCATCAGAGAAATACGAAAACTCAAATTCAAACCATTTTGGAAGTGAATGAATGAAAAACCAATCTCGTGTGTGTGTGTGTGTGGTGTGAATATCATTTATGCTGCCCCCAATTCTCTCCATCCAAGTCTATAATCAGCACTGATTGTGAGCTTTCTATGTCCCACCACCACCTTGGATGCCGTGATAAATATAAACACTGTAAAAGTGTGGCAGTTAATCTCAGCAGATTGTGGAAATATAGTATTGGGGGAAACCTGTCTACATCACATCTGTGGAACTTCCACTTCAGGCTACTTTTTCAGACACTTCCACACCAAATAGGAGAATGCACGCTTACGCTATATGTGTTTCTCAAGATAGAATACCTTTAAACGCTTTCTAGTTAACTTGTCTAATACCCAAATAATATCTGTTTGGAAAGAAGAGATACAGTATAATTATGTCAAGACTTTATATATCTTAAAGAAAGCACATTTAGCTCTTTTATTCTTTCAATTAAAATTACAGGTTTCTGAAGAAATAGAGAAAATGTCATCTAGAGAAAGGGCTTTACAAGTCAAAATAGTAGATCTGGAAAATGAGCTTAGAAAGAAAAATGAAGAACAAAATCAACTTGTTTGCAAAATGAACAGTGTAAGTATTAGTATGGCTTAATGTATTTTCTTTAAAAATAAGTTAGCATTTAACATTCTTACCATGGAGTTTTAGTTAAACAGTTAACATACAAAGTGAAGGGAATCAAGGCTATTACTTTACTGATAGTACTAAAAGTAACAATATAAATCATAAAAATAAAAATGTCAGCATTTGGCCAAAGAATTATTATCCTGCATTGTTGGTAGCTTCTATTACATTTCCCCCAAAGTCTCATCAGGCCCTTTCTCTGTATATTATTTTTACATGACAGATGCTTAATGAGAATTACATATTATCATTTACTTGTTTTCTTTCTGTTATGAATTTTTCATTTTTAAGATAAACACTATGACTAGATTTTGATAGTATTAAATAATGAATATTATATTTCAGGAAGTTATAAGTTGATGATTTAGATGTTTAGTTATATCTGCATATGAGGTGGATGCTTGGGTCTACTCAGTCATAAAATGAGAATACCAAATTGGCTGTGTTTAGTTAGTCTCCTAATGTTTTCTCCTAACTATTCATGAAATAGTTGGCGTAATATACTATGAAAGCTAGCACGAGCTGTGATTGACTTAGTTGAAAATTATCTACTGAACATAGGAAATAATAATACTTTTATTTTTTCCAGGAGCCAAGCTCCATAACTATTTTTTCATTCCCAAGCATGTAAACCATTGAAAACCTAAAAGGTTCAAAAGTTAAATATTTTAGCCATCATTATTAGTTTGATTTTATTACCATCAAAAGTTTCATGGCAGTTTAATCAGAACAAACCATTTCTCATCTTTAGTTTAGCACAGGCCTTCACTTTATTTCACAATATTTTTTAGTCACTGTCAGAATTTCTGTTATATTGTAAAATGTATGATATTCTGTGTGTAATTGAAACTTCTAAAAAATAAGTATATTAAAATGAGGTATGTGTGTTATAATATTCCTAGTACTTGGTTAAAGCTGCTAAAATAAGTAAAGTTAAGATCTGATGTTTTGTTAAGCTTGATGATTTTTACAGTAGTAAAAATTTAGAAGTCTGACCCTGGATTTAGACATTGCTGAAAAATGGGTTTATTTCTGTCCCTTCCCGGGAGCAGTTCAGTTGGCAGTCAGATATTTGTTTTATATACGCGCCTTAGCTCCATCTGAATTGTAAGCATCCTGAGAGGCTGTCTCATAATTAATTATATGCTGCTGTCTTCCATAGTGCCCGCCCCACAGTATAGCAGGTCTCTATAGATTTTCTGCCCAATGCTTCAGAGGGAGAGAGAGGGTGGAATAGATACACAGACCCAAGGGTGACCCTCAGGGGCCTAACACAGACCCAAGGGTGACCCTCAGGGGCCTACTCTAGATCAAGAAGCCTGAAATGTCTTTGGAATATATTATATACTTACATTTTAAAATCTATGTACATTTTGCATTCTACCTTATAATATGTGTATTTGTATTAATATTTTTCCCTCCAAGTTGTTAAGTAAAATAAATGTTTCTCAAAGATCCATTATAGTCATTCTATGACTTTGTAGACTTCAGCCTGGCGAGTTGTTTTATACCACCCATTATACTTTACTTGGGGGCATTGCTCAGTTTCAGAAGGTAGCTGGTGTCATTGAACACCTGGTAGGAAGGATATAAAAGATTTTTCTTCTCATAGTTCCTACATTTTAGTTGGAAGCTAGGTGATATTTATAGCCTCTCTATCTAAAATATTTTAAGTGTACAGATCTATTTGAGAATTTACACACAACTGAATATTTAAAAAATACATTTTAAATGTTTTCCTCAAAGACCACATATGATAGAGTTCATTTTGTTTTTAAAAGATTCTAAAAATAAAATGTTCATATTATCAAAACTAGAATTCTGTCAGTTTTTAAGATAGCGAAAGTAGTCAGCCTTTTAGGCAAAGAAAATGACAAAAACTAGTATTAAAATATGCCATGTTAAATGTAATAGAAATTGTGACAGTTTTAAGTAAAATCTATTTAAGTTATTCATAATAAATATATAATAATTTAGGGCTAAGTGAGTGTGTGTTACAACAAACTGTCACAGAGAGATCAACCATGTATGTGCTCTGTTTATTCTAGATTTTAAAGAAAAGTGAGCTCTAAGATTTTTTCTTTTAAAAAATTAAAAACCATGTATTCAATATTATGTATATAAATTTTTATATTATGACTATCTTTGATATTAATGTCATTATTAACTATTTTTATTTCTTTTTTTATTTAGAAAGCACATCATCAGGAAGTATGTTTGAAAGAAATACAACATAGTCTTGAAAGGTCAGAGAATCAAAATGAGAGTATTAAGAATTACTTACAGTTTCTTAAAACCTCTTATGTAACAATGTTTGGCTAAATTTTTGGCTTTACTTTCTATAAACAATAGATTTTTACTATGAGTAAACAGTAATTAGTTAAAAAATAAATATATTACCTGTTGCTATACTTTAAGATTTATGAGTGGTGCTATTAGGCTTTTATATAAAGATTTTTGAAACATAATTTATTATCCAATTGAAACTTTAAAACAAGATACATGTTAATATTCCTTTTTTGCTGGATAGTCTTAACTCTGGATTAATATCTACTTATTTTGGTTTCTAGAATATTTTATACACAAAAAAGAAGCTAGAATCATTCTTTGTGACTGTAGCCACCATTCAAATGAATTTGTAATAAACCTCGGCCAATTATGAGCCAAATACATGATTTTAAATAATGTATGTAATTGTTTTACACTATAGTGCTATATGTGTATATATTAATATAATAAAAGAAAATACTCTGAATATTATTTTTAATAATGATATAATTACTTTCTAAAGTTGCCAANATAAACCTCGGCCAATTATGAGCCAAATACATGATTTTAAATAATGTATGTAATTGTTTTACACTATAGTGCTATATGTGTATATATTAATATAATAAAAGAAAATACTCTGAATATTATTTTTAATAATGATATAATTACTTTCTAAAGTTGCCAAATGTCTCAGTGTACTTAATATTGTTTCAAATATATGCTAAAATGCCATTATAATTTCTGTCAAGTTTTAAATATGGAATTTTAAGTCATGGCTTTATTAAATGCCAACTGACAGTGACAGATGAAAACACGTTGGCATGCATTGCTTCTTTATAGAGAATAGGTCTTTAGTCTTTCCTGTGAATTTATAGTCTCTTTTTGTTCATCTTATGTTAGTGATTGATATTATTAGTGTAGACATTCTGAAACCCCCGAGTTAACTGAGAGATTAAAGAGGAGTGATTTTTCCTACCCCTTCCCATGGCCAACTCACATGGGATGATCAAAATAAACACTCTTAATGCCAGGAAGCTTTAGAGTGAGACCTTTGTTATTGGAATGGAGTAGAAGAGACACCAAGAACGTGTTCTCTGTAATCTCTTACCCTATGTGTCAAGTTAGGATACTCTACAAGGGAACAGATAGAACTGACAAAGAATCAAGTAATAGTACTCCTCTCAGAGAATGACTTGAGAGGTGTTTATTCAGAGGACACTCAGGTCTCAAGAGATCATTCAAAGCAGCAAGTGGTGTACTACAAAGTCCAGTCTATGAACTGAGCTCAGTCCTTCCAAGATGTTTTATCTACTTCTGACCAGAAATGAGGGCCTGCTTTTCTCTGATCCCCTTACTCCTAAGACTGCCATATCATCCACAGGGGCTTACTTCCCAGTGACCCAACTGCTTCATAGTATTTTTCAAAAATACAGTAATTTCAGAAACTGGTCACATTTTTTGCCTAACAATTGCTAACAATGTTAGTGTTGCCTTTTAATTTTAAATCATAGTACTTGTGTTACATCCTTGACCCTTGTGATTCTTTCTTCATTTCCTTAAGCAAAGACAGCCTTTCTTTTCAAGACAGAAGACTTTGAACTCTTTAAGAATAGAACTGTATCTTATTGACATTTCTATTTCAGCTGCAACACAAGACCTGGTATATAGACACTTAGTTGATGTTTGTGGATGGGTAGGTGGATGTTAAAAGAGGGAGGTTTTCATATTCCTGTTTTAAATATGAAGATTATAAGAGGAATTAACTCTTGTGGCTGTGGTATAAAACTCTTTGAGTTTTAAAGTTGGTATTTGAACTTGAGTCTTCTGACTCCAGAATCTCTGTACAATACTGTTTTCCTGTTGTAAGCAGTGATAGAAGCATTAGCCCAGTGGCATCATTGCTATTATTTATTGAGCACTAGTCTATGCCAAAATTCTGACTCTGATACTTGTATTAATTCATTTACCCTTTGTAAACTAATGAGATAGGTGCTATTAATTACATTTACTTTTCAGGAAACCAAAACACAGAAAAGTAACTCACTCAAGGTCACACAGCTAGTAAGTAGCAGGTATCCAGAATCTCTTCTCTTAGCTATGACCATACTATCTTCATGTATATTTTATAAATAAAGGTAATGGTTTCTTGTAACAATCATGCATTACTTCATCTATGAATACTTTCTCTTTTAAACATTTTTAATTTTATCAAAGAAATTTGTGCATATGGTATTTAAAAGTTGGTCCCCACCATATTTTGGCTAGACTATGTAAGGAAAAGACCCTAAGGTTGGTACTTGGATGTAGTGACACAGAATAACAAAGGAAATTTACCAGAACTAGAACTTTAGCAATCTCCCTGCTTAACGTTTCCATGTGAAGCATTAAGCACAGTCATTGGGTTTTTCTGGCATGTGAACCAAACTCAGTGTCACAGAGGCTCACAGTCAATCCCTGGGAGTCCCCAAGTGGTGTCTGCTTCCAGCTTCCCATCATCCCAAATGGGGAAGGAAGGCCCTTGTTCCCACAGTACTAATAGGCTGGCAGGATTTTCTGTTTATCCTTGATATTCAGGATCTCATGAGTCTTAAGTTCTAAACGTTTCCGTCTATTACTATGTGATTATTACCTCTCTATATATTCCTCCCCTCTTCCTCACTGACCTCCACACCACTTGTCTTTTCCCTCAGGGTATCTGTTACAGGACTTCTTGTGAGGCATTTCTTCCATCTGATGTTTCTAACCGTTCTCAGGGGCAGTCATTCTCTTTTTCTGTTGGATACTGGATTTCTAAATAAGAAGTATTGAATTTTAGTTCCTAAAAATGTTGGAGTTTTTTTTTTTTGTATTTTGCACTGTAATTCCATTCCATTTTCATTAAAATTCTCTTGTGTCTTCCATTGGTTCTACTGCAGTAGGCATCTCCTGTTTCTGTTCTGTTGGCCGTCTTTCTTTCAGAGTGCTGTGAGTTTTAATTTTCCTTGCCTACTCATAGTTGTGGTTCCCGCCATACTTGCCAGCAGCCTGCCTTGCATATTTCTGGGGCAGCAGGAAAGTAAGTGGTGAAAGGCACCATGGCTTCAGTGCTGGTGGCCTGCAGTGCGGTGCTGTGAGAAACCTGCTCCCAGACTTTTCCAGTCACAAGCATCATTGCTTTCCCAGCTACCAGTATTGGAAGCACATCGTTCCACTGAAGAGTCTGCTTCAGGGATTTCTGGGATCAGCAAGTTTGTTGCAGAAACAACGAGTGAAGTTCCCTTTGGAGGAGAACCACGGGGAAGCGTCTCTATCAGGAACAATGTGCAGCACTTTAAAGAAGGAATTTGGCCTGTATCTGAGATTTGTTCATGGTTTTTATTTTTAGGGTAAAGTAACTGTCGGAGTTTTGTATTGGATATGATTAACTTTTCATAAGCATTTATATACACAAATGTATATACACTTATATACATTTGTGTATATAAGTTCACATATGTTGGTATGAGCATGGAGGAAGGTGTAGAAAAGCCTACATGCCTTGGTAGGGTTAGAGGAAATAGTAATAGCTTTTCACTTATTCTGATGAGATTATATTTCAATTTTTTTTTCTAATCAGATTTTAAGAAATTCAAACATTAGAGGACAGGCTTGATAGGTATAAAGTGGAAGAAAAGTAGGCTTGATAAGAGGTTATGGTCTGACATTGAATCCTGGAATTTGATTTTCAGAGGTGGACTAATTTGGGACAAGGAGAAAGTAGAGAGAAGCCTGATTGAGGAGGAGCTGGGGGGAGTCACTGGAGTTCAGGGTGTTGAGCTGAGAGGTCTTGGGTGTGGAGCTATCTGGGATGTGGAGAGCTTTGGAATAGAGCTGAAGGATAAGCAACTAACCTCTCAAGACCACTCTCTTCACCCATTTGCCCAATTTTGCTTGGTTTCCTTGAAAGGTGAGTTCTTTTCTTCTCATCCTTAAATGCTGTCTGTCACTCTTGGCCTGACCAAATCCTACTGATTCTCTCATATACCTTCTTATTCTTTTCTTTCATAATTGGCAATTATTTGCATAATTATATGTTTCGTATTTGTCTTACTAGATTTTAAACTTCATGAGGATTTACTGTTCTATAGTCTACAGCTAACAAGGTGCCTGGCACGTGGCAGGCACCAAGTACATATTTGTTGGATGGATAGATAGATCATGGGGTAGTGATATTGCTCCTAGTTCTGAGCTTCAAAGTAGGGACAGAGGACTTGGCTACTAAAGGGAATTGTCTGGAGTCTGGGAGAATGAGTGGCTTTCACTTCTGAGAGCTGCCAGGGAAACAGTTTCCTGGATGATGGGTCAAGTTATCTTTCAGGCAGAGGCAGAGACCTTGTTTATAATCTGATGTGCACGTGTCCCAGAGGCCACAGTGGAAAATGGGAGGGAGCAGGTACTGGAAGTCAGCAAGATAGAATGGGCTCTACGTACAGTGGTTTGCTTCAGATAGTGTAACAGGAATTTCTTTTCTTCTTGTCTAAGAATTAATAAAAATCCCATACATTGTCTTCTTTTCTTTTGATGCTACTGAACTGGGAAGTTGGTTAAATCCTAAGTGTATCTTAGTGGTTTTGATTTATTTAACATTATAACCAGTTGCAGTACTTTCAGATAACACATACACACACATGCACACACTTGCACAAATATTTAAAAATAACATTTTCCTTAAAATTTAAGATTTCTTTAAAATCACAAAGTTTAGTCTTATTTTTAAAAATAACTTTAGTATCTTGCTTCTTATATAGGTTTAGTTTGGAGTGGGCACTGCAGGTAACAACAACTGTTAGGAATCCTCTATATCTAGTTTGTTATTAGATAAAGTTAACATTGACAGTTGTTTATGGCCAAAGCTAAAAAAATTAAACCTGTAATTAACTGTCATACATTACTGAAACATTTTGGCAAGCTTAAAGTTTATTTTTTGCAGCTTTTTTGTAAAATAGATACCTTCCCCTATCATTCAAAACAATGAACTCAATTAAAAAAAAGAATTAACTACGGAGGGCATGTAAAGCCAGGGCAGTAAGACTTGGTCCTTAAAGAAAATAATGATTTCATTTTAATAATTAAATTTCTTGAGTAATAAAATAACAAAACCTCTTGACTGTTACCTGACTGTAATATTGCCTAAACCTATTCTTATTTTTAAAAGGTTTGTTTTCACCTCTACAGATAAAATACTTAATTACGTTAAAATTTCATAAATTTTCATTTCTATTCTAGAAGTTTAACTTTTGAACTTATTTGAAAAAAATTTTTTTTCACTTTATCAATAGTACCCATGAACTTGAACACTATCAGAAGTTAAAGCATTTCAAGAAATAATTTTAATTTCAAATGAGGTGATTTATGCTAAAACTCTAAGCATAACACTTGAGGGTAAAATAGACAAAAGATTTTTATGCTTTCTTTTATCTGCCCAACATTTAAAGAGCTGTTACAAATTAATATAAAGGCCTGTCAGATGAAATAGCCACAGAGGGGGAAAAAAAAAAAAAAACTCAGAAGAATCACTAATGACTGATAAACATTTTTATAGAATGTTCAGATTTTATTAGTAAAGAAATATAACAGAAAATTAATCTTTTATTCCCCTCAGTTCAGTTCAGTTCAGTCACTCAGTCATGTCCGACTCTTTGCGACCCCATGAATTGCAGCAAGCGAAACCTCCCTGTCCATCACCAACTCGTGGAGTTTACTCACACTCATGGCCATCAGAGTCGGTGATGCCATCCAGCCATTTCATCCTCTGTTGTCCCCTTCTCCTCCTGCCCCCAATCCCTCCCAGCATCAGAGTCTTTTCCAGTGAGTCAACTCTTCGCATAAGGTGGCCAAAGTACTGGAGTTTCAGCTTTAGCATCATTCCTTCCAAAGAAATCCCAGGGTTGATCTCCTTCAGAATGGACTGGTTGGATCTCCTTGCAGTCCAAGGGACTCTCAAGAATCTTCTCCAACAACACAGTTCAAAAGCATCAATTCTTCGGCGCTCAGCTTTCTTCACAGTCCAACTCACATCCATATATGACCACTGGAAAAACCATAACCTTGACTAGAAGGACCTTTGTTGACAAAGTAATGTCTGCTTTTGAATACGCTATCTAGGTTGGTCATAACTTTGCTTCCAATGAGTAAATGTCTTTTAATTTTGTGGCTGCAATCATCATCTGCAGTGATTTTGGAGCCCCCCAAAATAAAATCTGAGACTGTTTCCACTGTTTTCCCATCTATTTCCCATGAAGTGATGGGACCAGATGCGATGATCTTCGTTTTCTGAATGTTGAGCTTTAAGCCAACTTTTCACTCTCCTCTTTCACTTTCATCAAGAGGCTTTTTAGTTCCTCTTCACTTTCTGCCATAAGGATGCTATCATCTGCATATCTGAGGTTGTTGATATTTCTCCAATATCATTATTGGAGAAATCTGGCAATCTGGATTCCAGCTTGTGCTTCTTCCAGCCCAGCATGTCTCATGATGTAGTCTGCATATAAGTTAAATAAGCAGGGTGACAATATACAGCCTTGACATACTCCTTTTCCTATTTTCTGTTGTTCCATGTCCAGTTCTAACTGTTGCTTCTTGGCCTGCATATAGGTTTCTCAAGAGGCAGGTCAGGTGGTCTGGTATTCCCATCTCTTAAAGAATTTTCCACAGTTTATTGATATCTGCATAGTCAAAAGCTTTGGCATAGTCAATAATGCAGAAATAGGTGTTTTTCTGGAACTCTCTTGCTTTTTCGATGATCCAGCAGATGTTGGCAATTTGATCTCTGGTTCCTCTGCCTTTTCTGAAACCAGCTTGAATATCTGGAAGTTCACGGTTCATGTATTGCTGAAGCCTGGCTTGGAGAATTTTGAGCATTACTTTACTAGCGTGTGAGATGCGTGCAATTGTGTGGTAGTTTGAACTTTCTTTGGCATTGCCTTTCTTTGAGATTGGAATGAAAACTGACCTTTTCCAGTCTTGTGGCCCCTGCTGAGTTTTCCAAATTTGCTGGCATATTGAGTGCATTATATTCACAGCATCATCTTTCAGGATTTGAAACAGCTCTACTGGATTTCCATCACCTCCACTAGCTTTGTTTGTAATGATGCTTTCTAAGGCCCACTTGACTTCACATTCCAGGATATCTGGCTCTAGGTGAGCAATCACACCATCGTGATTATCTGGGTCATGAAGATCTTTTTTGTACAGTTCTTCTGTGTATATTGTGCGGTAGCAGCATTATTTATAATTGCCAAGCTATGGAATCAACCTAGGTGTCCATCAGCAGCTGATTGGATAAAGAAGATGTGCTATATATAGAATAAACAATAGAATAATATTTAGCCATTAAAAAAGAATAAAATTTTGCCATTTGCAACAACATGAAACTGGAGGGTAAGTGAAATAAGTCACACAGAGAAAGACAAATATTGTATATCACTTATATATGGAATCAAAACAATAAAACTAATTAGCAAATATAACAAAATGAAACAGACTCACAGATATAGAGAACAAACTAGTAGTTACCAGAGTAGTGAGGGAAGGGAGGAGGGGCAAGAGAGGGGTAGGGTATTAAGAGGTACAAACTATAATAAATCAAATAAAACCTACAAGGATATATAGAACATAGAGAGTATAGCCAATTTTTAAAAATAATTATAGATGGAACATAACCTTTAAAAATTGTGAATCACTATGCTGTATACCCTGAAACTTTTATAATATTATATAGCTCAATAAAAATAGCAAAAAGGCATTCTAAATATGCAAAGAGGGTTGATATACCTTTGTGAAAATACATTTGATGATATAATCTAACTCAGCAAGAGATGATGTCATTGATCAGAGTTAAGTAAAATCTTAAACCTTAAAGGAGAAAAAAAATACCTAGAAACTATTCTGGTTTTAGCAAGCCAGACCATATAAAGAAAAGCTACTTTATATGACTAAAGAAAAGCTAATTATCTCTCTTCTCATTCCTCTTTTAATTGTACCCTTCCATGATAAAATGTAGATCTATTTATTCGCAATCTTTTCTTCTTGATTTTACATACACAAATGCACATTAAAGGCATTTTTGTTTTTTATCTTTACAAAAAATGAAGTCAGTCTATACTCAGCTTGCTTTCTTCACTTAGCTTCTCAGGGATATCCCATCAAGTCAGTATACATAGATATGATTTGTATAAAGGTCATACCTTCGGTCTATATAATTTACTTTTCCCCTAATCTGATTTTTAAAATTTTTATTGGAGTATAGTTGCTTTGCAATGTTGTATTAATTTCTACTGTCCATCGAAGTGAATCAGCATATGTATACAGGTATCTCCACAGAGCACTGAGTAACGTTTCCTGTAGGTTCTCTAATCACTTAAAAATGGTATCACACACACACAAATAGTATCACAATATATCAAAACATCAAGTTGTATACCTTAAATATATACCATTTTTATATGTCAAAGTTATCTCAGTGAAGTTGTTAAACTTTACTTTTTGCTGTTCTTGTTTAACTTTTTATCAAAGAGTACACATCAGTATATCTCTTAGTGAATTTTCATAATCTGATCACACCCTGTAACCAACAGCTCAGATTAAGAAACAGGACATAACTAGAACATACGCATTTCCTGTTGCTGCTGCTGCTGCAACGTCGCTTCAGTCGCGACTGACTCTGTGCGACCTTATAGATGGCAACCCACCAGGCTGCCCCGTCCCTGGGATTCTCCAGGCAAGAACACTGGAGTGGGTTGCCATTTCCTTCTCCAATGCATGAAAGTGAAAAGTGAAAGTGAAGTAGCTCAGTTGTGTCCGACTCTTAGCGACCCCATGGACTGCAGCCTACCAGGCTCCTGACCCAGCAATTCTACTCCTAGGCATATACCTAAAGAAATGCAAATACATGTTCCCCCACAGACATAGCTCAAGTTTAATAACTATTACTTTCTTGTCACATTTCCCTTAAATCTTAGTATATTTTAATAAAAGAAATAAGGCATTGCAGTTCAAGTTGAAATCCTTTTTGCCATCAAATCCCAGATCTACCACCTTCCCCTAGGCCTCTGGTCCCTGAGGCAACCACTTACAGATTGCCTATTTTTATGCCTTTCTTGTATATATTTTTATTCATGAATTCACAGAATTTTCCTGACTCCCAGTGCAACTGAGCATCTTCTCCTAGTTCCTCCTATATGAATTGCTTTTTCATATACTGGCTCATTTTTCTATTGTGTTGTCCTTTGTTTATTAATTTGTAGGAGGTTTAGTTTATTAAGACATTTACCATTTTCTGTCATTTTACTGCAGACATTTTCCCTCACTTTTTCTTTTTGTTTACAATATTTTTTGCCCTGCAAAGAAATATTAATTTTTTTGTGGTCAAACATGTCTAGTTTTTCTTTAATTTCTCTCTCAATTTCCTGTCCTGCTTAGGAAGACCTCCCTATCCACAAGGTTATACAAATATACTCTCCTATTTGTTTCTAATGTTCATTATTTTATTTTTTTCTATTGCTGTTTATTTGCAAGCACCATTGTTTCAGACAGCACTTGGGACACGTATGGATACCCTGGATTGGACAGGGAGAGAGTTTGAAAAACTCTTGAAAAGCTAAACTGGAATCACTTTGTCTTCAAATCTTTCCTACACAATTGAGAACGCAATATATATACAACTAAAAATAATTAGTCCAGCAGCTAGCCTAGCATTTGATATTTTGCTAGCAGGAGGTTGAAAGTCGCTCAGTGTCAACCAACTCTTTGCAACCCCATGGACTCTAGCCCGCCAGGCTCTTGTGTCCATGGAATTCTCCAGGCAAGAATACTGGAGTGGGTAGTCTTTTCCTTCTTCAGGGGATCTTCCCCACTCAGGGAGCAAGCCAAGATCTCCCGCATTGCAGGAGGATTCTTTACCGTCTGAGCTACCAGGAAGTTGAGAAGTATTAACCATTTGATAAGATGAAACCAGATGAAGACTTTTTAATTCGTGAGTTTTTTCCAGTGGTACCAGAAAAATGTGGTAGTCCTGAAACTATGTAATTTCTTTACAGGTAATCACAAGACCCAGCTTTGAATACTGAGAATAGTTGAAAACAATTACTTGTACTTAAATACCAGAGACGGGAAAGGCAATGGCACCCCACCCCAGTACTTTTGCCTGGAAAATCCAATGGACGGAGTAGCCTGGTGGGCTCCAGTCCATGGGGTCGCTAACAGTCGGACAGACTGAGCGACTTCACTTTCACTTTTCTCTTTCATGCATTGGAGTAGGAAATGGCAACCCACTCCAGTATTCTTGCCTGGAGAATCCCAGGGATGGGGGAGCCTGGTGGGCTGCCGTCTATGGGGTCACACAGAGTCGGACACGACTGAAGTGACTTAGCAGCAGCAGCAAATACCAGAGAAACCCATTTTTGGTGTTCGCTATTTTTTTTTACCAGTGCTGGCTCTCTGCTTTGTTCTCCCTCAAGAGCAATGCCTTTTTAACACTGAAACAGGATGGAGGAAGTGAGGTGGCTGAACAAAACTGTCGTTGCTCCCACTACTCAGACGCCTACAATATACCGTGTTTGACTTCATACTTTCCCAATAAGGACAGAAATGCACCAACACCTTTCGCTGAAACAGTCACCTTGAACGAACTTTGAAGAATACAGAGTTTGGGCTTATTTTGTTAAGCGGTGGCGAGCTGCTCCAAGTTCTCGAGGCAGCTTTGTCCTGGCTTACTTCAGATAGTTTAATCTGGCAGCCACAGTGGGATAATAAACAGAAACTAGTTGATTCCGTTCAAATCGTCCGTAACGTTCCTGCGCGCCCCCCTCCGGCTGAGTAAGCACACATCCCTGCACGATCCGTATTCATTCCAGCTGCCGCTCAGCAAGAAGTTGACACAGAAACTGCTTTCTGAAAGGGAGGGGAAGTTAGTTCTTGAAAAGGTAAGTCATTTAAACTTTCCTTAGCTTATTTTTCAGTCTTTGGCAGTAGATAAATCAACAACCCATTCAACTCTCCCAGAAAGTTTCCCAGGGATTTATTGAGGCGGGGAAGGGATATTTCATTTGGACTTTCCTTTACATCCTTTAAAAAAATCTTTCTTTCTTTTTTACTTTAATTTTTTATTGAACTTAGTTGATATACAATGTTGTGCCAATGTCTACTGTATGGCAGAGTGACTCAGTTATATCAATGCACATAGATATACCTTTTTAAATATTCTTTTCCATTATGGTTTATCAAAGATATCAACTATTGTCCCTGTGTTATACAGCAGAACCTAAAAACCTTTCTTGATTTTTCCCTTACAGATTAGAGGGAAGCAAATTTAGTGAGAGAACCAACAACTGGACTGAGACGCCAGTTGCTTGGAATGCCTAACCAACTTAGTTCTCTTCCCTGGTTTCTTGAGACCGAAAGATGGCCACAGTGTCCTTACTTTCGCTGCCTGCCTTAGTTTGCAAGGTTAGTCAAATACCCTGTACCACAGAGCGCCCAGGTTAGTGATTTATCTAACTAGGGTAGATACCATATGCCACCTCTATACTGCTTTTTTTTCTGTTTTTCTAAACTAGTCAGCTTTTACACATTGATGATTGGCTCAATGGCTTAATGTTGTGCCCCTAGACTGTTCTAGAACACACGTATGTATTATGCTCACAGTGCCGTAAGGAGCAAAAGAACTTCCCTTTTTGATAGTACTGTTTCTGATAACCTTGAAAGGAAAAACTAGTGACCCAGAGAGAGAAGATAGCATGTGAGTAAGGTTAGATCAGATTGGATCTCAGATCTGAGGGCCTTTTTAGAGTCAGTTTTTATTGATGTGTAATATACATACAGAAAAGTACACAGAACAGACCATTAATGCTTAGCTTGGTGAATTTTGAAAACTTCACATTCTTGTGTAATGTTCGTAGAACATAGAACAGAACATTATCACAACCCCAAGAGCCCTCATGTCTGCTACCAGTCACAAAGCCCCTTAAGATAATCATAGCCTCCCTCTGACATCATAGATTAGTTTCACCTATTTTTGAACCTTCTGTAGATGGAATCCCATGTTTTGACATCTGGAGTCTCAGCTTTTAAGTTTGTGAAGTTCACCTGTGCTGTTGCATGCACCTGGAGTTTGTTCATTCTCATTAATGCATGGTGTTGGGTGGTAGGTGCATACCACAATTTACCTTTTCTATCATTGATGGGTATTGGGGTGATGTCCAGCTTTGGATTATTATGGATACTGCTGCTTTGAACATTTCTTAAAATATACATTTTTTTTGAGCATGTATGCCTAGGAATGGAAGTGCAGGGTAATATACAGACAATTGCATATACACACAAGTATACATATTTTTAAAGTTAGTAAATATCACCAGTTTTCCAAAGGGATTGTATGACTATTTTTATTGCTGTATATCTTTGTAAGCTTAGTATTTTCTGTCTTATTAATTTTAGCCATTCTGGTGGGTATGTGGTGGTATTGGGTTATGGTCTCTTTTTTTTTAAATTTTTATTGAATTATACTATGTATACAGGCATAACTTGTTTTATTTCACTTCATTTTGTTGTACACTGCAGATATTGTGTTTTTTACAAATTGAAGGCTTGTGTCAAGCAAGTCTCTTGGGGCTATTTTTTCAAATTTATTGGGACTTTTTGCTTACTTTGTGTCTCTGTGTCACATTTGGTAATTCTTGCAATATTTCAGACTTTTTCTTTATTAATTTATTTATTATGGTGATCAGTGATCTTTGATGTTGCTACTATGATTTGCTGAAGGCTCAAATGATAATTAGCATTTTTAGCAATAAATTGTTATTAAATTAAGGTATATACATTGTTTTTCTAGGCATAATTCTATTGCACACTTAATAGACTTCAGTATAAGTTTTACATGCACTGAGAAACCAAAAAAAATCATGTTATACACTTTTTATTTCGATATTTGCTTTATTGCAGGAGTCTGGAACCAGATCTGTAATATCTCAAAAAAAAAACCGTGTGTGTAGTAAGTGTAGGGGTCATTGAGTTTTCTTGAACTAAACCATTATTCCAAAAATGTCCTTGTGTTCCCTTTCAGTCACTACCATAACTCACACAGAGAGATAATTTCTATGCTGACTTCGAACTCATAGATTAGTTTTGACTGGTTTTGTACTTTGTGTAAATAAAATCATAAAGAAAGCACCTTTTGTGTCTGATTTCTGTCACTCAACACCAGTAGTGTATGCAAGTTCTTTCTAGTCATTCCATCTGCTCACTAATACTTGGTATTTTCCATCTTTTTACCTTAGTCACTGTGGTAAATGCATTTTAAATTGCTTTCCTGTGATAACTGATATTTTCATATATTTATTGACCATTTGAATCTCTTCTTTTGTAAAATTTGCTCAAGTCTTTCTCCTATTTTTCTATAGGTTTGTCTTTTTCTTATTTGTCAGAGTTAATCATTTTCTCAAGTTAAACATAGCATGACCCACTACCCAACTATTTCTGCTTCTAGGAATTGACTTAAAAGAGATAAAAACATGTCTACAAAATGAATTGTCTATGAATATTCATAGTAGCTTTATTTATAATAGTGGAATATTGGAAATAACCTAAATATTTATTAACGGGGCTTCCCTAGTGCCGGGAGCCAGCGTGAGGAATCCCACCCGTGACAAGGTCATGCGGCAGAGATCTGATGTGCAAGG
>SJYX01008133.1:0-10889 GCA_006410675.1 Oreotragus oreotragus | reverse complement strand
GGTGACAATATACAGCCTTGACGTACTCCTTTCCCAATTTGGAACCAGTCCGTTGTTTCATGTCTGGTTCTAACTGTTGCTTCTTGACCTGCATACAGATTTCTCAGGAGGCAGGTAATGTTGTCTAGTATTCCCATGTCTTGAAGATCATTTTCCACAGTTGGCTGTGATCTACACAATCAAAGGCTTTGGCATAATCAATAAAGCAGAAATAGATGTTTTTCTGGAACTCTCTTGCTTTTTTGATCCAACGGATGTTGGTAATTTGATCTCTGGTTCCTCTACCTTTTCTAAATCCAGTTGAACATCTGGAAGTTCACTGTTCACGTACTGTTGAAGCCTGGCTTGGAGAATTTTGAGCATTACTTTGCTAGCATGTGAGATGATCGGAACTGTGCGGTGAAAAAAACTGACATTTCCACTCTTGTGGCCACTGTTGAGTTTTCCAAATTTGCTGGCATATTGAGTGCAGCACTTTTACAGCATCATCTTTTAGGATTTAAAGTAGCTCAACTGGAATCCCATTACCTTGACTAGCTTTGTTTAAAGTGACACTTTCTAAGGCCCACTTGACTTCACATTCTAGGATGTCTGGCTCTAGGTGAGTGATCACACTATCATGCTTATCTGGTTCATGAAGATCTTTCTTGTACAGTTCTTCTGTGTATTCTTGCCACCTCTTCTTAATACCCTCTACTTCTTTTATGTCCATACCATTTCTGTCCTTTATTGTGCCTATCTTTACATGAAATGTTCCCTTGGTATCTCTAACTTTTTAAGAGATCTCTAGCCTTTCCCATTTTATTGTTTTCTCTGTTTCCTTGCACTGATCACTGAGGAAGGCTTTCTTATCTCTGCTTGCTGTTCTCTGGAACTTGCATTTTCTTCTTTGCTTTTCACTTCTCTTCTTTTCACAGCTCTTTGTAAGGCCTCCTCAGACAACCATTTTGCCCTTCTGCATTTCTTTTTCTTGTGGATACCTTGATTACTACCTCCTGTAAAATGTCACGAACATCCATCCATAGTTCTTCAGGCACTCTATCAGATCTAATCCCTTGAATCTATTTTTCACTTCCACTGTATCATTGTAAAGGATTTGGTTTAGGTCATTCCTGAATGGTCTAGTGGTTTTCCCTACTTTCTTCAACTTAAGTCTGAATTTTGCAGAAAGGAATTCATGATCTGAGCCATAGTCAGCTCCCAGTCTTGTTTTTGCTGACTGTATAGAGATTCTCCATCTTTAGCTGCAAAGAATATAATCAATATGATTTTGGTATTGACCATCTGGTGATGTCCATGTGTAGAGTCTTCTCTTGTGTTGTTGGAAGAGGGTGTTTGCTATGACCAGAGTATTCTCTTGGCAAAACGCTATTAGCTTTTGCCCTGCTTCATTTTGTAGTCTAAGGCCAAATTTGCCTCCAGGCATCTCTTGACTTCCTATTTTTGCATTCCAGTCCCCTATAATGGAAAGGACATCTTTTTTGGGTGTTTGTTCTACAATGTCTTGTAGGTCTTCATAGAACTGTTCAACTTCACCTTCTTCAGCATTATAATGCTGAAGAAGGTGAAGTTGAACAGTTCTATGAAGACCTACAAGACATTGTAGAACAAACACCCAAAAAAGATGTCCTTTCCATTATAGGGGACTGGAATGCAAAAATAGGAAGTCAAGAGATGCCTGGAGGCAAATTTGGCCTTAGACTACAAAATGAAGCAGGGCAAAAGCTAATAGCGTTTTGCCAAGAGAATACTCTGGTCATAGCAAACACCCTCTTCCAACAACACAAGAGAAGACTCTACACATGGACATCACCAGATGGTCAATACCAAAATCATATTGATTATATTCTTTGCAGCTAAAGATGGAGAATCTCTATACAGTCAGCAAAAACAAGACTGGGAGCTGACTATGGCTCAGATCATGAATTCCTTTCTGCAAAATTCAGACTTAAGTTGAAGAAAGTAGGGAAAACCACTAGACCATTCAGGAATGACCTAAACCAAATCCTTTACAATGATACAGTGGAAGTGAAAAATAGATTCAAGGGATTAGATCTGATAGAGTGCCTGAAGAACTATGGATGGATGTTCGTGACATTTTACAGGAGGTAGTAATCAAGGTATCCACAAGAAAAAGAAATGCAGAAGGGCAAAATGGTTGTCTGAGGAGGCCTTACAAAGAGCTGTGAAAAGAAGAGAAGTGAAAAGCAAAGAAGAAAATGCAAGTTCCAGAGAACAGCAAGCAGAGATAAGAAAGCCTTCCTCAGTGATCAGTGCAAGGAAATAGAGAAAACAATAAAATGGGAAAGGCTAGAGATCTCTTAAAAAGTTAGAGATACCAAGGGAACATTTCATGTAAAGATAGGCACAATAAAGGACAGAAATGGTATGGACATAAAAGAAGTAGAGGGTATTAAGAAGAGGTGGCAAGAATACACAGAAGAACTGTACAAGAAAGATCTTCATGAACCAGATAAGCATGATAGTGTGATCACTCACCTAGAGCCAGACATCCTAGAATGTGAAGTCAAGTGGGCCTTAGAAAGTGTCACTTTAAACAAAGCTAGTCAAGGTAATGGGATTCCAGTTGAGCTACTTTAAATCCTAAAAGATGATGCTGTAAAAGTGCTGCACTCAATATGCCAGCAAATTTGGAAAACTCAACAGTGGCCACAAGAGTGGAAATGTCAGTTTTTTTCACCGCACAGTTCCGATCATCTCACATGCTAGCAAAGTAATGCTCAAAATTCTCCAAGCCAGGCTTCAACAGTACGTGAACAGTGAACTTCCAGATGTTCAACTGGATTTAGAAAAGGTAGAGGAACCAGAGATCAAATTACCAACATCCGTTGGATCAAAAAAGCAAGAGAGTTCCAGAAAAACATCTATTTCTGCTTTATTGATTATGCCAAAGCCTTTGATTGTGTAGATCACAGCCAACTGTGGAAAATGATCTTCAAGACATGGGAATACTAGACAACATTACCTGCCTCCTGAGAAATCTGTATGCAGGTCAAGAAGCAACAGTTAGAACCAGACATGAAACAACGGACTGGTTCCAAATTGGGAAAGGAGTACGTCAAGGCTGTATATTGTCACCCTGCTTATTTAACTTATATGCAGAGTACTTCATGTGAAATGCCGGGCTGGATGAAGCACAAGCTGGAATCAAGACTGCTGGGAGAAATATCAGTTACCTCAGATATGCAGATAATATCATGCTTTATGGCAGAAAGTGAAGAGGAACTAAAGGGCCTCTTGAAAGTGAAAGAGGAAAGTGAAAAAAGTTGGCTTAAAACTCAACATAGAAAAAACTAAGATCATGGCATCTGGTCCCATCACTTCATGTCAAGTAGATGGTGAAACAATGGAAACAGTGTCAGACTTTATTTTCTTGGGCTCCAAAATCACCGCAGATGGTGACTGCAGCCATGAAATTAAAAGACGCTTGCTCCTTGAAAGAAAAGCTATGACCAACCTAGACAGCATATTAAAAAGCAGAGACGTTACTTTGCCGACAAAGGTCCATCTAGTCAAAGCTATGGTTTTTCCAGTAGTCATGTGTGGATGTGACAGTTGGACTATAAAGAAAGCTGAGCATTGAAGAATTGATGCTTTTGAACTGTGGTGTTGGAGAAGACTCTTGAGAGTCCCTTGGACTGCAAGGAGATTCAACCAGTCTATCCTAAAGGAAATCAGTCCTGAATATTCATTGGAAGGACTTATGTTGAAGCTGAAACTCTAATACGTTGGCCACCTGATGTGAAGAACTGACTCATTGGAAAAGACCCTGATGCTGGGAAAGATTGAAGGCAGGAAGAGAATGGGACGGCAGAGGATGAGATGGTTCGATGGCATCCCCAACTCTATGGACATGAGTTTGAGCAAGCTCCGGCAGTTGGTGATGAACAGGGAAGTCTGGCATGCTGCAGTCCATGGGGTCGCAAAGAGTCAGACACGACTGAGCGACTGAACTGAACTGAACTGAAACCAGGGCTTTGGATTCAGCCATTGCTTGTATAAATTTAGGAAAGGCTTTACTATTTCTGTACATATTAACACATGTTCCTGTCAATTAGTGGACAAAACAATATTCTTCATTACCTCTGATAGCTAAAGATCCACTTTCATGTAGATATTCGACTGATAATACTAATGATCTTTTTCTTATATTTAAGACATTTATTCACTAAATTTCTACAAGTTGTCTTTCTTCTATGTGCATTTCACAGCTCTATCCCTAGGGTACTTTCTTACCTCTTAAAAGCAATGTAAGAGAATGAAAAGACAGACAACAGTCTGGGAGACAATATTTGCTAAACCTGTATCTGAAAAAGGACTGGTATCCAAAATGTAACAGATCTCTCTTAAAATTCAACAGTAAGAAAACAAACAAGAAAATTAAAAATAGACGAAAGGTCTGAATGGATACCTCACTAAAGAAATATGTGCATATGACAAATAAGTATAGGAAAAGACGTCAACATCGTATGTTATTACTGCTGCTTCTGTTTAGCCGCCAAGTTTTCTCCAAGTCTTGTGACTGTATGGACAAACTGTAGTACATCAATACAATGGACTATTATTTAGCAATAAAAGAAATGGGTCATCAAGCCAAAAAGAGATATGGTGGAACTTAAAGGAATATTGCTAAGTGAAACAAGACAATTGAAAAGGCTACATACTGTATGGTTCCAACTATATGACATTCTGGAAAATGCAAAGCTGTAGAGATATTTGAAAAAAAAGATCAGTGGTTACCAGAAGCACAGGGTAAGGGGAAGGACAAACTGGTAAAGCCCAGGAAATTTTTAGGGCAATGAAACTATTTCGTATGATGCTTTCACAGTGAGTATATGACAATGCATTTATCAAAACCCATAGAACTTTGTGTACAGCCCAAAGTGTGATCCCTAATGTAAACTATAGACTTTAGTTAATAATCATGTATCAGTATTGGTTCAACGTTTCTATAAACCTAAAACTACTCTAATTAAAAAATAAATAATATGCTGACTTTTGTTATACACACACACACACACAACCAGTAGTAACACTGAAAGTTCCTTATACTTTTAGAACACACTTGTGTTTGGACATAGAAACAAAGGTGTGAAGTCATATCCACACTGATTGTGGTGTTATGTCACACAGCAATTTGATTGTCCAAAGTCAGAGTCAGTTAATTTTGTTAGGTCCTTGCTTTTCTTCATGTATACGGTTCATATGTCCAAGGTTAGAAATATTTTAAAATGTAAAAAAGAATGTATTTATGCATATAACTGCATCACTCTGCTGTATAGCAGTAATTATTACAGTGTTGTAAGTCAACTATGTTTCAATTGAAAAAAAAGTGAAACAAGATATAAGTAAGGGGTAGACCACTTGACAACTTCCAGTAAACAGCTACGTGTTTGATCGCTGAGTATAAAACAAGACTAGGCCACCACTGTTGCCATCCCAAAAATGTCTAACCAAACGTTTACCTGCCTTTTTCCTCTTCTTCCAGGCCTTGCAATTGCCAGTGCCCTAATAGATATTTCACAGCAGAAGCCTTCAGATAGTAAAGACAAAACTTCAGGAGTCCGAAATCGAAAACACCACCTGTCAACGCGTCAAGGAACTTGTGTCTGAGAAACAGAAACTGTTCCTGTAGATTCTGTCATGTTTGACTCTGTAAATGGCTTCCATTAAAGGCTGGTCCCAGTTTTCATGGAGACAAATCTCTGTGTGGTCCCAGGGCCCAAACACAGTTCCCTCTGAAAGGGGAATGACGCGAGTGGCCAAAGACTGTTCATGAATTTTATAAAATTAATAGTATTGATGGTCACAGATGACAAAGTTAGTTTTTACAGCTGTGTTAGGCTTATCATAGATAACATTACTCTGGAAAAAAAAGATGTATATTGTTTCTTAATGCAGATGAAAAATATGTAATTCATATAAACCAAACTGTTTATATCCCAGGACTTTAAAGAAAGACATTTTATAATGCCTGAGTGATGAGAATTGTACAGTTTTTGCCTCCTAAGCAAACTTATGTCACTTGTATATGAACAGGAAATGAACAAACTGCAATGGCTTTAAATACTATTTTATCTCCTTGTAAATGTAAAAGCAAGATTTTGATTTAGTAGGATGTAGGTAAATGTATTTAAATATTTCACAGGACTGTATCATGTCCAAACTCAGTTTTCAAATGTAATTCTTTTTCACCTAACTGGAACGCAGACCAAAATGAGTCCATTTGGCTAGATGGTATTGTGCAACTTCACAGGAGGTTTATTAGAATTCTGAGTGACGAGGACATTGCTGTCGTCCATGCCAACTGCCTAACTCATTATCAGAGCTGATAGAGCATGGAAAAGCCTGTCCAGCAATCAATTTTTCCCCTCCTTCCCAAACCAGCCTCCAATGCCACAAACCTGAAGAGAGCTGAAATAGTTATTTTACAGTATGCAAGCTTCTGCTCTAATATGGAAATTTTTTTAATGGCCTCAGAATCATTGGATCAGACCTCAATGATCCATCTGCATTTTTATAAGAACGGATCACGTTCGTTTGGCCCTCCTCTCCTAGCTGCTAGATTTTATCTACCTTTTACAAATGCTGTGAAAAGCATTTTAGAGTCAAAACCCCCTTCAAGTCATAATATGACCCAGGTTTCTTTCTTGCCAACTGTTTTCACTTAGAATATAGTAGAGAAGAACATTCTAACACGAGCACATTGGTGTCATGAAAGTCTCCAATTTGAGAAATAAAATAAGCTTGTCACTGCCCGCATTCAGCATATTCTTAATGATTCAAACGTCTGAATTATGGCAGAAAGGGAAGATGGTTTAAGACAGCTTTCACATTGGAACGTAGAATCACGTGTGTCCTAATTTTTGACAGCCGTCCGCTAGAACTCAGTAGATGAACAGAGCTTGTTTGGAACTGCAGTTTCTTAACTTCAAGGTGACTACAGAATACATGAAGAGAGCAGTGACAAGAGACACATCCAAAGCTGCTCTGTGCAATATAGTTTTGTTCAGTATGAAAGTCATTTAAATATAATTGATGTTTAGTACTCTCTATGTACTTATCACGTTCTTTGGATTTCTGGAAGATAATGACACTTTACTGTTTACAGCTAATGCATAGTTACTTGCATGCTATGGTTGTACAGTAGCAGAATATGACCCTATTGTGATATTAAATGTTTATTTCACAATGCCACTTCTACATAGCCAGCTTGATTTGATGGGGATCGAATGTGATGTATAGCAGGAATGATCATAAATATGTTGTTGCATCATATACAAGATTGCTAGGTTGCATCCAACCATGACTATGTCATTGTTTTGATGGTTAGGCATTTATGAATTCTAGTATATATTCCTTATGTTGGCATGATAATTTTGCTATTTTCCATGCGTTAAAAGTTAGACTAATTCTTAGATCAATTTAATCTATAGCCTATGGGGTTTTGGTAGGGATAGGAAGTGGAGCTGTTTGTTTTTAACCTCTCTATGAAATTTTCTTTCAAAAAAAGAAATTGAGCGAAGTTTGTAAATGTCTCCTGAAAATAATCAAGCAATTTTATTAGCTTTTTGGGGGAGCCGTTTAAATGTTGATTTTTTTTCTCATGGAAAAATAGATTGACAAAACTGATGAATACAAAAGTAGAATCATGTAAAAATAAAATGATTGCCCAGTTTGCTTAATACTCTGTAACAGTTATAATGGAAGCATATATAACAAAAAGACAGAAATATACAGAGTTGAATGTAAAATCTATTTCAGCTGTATTTTTAGAGAGGCTAAACATGGAATTAGTGTGAAAGAATTGTCAAGCCTCATTCATCTCAAATCTCAGAGTTCTTAAAATTTGTAAATTTGAATTTTAGACAATTATGGGACATAATGCAATGTTAAGTTAAAGTCATATACTCTATGTTTCTGGGCCAAATATGGCTAACTCTATGACTAAATTATGCAATATCTTCTCAACTTTCCGAAGCTTTTTACTGGCAAGAGTACTTCACCCTATGTGAAGTAGATTGAAAAGACCTTGGGGATAATGGCTTTGAATCTGTATCATTTTCTTTTTTCCCCACATCCCAAACACTTTTAATCTGGAAGCTTCCTTTGAAAAAAAAAAAGAAAAGAAAGAAACCACAAGTATACGCAGATACTGTTCAAGAAGTTAGGCATTAAATGACTGATTCTCTTGAAAATTTACCTTACTGGAACTCTGTGCATTTCAGTTTAGAATGACTTTGAAAAATTCTTTAACTTTTAGGATTTCTTATTCCACCCAAGATGAAAAGCTTTGGTTAAAAAAAATTTTTTTAAATCATTTTAATAGCGGACAACTAGAGATTTCTTGTTAAAGAGGATGCACATGCTCACAGATCAATTTAATACATTTGAAGAGGACTGAGATTTTCATAATTACTTTAAAATGAAAATTTTATTTAGTGAGACACACAGAAGGAAAATGTACGCCATATACTATGGTGTTATGTTCAGGAGGAAAACTACAAATAGAATATATTTCAACCTGTAATCGATCCTTACTGTGCTTCCCAATATCTCGTTTTCTTTGGGTTACAGTAAGACAGCAGTGACTACATGGCTTTGTGCTGCTGCAGGGTCACTTAGAGTGCAGACTGGTGGTTGGGCCCGAGAACAGATGTTGCAGCCAGCTTTGAGCTGTGTGGTGCTGGCGAGTTTTACCCTTTTGAAGCCTCAGGCTTACCGTCTGTGTGGGGAAGCTGCTGTACTCACCTTGCAGAGTGAACCTAGAAGACAGTGGACATAATAGACAAAGCTTCCTCGATGGGCCCTCAGTGCATATAGGTACCTGGTTTTTAACAACCGTGGGGCCACCAGGCCACTCTTATTCTACCAACTGTTTTATAAATTCATCTATTAATTTTTCATTCATATTTTCACCATCTGTAAAAGCCATGTAGGTTTTTGCAAGTGAAGATTTCATATAAACCTTGAGTCAGTTCCTATATTTCTAGACTGTAGAGATTTCTAAAAAAAATCTACTTGGGTCAATATTAGCTTTGACTCTTTCAAAATATATAGTTTTAGTAAAGCACTTTTTAAATGATTGCCTGGTGACATTTAGACAGGAACATCGATTGTCACTTTCATGTTCAAATTTGGCGAGAAGGGATAGATCCTTACATTTGGTTGTCATACATGATACATCTTTGTGGCATTGAGCATAAAACTATGATTTGAAAAATGTTTCATATAAAATGTTTTAAAAAATTAAAACTGATCAAATGAATGAATTCTACCCGCTTTAAAAAAAAAAAATCAACTTTCCAAAGCCTCTTTGCTAAAATAGGTGTGAGTTTACTTAGATGAGTTTGGAACTTGATCATGTGAACTGCCTGGGTCAGTGCACACTCCCGCCTTTGCCTGTAGAGATTAAGATACAGAAGGACTGGATTGGACCCTGGAGATTCATATGCTTAATAAGCAAGCACCTCAGTGATTCTTAAGATTAGGCAAATTAAGGATACATTGCACTAGGCCAAAGAGCTGCCTTTATTTACAGTTAGAAGACTTTCTTTAAATAATGAAGTCATCATTCTAAGTCAAAATGCTTTAAATAATTTTTCAAGGAATACAAGCCATCTGGTTGGTGTTACAGCAGTGTTTTCATTACAGTGTACATTTAACATTTTAGTTGTATCAAATTTTTTAAATTGAGAATTAGAACCATCTCAGTGTATATGTATACAGGTATGCATGCCAGTGTTAAAACAGATTGTGTAAAGGTTCAAACCTGCTTTAAAAAGCCAACATTTTATGATATAGTATGCTATTCATCAGGAGTTTAATTGCTGAAATAAAAACATTGGATCTTCCAACCCCCATTGCCAATGCAGTTTTGTTATATATATTTTTTACCTACCCAAGATCATCTAGGAAAAAGCACACAACCGAAGGATAAGTTTATCTGCCATCTATGACTTGGTTATGAAATTTGGTTGTTGAATTCCACGTTCAAAATATATTTCTCTCTCCTTCACCTGATTTTTCTTGGCCTTTTCTACATGTTCTCTTTGGGTTTGTTTTTTTAAAAGATTTTTTGGATATGGATCATTTTAAAGTCTTTATTGAATTTGTTACAGTATTGCCTCTGTTTTACATTTGAATTTTTTGGCCTCGGGGCATGTGGGATCTCAGCTCCCTGACCAGGGATCAAACCAGAACACCCTGCATTTGAAGGTGAAGTCTTAACCACTGGACCACCAGGGACGTTTCCCTACATGCTCTTCTTGAATTGCAAGCTGGACACTTCGATTGTTCCTGAGAATGGACGCCCAAGTGGCCAAGATCCCAGCCAAAACTGAGGATCTCTGTCCACAGGATCTCTGTCCTGTGTTCTTTAGTCACTTGTTCGTGCCCGACTCTTTTGCGATCTCGTGGACTGTAGCTTGCCAGGCTCCTCTGTCCATGGGATTTCCCAGGCGAGGATACTGGAGCACCCGGGTGGCCATTTCCTTCTCCAGGGGATCCTCCCTGACTCAGGCTTGAAACCTGTGTCTCCTGCATTGGCAGCTGAGTTCTTGATCACTGAGCCACCAGGGAGGCAGTGAAAGTCCTCTTTCTGACTCTGGTGCAGCCGTGGCCTAGCTGAGGCGTTTTCTAAGAAACGTCTGCTTGTTCTGTGGCGAGTTTTGGCTTTCGTCCCCACGTTGCCCTCTGTGTCCTGGCCCATGTCTGTGCCACTGCTCTTGTGGGCCTCAGCCTGGCATTATTAAGAAGGGAGTGGCCAAGACAGACCCAAATGCCTCTCTCCCCTCCAACCCCACAGGAGAACCAAGCATCTCTGACCCTTCTTGGCTCAGGGGCTCAGGCAAGCCCTCTGTCTCCTG
>SJYX01008132.1:131065-159733 GCA_006410675.1 Oreotragus oreotragus | reverse complement strand
GCAGGCGATTTCAGTCTCCGCCTTCCAACCTATGCTGCTGCCCCAGGCGGATTAAAACAAAAAAGAAGACTAGCGAAATGGACTGTCGGGGCCGGGTTTTTGTAGCTCCTTCAAACGCTGCATGCTGTCTAGGGGAGTTCGCTCGCCGCCGTGCATTCTTTTGAACACATCACCTAGAGTTAATTCTTTAGGAGTTTTCAGCAAGAATCTTTTGTAAAGGAAGCTCTGACAGCAGGGAAACACTCAAGAGTCTTTAATTCTGGGAGCTAATGATGCTAAGGGAGGAGGTTAAAAGTCAGTTGTGCGTATACCAGGAAGTGTTGGAGTCCTACCAACAATTCCGACTGAGTGCTAGAGATTTATTTCCCTCTAACTAGCAGTAACAGGTGATTCCTAACAATGATTTAGTGAAATTAAAGTTAGGTTTGGATAATTAGAATAGTTGTAACATTTGTAAATTTTTCTATTAACTACTGATAATACATTTATGATGTACTGCTAGTTCTTTCAGTCTCTGCTTTTTGTTGTTACTGTTTCTGCTGTTTTCCGATTTAACTTGCTGAGTACTAGGGTCAACTGCTGAGTTTCCACGATTGAACTCCTCAGTTCTTGCTGAGTAGGTAATAGTTGACAAAGTTTTAAGGAAATTTTAATTATATTCAAAAGATTTCAATACACCCAATACATTTTGGAGCTGTTTTATACTTTTGAGGAAGCCAAAACAAAATATTTAAATTCTAAATTGACAGTACATTATAGAGTGAAATTTTGATTTCACTTCCTGGTTTCCATTTTACTTAGTTTTNATTATATTCAAAAGATTTCAATACACCCAATACATTTTGGAGCTGTTTTATACTTTTGAGGAAGCCAAAACAAAATATTTAAATTCTAAATTGACAGTACATTATAGAGTGAAATTTTGATTTCACTTCCTGGTTTCCATTTTACTTAGTTTTGTAAGCCCAATTACTTATAAAAAATTCAAAGATTTTATTTATTTGGCTCCCCGGCCACGCCAACCAAGGATCAGACCCTTGCCGCCTGCAGAGGAAGTGCGGAGCCCGAACCACTGGTCCCCCAGTTACCTTTTTCCGCTTAGAAAAATCTTTCCCTTAGTTCAGAGTTACCTTCTCCCGGGATTTCCCACATTTTTCCATGTTTCACAATGCCTGCTTCTCAGACTTCAAAAATGGTACTATCACTTTAAGAGTTGTTTCCGCCACTGTATTTTAATTTTTTCCGGACCGTTTCCTCACTACCTAAATGCTCAGTGCAAATAACCTGGGCTTTATGAGGGAGAAGCTAGCTGGTCTCCTGTATTTCTGTTTGAAATGAAAATATTTGTACTTCTTTTTTCTGCCATTCATTATCTTAAGTTAGTACCATGTTAATAAAACGATGCCAGGTATTTTACATGTATTATCTTTTAATTATGAAAGTGAATATTTACCTGGAATGAGAAATCACACCAGATATTTTTAAGTTGACAAATACTTTGTGTATTAAAAAATTCAGGAAAAATGATACTCTCAATGATATTTTATATTCTTGTTTGTACCTAACTCATCAACAGTAATCATATACCTTCATATTTTGACCTGCATTTACTTTGGTATTTCATATCATATTTTAAACTGTCATTTTCTGTAAATTAGAAAAATAATTTTCTTCTCTAAAGTTATTGGTAGTTTAGAAAAGCTTTTCTCACAGGTTGTTAACACATGATGTAAAGATTCAAGTTTTTTTGTGCAGTGACTTATCTTGTGTACTGTTTATATTGATAGTATTTTTAAACAGGTTTACAGATGGCTTGTAGTGGTGTGTTTGGTGTTCTCTTCTTCAAGTTTCAGTATTTTGTGTCAGATCAGCACAAAATGAATAGGAACTTGTATAGATTAATTTAGCACTGGGCAGCAGTGACTGAGGAGAAGGCAGTAGCAACCCACTCCAGTGTTCTTGCCTGGAGAATCCCAGGGACAGGGGAGCCTGGTGGGCTGCAGTCTATGGGGTCGCACAGAGTCGGACACGACTGAAGTGACTTAGCAGCAGCGACTGATGAGTTAAGGGAATGCTTTGGAACCATTAAGAGAGAGTGTCATGTAGTGTCTTTAATACTTCCGGTAATTATGATACAGGTAGATACAGGTAGACTGGCCTCATTTTATGAAAAAGAAAACTGAGGCATAGAAGTTAAATTGTTCATAGTCATAGCTTTTCTAAACTACCAATAGCTGTAAAAAATTCAATCAACTGAGAGAAGAAAATTATTTTCTACTTTATATATCGAAATGACACTGTAAGTAATACTTGACAGTAACATTTTATGGAAAGAATACCATCCACTATTGGGATGTGGATTTTTTCCCTTGTTAACATTATGGCAAACTAGAGTTGTAGAAATCTCTCTGAACTCTTTGGTTTGAAGTTTCTGAAAGAACTGCATAGAGGCCCTCAACTGCTTTTGGTGTAGTTTGTGTTTAATCTAGTTTGTTATGGAGGTTGATTTTAGCTTGCAATTGTGTAATACATTTTAAATACCACCTCATTTTCTCATGTTGGAGATATAAAATTGCAAGTTACTGTTTCTTCACCTCCTTCCCCCAAAGAGTTGGAGCTTCATACAGAAGTCCTTCGGGATTATGGGAGGCACAGAGAAGATCCTTTTCCTTTATCCATAATGATGAAAAGATAAAGATTCAGGGAAGGACAGGCACTTGAATGTAATTGAAATTAGATGTCTCATCTGTGTTGGTCTATATCTTTTGTCCTTTTTCTCATTTGGGGGGCGGGGGAAGGGAAAATGGTCTGATTCAATCATCAGAGCCCTGTTTTTGTCATCCAGAATAGTATTTATTTTGGGGGTCACACCGCATACCATGTGAGATCTTAGTTCCCCAACCAGGGACCAGGGATTGAACCCTTGCTTCCTCCAGTGGGAGCACAGAAGTCTTAACCACTGGATTGCCAAGGAATTCCCTCCTGATCCAGAACAGTACTTTGTTCTGAGCTTTATACTATTTGAAGTTTATACAAAATTAGATGAAGTATGTGGAAATGCTTGGCGAATAGCGGGTAGGCATTTAGTAAAACCTAGTTTCCTTTTTCATTCACTGAAACCTGGTTGTTTCTAGCCATCTCTTCCTTTCCTTTCATTGAGACTTTGTGGATATTTACTTCTGAAAGTTTGCAAAACAGGTGCAATAGGGCTGTCTCATCTCCACCCAGTAAAAATTTTAATATTGATCATAACATTTCAGAGTATAACTGCTGGAGAATTTTACTCACCAGTCTAGCTGAGAGTTGACATGTGCAGAGATAACTAAAACACAGTATGAGCTGTGTCAGATCCTGTAATGCCAAAGCAGCATACAACAGCGTGAATGAGCAACAGTGTTAGCTCCACCAGGAAAAGAAAAGAAAGAGAAGCTCAAAATGAATGTTTAATTGGTGTGATGTATGTCAGGAGTTACTTTGAATATGGATTCTCTGGTATTCCTTTACTATATCAGAGGCCTTGTTTCTCCCAAATAGTTTGCCAAAAACAGGCAAAAAAAAATTAGGTTTGGTTTGAATTTTGATTTCATGTTTTTGTTTTTGTTTTTTCTTGAAATAGCTCTTCTGAGATCAGTAGAGGTACCTTGAGGTTAAGCGACTTACCTCAGATTACCTTTTTCTCAATTTTTTTATTAGAGAAAATGGTCTGATTTTCAAGTCTGTTGCTCCTGTTTACAGATTTAGAAAAGGAGAATCTCCACTATCTCAAGACCAAACTTTTGATAGTCTCGTGCAATAAGAGGTACAAACAGTGAGAGGTACAAAGACAGAGAACTCAAGTTCAACAAATATTTCTTTGATACTTTTGTTCTTTGGTTTGAAACCAAAATGTTTTTTCCAACTTCATTTAAGGTGTGTTGGGATGGGATGTTGGTAGGTTACTAAGAGTGCTGAAGAGATGCTGGCAGTTGTAAGGAGCTGTGAGTGGTGACTGGGCACCTGGGGCCTGCTGAGGGGAGAGCAGGCCTCGCTGGGAAGGGCTCTGCAGGTGGTGGGACACGACAGACCGACTGCAGCCCTGCTGAGGAGGTATACGTGGCCAGCGCAACTCTGGGGAAAAGTGAGAAGTTCTTCATGTTTGAGAGTGCAGCTTGCACTAATTTATGCCAATCACTTCCGTGTGTGAAATGTCCAGTAGATGTTCATAAGAAATGTAAGTCATTAAGTCAGGTTAAATCGTGTCTTGTATCCTTAGGATGTCAGAAAGTTTTCTATGGATAGGGTTAAAACCAACTAAACTTAATATTAGCTGTGCCAAGAACCCACATAGAATAACTAGTTCTCTCTTGCTGGGGCATTATTAAATGAGGAATCTGCACTGATACTACCAATTACCACTTACTTCATGGGGTGGGGGGAGCTCCTTGCTGCTTTTCTGGAGGGGGCTTTCACTGGGGGGCCTTATTTTGCCTTTTTATGGGGGAGGGTGGCCTTGCCCTGGGCTTGTGGGACCTCAGTTCCCCTGCAGTGGAAGCATTGTCCTAACCACTGGGCAACCAGGGAAGTCCCTCATGAGGATTCTTGCAAAGGAAGCTGGGAGTGAGTGGCATAGACAGAAACTGGGAATGTGAATATATTGTACTCTCAAAACACTCTCCCTTAAGTATTTGTTATAGATGTTTTTGCATACTCATTGTATTTCAGTATGATTTTTTAAAATAGACAAAAAATGTTTGAAGTATAGTTCTGATTATGTTAGACTTCTATTCAAAAATTTCCAGTGGTTCCCATTGTTTGCTAGTTGCTAATAATAATACTGGCCACTCTATATTGAGAGTTAGCTCTGTTAGGCACTATTGTAACCTTTTGACATTTATGAGCTCACTGAGTTTTTACAACAACCTATGTAGGTGCTTTTATTATTTCCATTTTATGAACAAAGCATGAAGATTTTAAATAAATTGTCCAGGGCACATAGCTGGCAGGTAGCAAATGTATAAACTCAGGAGCCTAGTTTCAAAAAAAAAAGCAGCAAACCAGTTTTCCTAAACTAGAATTGAAGATTCTGATCCCAGTCTACCTTCCAGCCTTATGACAACCAGGAGATATCCTAGCCTCTGGCTTCGATGTCCTTCTGATTTCATCCAGTACTTTGCTAATTCTGAGTTTGCTCATGTGAATTTCTCATTAGGAGCTTCCCTTCCTTCCTTTTTAACCCATTCATAGCCAGGCCCTGCCTCCATAGAACTCCAGTTGTTTGCTTCTGTCTTTGTACTCAAGTGTAGGTTCCTTGAGATTCATGATAAACTGTTCATCATTGAGTTTCAACGTAATACCTAGTAGAGTGCCGTGTACATAATATGTATTAAATGACTGAATTTATTATACATATATATACACACATATGTTTAGATAAAAAGGGAATATGGCAATCATTTTTGGCCTGCTCCTTCTCCCAGTGCACCAGGAGTTTGTTTGAATGAAAACAAGTAAAAACCAGTGCACAGGATTGTACCTCAGTTCAAATAAATCACATGCTCTGGAAGGCAGGGCTTGAGCATCATTGGTTTGAAGCAGGTGTGGTCCTATGTGCCCCAGGGTTGTGCATCACAGATCAAGCGAAGTTTGCTGAGCTTTTGCAGTGGGAAAGTGGAGGCTCAGAATCAGGATTTGGCCATTTATGCTTGAGAAGTCAATTTGTGTTACTAGCCACATCTCTTGTGGCCACCAATTTTGTAGGAAGCTATTTGTTATACACTAGCATATTTGCTGTAATTATATCATAAGACTCTGATTATTACATAATAGATAGTACTCACTGAAAAGTGTTCATTTCTTGGGAATGCCTCAAACATCTTTTAGATAAACTGTTACTTGCTTAAAGTAATGATATGATCTGTGACTTTTATTGAGATGCGTTGGATAATTTGTCATATTTTGCAAGGAGGAAATTACCAAAGCTGAATAGCTGCCTGTCTGGCTCCTATTGTTAATTATTTTCAGTAACTGTTCTGTTAAGAGATTAAACATCCTATGTCGGTCTAGGGATAAAATTTTTTAAAATATCTTTTTACTTTTTTTGCTCATTTTGTTTCATTTCATCTTTACAACTGCTCTGGGAAGAAGAACAGGTGTCATGAGCCCTATTTCTGTATGGAGATACTGAATTAGAGAGAAGCTCAGTCATTGAGGTCATAGATTCAGTAAGTGGTCACGCTGGAATCAAGCCCACGTTTCCTTACACCTAACCCAGTGCCCTCTTCTCCACTGCTGCTAAGTTGCTTCAGTCGTGTCCGACTCTGTGCTACCCCATAGACAAGCCCACCAGGCTCCCCCATCCCTGGGATTCTCAAGGCAAAAACACTGGAGTGGGTTGCCATTTCCTTCTCCAATGCATGAAAGTGGAAAGTGAAAAGTGACAGTGAAGTTGCTCAGTTGTGTCTGACTCTCAGCGACCCCATGGACTGCAGTCTACCAGGCTCCTCCTTCCATGGGATTTTCCAGGCAAGAGCACTGGAGTAGGGTGCCACTGCCTTCTCCGTCTTCTCCGCTACTTGCCCACTACTCCATAATACATCTTACAGTTTATATCCTGTAAGGTTCCAAGTGCCCAAGAAATGAGTCATATTTGAGGCAGAAATATGAAAGCTGAAATAAAATACTAGAAATACAGTAAGACAATGGTCAGTTTAGCTGTATGTATCAAAAGCCTTCAGTTGAATTCAGCCGCTCAGTCGTCTCCGACTCGTTGCGACCCATGAACTGCAGCACGCCAGCCCTCCCTGTCCATCACCAACTCCCAGAGTCCACCCAGACTCCATTGAATCGGTGATGCCATCCAACCATCTCATCCTCTGTCGTCCCCTTCTTCTCCTGCCTTCAGTCTTTCCCAGCATCAGGGTCTTTTCAAATGAGTCAGCCCTTCGCATCAGGTGGCCAAAGTATGGAGTTTTAGCTTCAGCATCAGTCCTTCCAGTGAACACTCAGGACTGATTTCCTTTAGGATGGACTGGTTGGATCTCCTTGCAGTCCAAGGGACTCTCAAGAGTCTTCTCCAACACCACAATTCAAAAGCATCCATTCTTCAGAGCTCAGCTTTCTTTAGAGTCCAACTCTCACATCCATACATGACTACTGGAAAAACCAAAGCCTAGACTAGACAGACCTTTGTTGGCAAAGTAATCTCTCTGCTTTTTAATATGCTGTCTAGGTTGATCATAACTTTCCTTCCAAGGAGTAAGCCTTAGAAGATGTTTAATTGCCATCCAACCACTAATCTATCTCTTGGAAGTCCAAAGAAATAATCAGATGTAAACAAATACTTAAAAAAAAGAATGTATAAAGTAAGAGTGAAAAAACTGGGAACATGTTTAGTAGTAGGAGAGATAAGTAAATTTTGGTAATTCCTGTGATTATAATTTAATTTTAAAAAATAGATCTTTGAAAGAATGCTTATGAACAGGCAAATGCTTATCAACTTAATGTTAAGAAAAGGTCTCATTTATATATAATATGACATGAAGAAAAATAAATGATTTTGTTTAGGTAAAATGTAGATGTCTGTGTGAAAAAGAGATTGGATCATTAGATAACATCAAAATGTACCAGTAACTCAGGTTGGTGGAGTTAGAAATAATTACTATATTCCTTTTTTCTTTTCTAAGAAAAGCTTTTTTTTTGTTTGTTTTCCCACAGTGGTCATATGTTTTATAGTCAGGATAATGTTTCATAATAAGAAAATTCATGAAAAAAGCCTTTGTAGAAAAAATGTCATTGTTTGTTGTTGATTATGTCATGACTTAGCTTTTGGTTTAAATATCTTTTCACTGCATTTTTTGATTAGCCTGGGCTATGGTACTTGACTTTTTTTTTTTGCAGATATCAATTTTATTTTCTTTGGATATGTCTACCCAGAAGTGGGATTGCTAAATCATATAGTAGTACTCTTTAAAATTTTCTTGAGGAAACTCCATACTGTTTTCCACAACAGTTGTAACAATTTACATCCCTACAACAGTATATAAGTTTCATTTCTTCACATTCACACAAACACTTGTTAACTTTTAACTGTTTTATAATAGCCATTCTAAGAGGCATGAAGCAGTACCTCAGTGTGGTTTTGATTTGCATTTCCTAATGACTAGTAAAGTGAAAGTGAAGTCCCTCAGTAGTGCCTGACTCTTTGCGACCCCATGGACAGTGAGTGGCCTGCACCAAGCTCCTCCGTCCATGGGAATTTCCAGGCAAGAGTACTGGAGTGGGTTGCCATTTCCTTCTCCGGTACTTGACTTTTAATGCCTGGTTTTTTTTTGGCCATACTACATGTGGCTTGTGGGGTCTTAGTTCCCTGACCAGTGATTGGACCCAGGCTCCTGGCAGTGAAAGCACTGACTCCTAACACTGAAACGGCAGGGAATTCCCAACTTTATTTTTTTTAATGACTTAACAGCAGTATATTTTATTGTTTTATTTTGAGGAAAAAACTATGTTATGTTAGAATTTTGTGTGTTGGTATATCTCATTAGAACTTTTAAAAATGAAATTTGGGGTAGAGCCTGAGAAATTAGGAAATCTGCTGCTGCTGTCACTTGTATTAAATAACTAATTTGATCATTGTTCAAAGGCAAGAATGCGAAAGGCATAACCACATTTTACTTTCATAACAATTTAGTTGGTAGACATAGCTGAGAAATTATTTAGGTGTATCAGTTTATATTGTTTTCTTCATTGTTTCAATTTTGTAAGCTTGAGATAATGGTAGATTTACTGTTTAGCTAAATTTCCCATTATTATACATCTTTGTAAAAATAGTAACCTTTTTATTATGATTAGATTCCAAATTATCATTAAGAAAATATTTTTACTTTTATGAGAAGTATGATATGTCCATTTTAAGAAACTCTATTTTACTTTATGTTTTTGTTTTGGCCACAAGATCTTAGATCCCCAACCAGAGACTGAACTTGTGACCCTGCAATGGAAGCATGGAGTCTTAGCCACTGGAAATCCCAAAAAACTCTTTCTCAAATGTTCTTTAGAGACTGTAACATTACACTTGTTCACTTTCAGAAGATGAGAAAACCAAATAATGAGCACAATTGATAAATAGAGAAATTCGAATCTTCCAAAAAAGGTGCCAAATAGAATGGACCTTCAGTCCCCATGTGTAGCGATTTTGAGCGGGATACAGATGTCAATATATGATTAAAGATACAACATTGTGATGTCTCTGATTGATTTTATGCTTCCATAGACCATGTGACTTTTTTTTCTTGTGTCGTTTATAGTCGGAGCACCATAACATGGTGTGGGAAGTGAAGAGCAACCAGATGCCTGATGCGGTGCAGAAGCTCCTGCTAGTCATGGACAAGAGAGCGCCCGGAGTGAGCGACTCGCTGCAGCTGCTGCAGTGCAAGGAGACGCTGCCATCCTCGCCTGGGTACAACTCTTGTGATGAACACATGGAACTTGGTAAACAAAATTCAGTTTTTAGGGATCTTCACTGAGATGCGGATTAATTTTCATGTTTAACTTTTCCACCCACCTTGAATTGCTGAAAAGTATGCTAAGTTTTGTTCACTAGGAACTTTCAGTGTTTTCTTGTTATTGCTTATAAAGTATTATTTAAACCAACATAACTTTAGGGTATTTATGGTTATAGAGACTTATTTACAAATTCAAACTCAACTATCTTTGTGGGTAAAGATGAGCCTTTAAACACCTTATGAAAACCTTGTGGTGTGGCTTTTCAAAAGCTGTTACTTTTGAAATAGCCTTGTAAGCTCAGCAAATTATGCTGGCTATGCCTTTTTGCCTGGTTTGTTGGTATGATGGGGGAAATTCCCGTGGACACTTGAAACTGGAGGATCAGACATTTGTAATTATCAGTACTGCTGAGCTACTCCAAAGATGCATGATATATAGAACTGTGTAGGTCTGTTGAGGTATGACTTTGAATGTTACTGCTTTGAGGTAAGTGTTAAAGAGAATAAACAGCCGATGAGTGAGCTTGTCTTGCTGCCCACTTTTCGTCTTGGCTTTGTCCCCATTTAAAATGCGTTTTCCCCTGATGTTCACAAAATCCGAGACGTGATTGTCCTCATTTTATAAATGATGAAATAAAGGAGGTCATACGGTAGTCTTCTTTGGGAATTTGAAGATCTTAAAGGTCTTGAGACATAACCTGTTGGCATGCTAAGGGTTTGCTAAGCTCAAAATATTTATTGAATTGTGGTTACTGTTGAGTGGGAAGTAACACTTCAATCAATTACTTGGTTCTCCATTGTCACATTTTAGTTGGTTTCAGAAGGAAATCAGGAACCTAGGGCTCAGGAGGTCAAAAACTTTACAGCCCCTCATGACTTCAGTTTAAAAGTAGTTTCCTTAACTTGAAAGACAGAAATGAACCCTTCACAGTAAATATACAGGTGATAATCAAAGAATGAAAGGCTGTGGTTTTCCCTGTGGTCATGTATGGGTGTGAGAGCTGGACTGTGAATAAAGCTGAGCACTGCAGAATTGATGCTTTTGAACTGTGGTGTTGGAGAAGACTCTTGAGAGTCCCTTGGACTGCAAGGAGATCCAACCAGTCCATTCTGAAGGAGATCAGCCCTGGGATTTCTTTGGAAGGAATGATGCTGAAGCTGAAACTCCAGTACTTTGGCCACCTCATGTGAAGAGTTGACTCATTGGAAAAGACTCTGATGCTGGGAGGGATTGGGGGCAGGAGGAGAAGGGGACGACCGAGGATGAGATGGCTGGATGGCATCACGGACTCGATGGACGTGAGTCTGAGTGAACTCCGGGAGATGGTGATGGATAGGGAGGCCTGGCGTGCTGCGATTCATGGGGTCGCAAAGAGTCGGACACGACTGAGCGACTGAACTGAACTGAACTGAAATCAAAGAATGATGTTGGCAGTGAGGGAAGGGAAATAGCTCCACCATCATGAGCATTACAGAGTGGGAATCTTAAGTTGGTATATTTTGGCTTCTTTGGGAAGGGGAGGGATACCTTCTAGTAGGTTTTATGAATGGATATCCGGAATTAGTACTTGTCAGACATTTCCGTTTTAGTGAGTTATTCTGGGATATTCCCTGTATAGGAATGAGTATGTGCTTTTTTTGTGAAAATACAGGAGAGCTCTCAAGTCTACAAGAGCTTCTGGGTTTATATATTGAAGAGACCCATTGGATCCATAGAGTTTGCAGGCGTGTATTTCACAAAGGGATTTTGTTGTTTTTAAGGCTCAAGAGGCTTTTCCTTTCCAGTTCAGTTTTTTAGAATTCAGTCTACCTTGCAGTGTAGTTTTGGCATGAACAAGAGTGGTCCTTGGGTACTCTTTCTGGTTTTCTTTCTTGGGTAGCTGAAAGTCTGTCATGAACTACCTTTTGAGAACACACTTCTTGGAAAATAACAAATATTACTGAGTTTAGACTTTCTCATTAAAAATAAATAATTTGGTGTAGATAAAGTTGAATAAGTAGTACCTAAAAATTGCTATGATCTAAGTTTCATCTTTGAAAATCGTTGTTTTCATTTATTGTAGTAATCTTGTTAAGTACATATATGCCCCCATAAAATACCTTCTTCCTTATTAACGTAGTCACATAAAAATGTCTGAGTAGCATGTGGATTGTTCCTAGTGAGCTGTGAAACCTGGGGCCGGGGAGTCAGAAAACAAACAGAACGGTTTGTGAACAGCTGTGGTAAATGCATGGTTTGTGTAGTGAAGTCATTAATCCATTTCAGTTTACTTTCCTCTTAGGCTTTGTTGACCCTCAAATGTATAAGATGTCATTGTTTTTTCACTTGAAACTTGTTTCTTTCAAAAAAACATTTTGAATTTACACTTTTCCTCTCACAAAATTAACTAGCTAAATTTGAGGCCCTCTTTTCCAGCTGTGATTACAGTATTTCCCCTGTATTAGTAATTTCCTTCTGATAATCTTGAGTGTGCTTATTTGCAGATGATCTTCCTGAACTTCAGGCTGTTCAAAGTGATCCTACTCAATCTGCCATATACCAGCTGAGTTCAGATGTGTCTCATCAAGAATATCCAAGACCATCTTGGAACCAAAATACCTCAGAAATATCAGAAAATACTTACCGTGAAAATGAAGTGGATTGGCTAACAGAACTAGCAAATATTGCCACCAGCCCACAAAGTCCACTTATGCAGTGCTCATTTTACAACAGGTGGGAACATTGGCTGTATTTTAATTGAAAAGTCATTACAAAACACTTTTCCCTCCCTAGTTTTAATAGTTGCCTGGAGAATCCCAGGGACAGGGGAGCTTGGTGGGCTGCCATTTATGGGGTCGCACAGAGTCGGACACGACTGAAGCGACTTAGCAGCAGTTTTAAAAGTAGTAATGCTGTTGATCATTTAAATAAAGATTTTTTTATTAAAGTCATTAAAATTAAGCTCTTTATCTTAAAATGATCAAAGAGGTATTCAACCCCTAGTTATTATTTCATACTTTGAGGATTAGATAAAAGTAGTATGAGAACTGAGTCTTAAATGGTTTAAAGTCATCAAGAAATACATCAGACCAAGAATACTTTTATTTATATGTTTTGCTTAGAGAAATGAAAGTTTTCTAAAGAGCCATAATTAAACATTATATTTTAAACCTAGTCAACCTTGAATTTGGTTCCTTTTGGTCTGTGTTTATTTTTTTTTCCCAGTGTATGTGGCCTTATGTTATGTATATGTTTGCTGATATTGATATCTTGAATTTCTTGAAGTAGACTCTCATTGGTAAAAAAAACACACACACACACACACACACCACTGTTTCCTTTACCCAGACCAGAGTTTAAGAAAATGAGTTACTGTGCTGTAAAATTATGGAATCTTCCAACTAATATTCCTCAGTTCAGTTCAGTCGCTCAGTCGTGTCCGACTCTTTGCGACCCCATGAATTGCAGCACGCCAGGCCTCCCTGTGAATTGCAGCACGCCAGGCCTCCCTGTCCATCACCAACTCCTGGAGTCAGTGATGCCATCCAGCCATCTCATCCTGTTATCCCCTTCTCCTCCTGCCCCTAATCCCTCCTAGCAACAAGAGTCGTTTCCAGTGAGTCAACTCTTCCCATGAGGTGGCCAAAGTACTGGAGTTTCAGCTTTAGCATCATTCCTTCCAAAGAAATCCCAGGGCTGATCTCCTTCAGAATGGACTGGTTGGATCTCCTTGTAGTCCAAGGGACTCTCAAGAGTCTTCTCCAGCACCACAGTTCAAAAGCATCAATTCTTCGGCACTCAGCTTTCTTCACAGGCCAACTCTCACATCCATACATGACCACTGGAAAAAACCATAGCCTTGACTAGACGGACCTTTGTTGGCAAAGTAACGTCTCTGCTTTTTAGTATGCTATCTAGGTTGGTCATAATTTTCCTTCCAAGGAGTAAGTGTCTTTTAATTTCATGGCTGCAGTCACCATCTGCAGTGATTTTGGAGCCCCCCAAAATAAAGTCTGACACTATTTCCACTGTTTCCCCATCTATTTACCATGAAGTGATGGGACCAGATGCCATGATCTTAAGTTTTCTGAACATTGAACTTTAAGCCAACTTTGTCACTCTTCTCTTTCACTTTCATCAAGAGGCTTTTTAGTTCCTCTTTACTTTCTGCCATAAGGGTGGTGTCATCTGCATATCTGAGGTTATTGATATTTCTCCCGGTAACCTTGATTCCAGCTTGTGTTTCTTCCTGCCCAGCATTTCTCATGATGCATATAAGTTAAATAAGCAGGGTGACAATATACAGCCGTGACTTACTCCTTTTCCTGTTTGGAACCAGTCTGTTGTTCCATGTCCAGTTCTAACTTGCTTCCTGACCTGCATATAGGTTTCTAGAGAGACCTAAATGGATAATATTTTATTAATTATCCCCCAGATTATAAAGTTGACTATTTAAAAGACATAGATAAATATGATAGTTTATAAGGAAGAGCAGTAACCCAGATTTGCATTCATGTGGGTGGGTAGACCAGGGTCCATATACAGTGATGTAGGAATAACTGAATTTTGGTAGTGCTCGTAAGTTAGTATAATTCTTTCCTAAAAAATAAACTTGTTAGGTGTGGAGCCTTGGTTTTCTTGCATCCCAGGAAGTTATCGTGCTTTTCTTGCAGGATGTTGGTCTTGATTGGAGCAAATTCAATTTAATCAACTTCAGTTTAAGTCCAAGAAAATTTCCACAAGGATGAAAAGTTGACTTTTCAAAGTATTTCTTCCTTTATTGTCCCAGTTTTTATTGTAATCTTTTAAGAGTCGAAAAATGAAAAATTCTTTTATAATTAAAAACAGAAAATCCAGATTTTACTATTGGACTTCCTTTTCCCCAATTTTAGTTGAGATAGTAATTTTCATTTTTCACAACAAACTAGAGGATTAATAATTCTTGGAAAACTGAGTAAAGGCCTCAGAAGAAAATTAATGTTAAAAAAAATAGTTAAAAGGAGTAGCTCCTTAAAGGTGTAAATTCCCCACCGCATTTTCTGTGCTTCCCTTCTCCCTCGGGAGCGAGGCACGGTGACACTCTGCTGTTCTGCCTGGCTTCTAACCCGTCAGTGGTCCATGGCTATTCTCTACGACTTCCTGTAGATTGTCAAACTGTTAGTTACTGAGCTTTTGGATGTCTGAACTTGTAACTGTAGAGTGTCAAGGGGTTGAGGACAGATAAAATTTATATTATGCTTGCATAGAGGGATGAGGAGACCATGGTGTCAGTCATTTAGACACATCAGCATATTAGTTTTTAGAGCATTTAGACCACACACTTTAGAACACTACGTTGTTCTCTCTTTTTTTTTTTTTTCCATTGTTCTCTTTTAAATGGTTATACAGAAGAACTGATAAACTTAATTTTCTTTTATTAAGAAAGCAGGGACAAGCTTAAGCAATTTTCAACAGTTTGGCCACTCAATAAATATGTAAATGTGTAATAAAAGGAAGAAATAAAAGATGAAACATTTTAAGTATTTATATTTTGAAAATTGGTTGGAGAGTATGTAAAATACGTGGAAACTAACTTGGGTTTTTACTTAAGTTATGTGAACATGAAAACAAAGTATAGTTTTATATAGAGAGTTATTTCTGCAAAGGTATAATCAAAATGTTTATTAAGATTAGAAAAGTCGAGGGAGTAATAGATTTCTCACGGAGTAAGTACAGAATTGGAAAGTAAGATGTCCTCTTCTTGTTAGAAAGAGGATTAGTACAGACACTGTAAACATTTTTCTGTTAAAGATCAAATCCCTAGCTGACATGGGGAATAGTCCTGACTGGGGACCTTCAGTTGACCCTGAGTCTTCTCGGCCACTTTCCAGTCTCCTGAATCAGTGCACATCAGTGCTTGCCCTGTGTGGGCCTGCTGCTGCTTCCCCTCCCATATGTGTGGGAAGGGTCTTAGTCTGTTCCTGAGAGCTCCATGTAGTCTGAAGGGAGTGCTGCCTGGTAAAGAGACCTTCGACAGGAAAGAAGGGGAAGGGGTAGCTTACTTTTTAAGGTGATCCTGGGGGTTGAAGTAGCTGGCTTTATGTGTAGCTGCTTTGCAAATAGGCTGTTTTCTACTATAATACGTTTAAACATTTCAGCTTCAGATAATTCATTGAATCTGCAAGTGGTTGGTAGCTAAACAGTTCCGAGTTTGTCACATAGAGCTTGGAGGCCCTGTTCAGATTGCGATTTAGTGACCACATCAGAGTAAGAAAGGGACAGGGAGCCCTGCACGAGGGGGCATCATCTTTCATGAAGGAAACTGTATATTTGTGTTTAGTGATACATAGAAAATGGCAGCCAACTCCAGTATATTCTTGCCTGGAGAATCCCATGGACGGAGGAGCTTGGTGGGCTACAGTCCACGGGTCGCAAAAAGTTGGACACGACTGAGCGACTTCACTTTCACTAGTGACACAAAAGTGAGTGAATAAATGAAGAAAACAGTAATCTGGAATTTATATTATCTCATCTGAAAAAAAGTGTTTAAAATGTGTGAAGAGGGAAAGAAGTTATACAACAACACACTATAGATGAAACTTTTGTTATCTTCACCAGTGTTTCCCATAGGTGTCTTTCATGTAATAACACTGGTATGGTGAATGTGAAGTTCTTTTCATTGAAAGGAAAGCCCTAGTTTAAGGACCTTTGCTTTGTAACTAAAGTGGCTGATTTATTTTAGATCATCTCCTGTACACATCATAGCTACTAGCAAAAGTTTACATTCCTATGCGCGCCCTCCACCGGTGGCCTCTTCTAAGGGTGAGTCGGCCTTCCCTCATCACTGGAAGGAGCAAACACCAGTCAGACATGAAAGGGTAAGTTCATTCATGAAATTAAACTTTTATGACGTTTGCACAGCAGCTGAAAAACATTAACTTGTCCCTCACTAAGAGTGTCTTCTGAAGTACATACAGATGGAAAATAGTCTCTCTTGTTTTTCTGCAAGTGATCTGAGTTTGATTTTATATGTATAGCTCTAATAACTGTTAGAAAAATTCAGAATTACCAGTAAGAAAATGCATTTAACTAAACTTCCCAAAACGTCAGAAGGCAGTTTTTTCTCCCACAGTTTAAAATAAGTAAGTTATTTACTAATAAAGTCTGAAGACACATATTAACAAAATACATTGAAAATAAAAACTAAGAAGTTTGTAATGCTTTTTTCCACAGGCAAACAGTGAGTCGGAATCTGGCATTTTCTGCATGTCCTCCCTGTCAGATGACGATGACTTGGGGTGGTGCAATTCCTGGCCTTCAACTGCTTGGCACTGTTTTTTGAAAGGTTAAAAAAAGGCTTGAATTTTTAGTTTACTAGTGTAGCAAACACACTGATACATATCTGATATTTGTTTTTTATTTCAACTTTAGGCACACGACTGTGCTTTCATAAGGGAAGCAATAAGGAATGGCAGAATGTGGAAGATTTTGCAAGAACCGAAGGCTGTGATAATGAGGAAGATCTCCAGATGGGCACTCACAAGGTTGATTTAAAATTCTTTAAACTTTTCCAAGTCTTTCAAAGGGAGCACAGGTTTTATATTAATCTATAGATGTATCCTTCACTTGCTTTATGTTACATGGCATCCTACGTTTTGGGAGGAGCTTTTGTGAATCCTCTTGGTGAGAACAACAGTGACTTGAGATCCTACCTTGATAATGATGCTTTCTTGGATGGGCAAAAAGAGTATTTCTTAGCACTTTTTACACATTGCATTTTAGGGAAAACTAAACTGGCATTAAACATAAAATGAATAAATAAACCAAAGCCTTATCTTAGGTAATCTACAAAGTGGTTAATTCCCCCATGGATAGAGAGGTGCTTACTTTTAAAATGACCCAATAAAATGCTGGTATTTTCTCAGTCTGTAAGCAAAGGCAGTAATGGGTAGCAGTGGATAAATACTGATGAAACCTTTATCTTTGAAATCTTCACTTTCTCCATCTCCACTTTGGGCAGAGAAATGGGCCTGTGAAGTGTGCTTGTTTAAAAATTCCTGTTTTGACCCTGCTATCTGTTAAGTCCTTGAGAAAGATAGTCTTGATGCCTTCAGTTTTCCTTCATGCTGTAAGCACTGTAAAGTTCACTATAGTCTTTCTTTGGGCTCTGTAGCTCTACTAAAATTGTGTCAAAGGTTACTAGTTTCATTCTGATTTAGAAATCTGCTTGGTTGGTTTGTCATTTCTGCAGCATTCTGCACAGTGGATTGTCTTCTTTTGATTTGTGTAGCGTGGTACTGCCCTGATTTTCCTTCTGATGTCTTGGGGTTTTTTTGCTGTTGACTTGTCTGCCCATGATGTTGAATGTTAGATAAGGTTCTACCCCTCCTCACTCTATTTACACTTCCTCGCTGATGATAATGTTCAAAGCAGTTCCTTGCGGCCTGTGGAAACTGCTCTGGTCTTGGAGTCAGGAGAGCTGTGCTCTTCTTTTTTGCTCTGCCAGCAGCTATTAACATTTGCGTGACTGGCCTTGAGCAGTTTGTCTGCCCCACTGGGTGTTGACTTCCTGTTTTGTAAAATGGAATTGGATTGATTTTAAGTTCTTATAGAGGAAGAATCAGAAGATTCTTTAGTTATTAGTATAACCAACATTGGACTGCCTTTACCTTCCCTCCAGGCTGTTTTCTTCCTTTCTTTTAGGAGTATTATTATCTTCTCTTGATTGCCAGATTCAAAACCTTTCTTGTTTGCTTCATTCAAAACATAAAGTTGACTATTTCCTTTCCTCCCTTCGTATTCAGTTGATCTATTCTATTTCCTTTAAGACTTTTTACGTTTATCATTTTCTTTCATTAGTTAACTCTGATTGGATATTATAGCTAGCCATTGATACGACTGAGCAACTTCACTTTCACTTTTCACTTTCATGCATTGGAGAAGGAAATGGCAACCCACTCTGGTGTTCTTGCCTGGAGAATCCCAGGGACGGTGGAGCCTGATGGGCTGCCGTCTATGGGGTCCCACAGTCGGACACAACTGAAGCGATTTAGCAGCAGCAGCAGCAGCAGCTAGCCATTGGCATGTCTGTCTCCTTTGTCTTTCTGTGAATTTAAGGGTAGGGATCATGTGTTTTCAGAGCCTAGCACCTAGCGTCTACTGAGCACTCAGTAAATACTGGTTGAATTTATTCAGCCCAGTTCTACCACCATTGCAGTTGTCAATTCAAGACTGTAGTGAGTTTCTCCTGTTGAATCTTCAAATAAATTGAATACTAAAGATAGCTTTATCTGTAGTCTTTCTCATCATCATAAAATTGAGTAATTAATAATAATACTTTCATTGACTTCTCAGATCCTTCTCAGAGGAAAGCTTGAGCACTTTGCCAGTCTTTAAGACCCCTTTACTTATTTACAAACTGGGCCCTTCTTTGCAGCCTTATTTGCCCCAACTCTGAATTCATCTTGTATTTTTAGCAAATACTCAGCACTCTCCCGGGGAAGGCAATGGCACCCCACCCCAGTACTCTTGCCTGGAAAATCCAATGGATGGAGTAGCCTGGTGGGCTGCAGTCCATGGGGTCGCTAACAGTCGGACAGACTGAGCGACTTCACTTTCACTTTTCTCTTTCATGCATTGGAGAAGGAAATGGCAACCCACTCCAGTATTCTTGCCTGGAGAATCCCAGGGATGGGGGAGCCTGGTGGGCTGCCATCTATGGGGTCACACAGAGTCGGACACGACAGAAGTGACTTAGCAGCAGCAGCAGCAGCAGCAGCACTCTCCAAAGAAGCTGCTAGTTAAAACTATTCCTGGTATAAGGAGAGTGCTTCTAGATTCCATTTCACATGGGAATTGAAAGCCCTCCTAATCTCCTGGAGTTAATATCTCCCTTTAAATTCCATATAGCACTAATTATTTTTACATTGAAGTACTGATTCCAGTCCGTTTTATATTGTAGTAATTTATATGTTTGCCTTTCTTCACTACTGGGTTGATAGCTCCTCAATGGCAAGAATCCCATCTTATTTTTACCTTTTCTACAAAATCTTACACACAATAGGAACATCACTCCATGTTGAACTGAACACTGCCAATTTATTTGCTCTATGCATGTATTTCCAGGGCTATGGTTCTGATGGTCTAAAGTTGTTATCACATGAAGAAAGTGTATCATTTGGTGAGTCTGTACTGAAGTTGACTTTTGATCCTGGTACAGTGGAAGATGGTTTACTTACTGTAGAGTGTAAACTGGACCACCCTTTCTATGTTAAAAATAAAGGTAGGGCTTCAATTTGAATTTGTCATAACTTTTAAAGAAAGCTTCTTAAATCTATAGTTATGTCTTATGGCGTGATTTTTGATGATTAAGAAAAAACTTTTGAAGGGAAATCTTTCACACTAAAACTACCATAGGAAATGCCTTATAATACCTATTGATGTTTAAATCTCTTAGCAGTAATCAGGTGGAGCTCTACTTCCTGTGGGTATGAACTTGTAGATTCATGTAGGGTATACCATAATCTCTCTATTGTCTTGATATAATTTGGCGAATGAAATATTCTGGTAATTGAAATTTGGTTTAGGCCAACTATGCTTTATACCTGAGTCACATTAACACAGTATCGAATGTAATGATTCAGAGACTATTTCATGGTCTCAATCATCATCATTTATCACTATCTTATAGGTAGATGGAGTACTGATTGATAGAATTGATNTGGGGTCACACAGAGTCGGACACGACAGAAGTGACTTAGCAGCAGCAGCAGCAGCAGCAGCACTCTCCAAAGAAGCTGCTAGTTAAAACTATTCCTGGTATAAGGAGAGTGCTTCTAGATTCCATTTCACATGGGAATTGAAAGCCCTCCTAATCTCCTGGAGTTAATATCTCCCTTTAAATTCCATATAGCACTAATTATTTTTACATTGAAGTACTGATTCCAGTCCGTTTTATATTGTAGTAATTTATATATTTGCCTTTCTTCACTACTGGGTTGATAGCTCCTCAATGGCAAGAATCCCATCTTATTTTTACCTTTTCTACAAAATCTTACACACAATAGGAACATCACTCCATGTTGAACTGAACACTGCCAATTTATTTGCTCTATGCATGTATTTCCAGGGCTATGGTTCTGATGGTCTAAAGTTGTTATCACATGAAGAAAGTGTATCATTTGGTGAGTCTGTACTGAAGTTGACTTTTGATCCTGGTACAGTGGAAGATGGTTTACTTACTGTAGAGTGTAAACTGGACCACCCTTTCTATGTTAAAAATAAAGGTAGGGCTTCAATTTGAATTTGTCATAACTTTTAAAGAAAGCTTCTTAAATCTATAGTTATGTCTTATGGCGTGATTTTTGATGATTAAGAAAAAACTTTTGAAGGGAAATCTTTCACACTAAAACTACCATAGGAAATGCCTTATAATACCTATTGATGTTTAAATCTCTTAGCAGTAATCAGGTGGAGCTCTACTTCCTGTGGGTATGAACTTGTAGATTCATGTAGGGTATACCATAATCTCTCTATTGTCTTGATATAATTTGGCGAATGAAATATTCTGGTAATTGAAATTTGGTTTAGGCCAACTATGCTTTATACCTGAGTCACATTAACACAGTATCGAATGTAATGATTCAGAGACTATTTCATGGTCTCAATCATCATCATTTATCACTATCTTATAGGTAGATGGAGTACTGATTGATAGAATTGATACATTAGTAAAATGCTGAATTAAACTAGTTTTGGAGGGCTTTTTGCATTGCTTAAATAAAATACTTAGATTTGTTTTGTGGCAAAGATACATGACTTGTGTTATAAATCTCTGAAATATTAACTTTTTGTTTTTAAGACTCAGAGGTGACATGTCTAAGAAATAATTTGGGTGCTTTCTGTCAGTCTCTATACTTGATGTAATGATTGTTTGATTTAACTTTAGGTTGGTCATCATTTTATCCAAGCTTGACTGTGGTACAGCATGGCATTCCATGTTGTGAAATTCATATTGGTGATGTATGTCTACCTCCTGGACACCCCGATGCCATTAATTTTGATGATTCAGGTGTTTTTGATACATTTAAAAGGTAATAGTAAATAATTCTTTTTTTTCCTCTGTTAAAGTTAACTCTTAATCTCCCTAATGATTGCTGTTTAGGAGGTTAAACCTTTAAAGATGTGAGAATTAAAAAGGACTACTTAGAAGAAGTATGTGCAGTCAACCCTTGAACAGCACAAGTGTTAGGGACACTGACCTCACACAGTTGAAAATCCACATTAACTTATAGCCAGCTTTTTGTGTAGGCAAATTCAACCAACTATGGACTGAGTAGTATTTACTATTGAAAAAAATAAATCCATGTTTAAGTGGGCCCATGCAGTTGAAACCCACATTGTTTAAGGGTCAACAGTATAAGAATAAATGAAAAAATACTTGGTAATTAAAGTAGTAATTCTAGAGAAGTTTTACAGAGGATGAAATAATGCTATTTGGAGCAACAGGGATGGACGCAGAGATGATTATACTAAGTGAAGGAAGTGAAAGACAAATCCCATATCATGTATATGTGGAATCTTTAAAAAAGATACAAACGAACTTACTACAAAACAGATAGACTTACAGACTGAAAAACTTAACCTGAAAAGGTTACCTGAGGGGGATGGGGAGGGATAAATTAGTTTGAGATTAGCAGATACAAATTGTATACATATAATAGATAAACAAGGTCCTACTGAAATAGATCAGCTTTGATAGTTAAAAAAAATTTGTTAAATCTGGCCAGTTGTTTTGAACCAGTTCATTAATCTTTTAATTGTATCCTTTTTCCTTTAGTTAACTCTTTAATACTCAGTTTGACCAAGGTCTTTAGTTGTGTGGATTAACAATTGTGAGAATAGCAAAAAAGTTGATACTTGGAAAGACTTGAAGAAAGTGAATTTTCCCTGAGATCACCTTGTTTAACAAGTTGTAGAATAGGATAAGAACCCATGTGTGCTGACACTCAAGAAGGTTGACCAACTGAAGTTTTGTGGAACTTTTCTGGTTTTAGCACTGGAAGTCCTGCATCCCTGGAAACCCCTCAGTCTTGGGAAGATGGGGGCAGTTGGGTCACCCTTCTCCCAGAAGGAATGCAGAGAAAGTCTGAATAGAATATCTAGGATTTTAAGACCTGTTTCTTTGTGATAATTAACAAATTCATAAGCATTTAAGTAGAGAATTCTGAAGAGTTTTGCTGGGCTGACAATTTTATTTCATTCAGTTTAATATAAGGTTAATATGTTTTTATTTTGAAAGCATAAGTGAGACTGTTAAAAAGGGAAAAAAAGGTAACCATCACAGAGCCTGGGCCAGGCTGTATGCTCATTAAACGTCCCTATGATTGGAATCTAAATGCTGTTTGATTCTTTCATATACAGTCATCTTTGAAAAACAAGACAGTGTTAAGGTCTGATACTCAGTATTCTTAGGATGTAGATTCATGATACCTCTAATGTTTTGGTAAGAGCGTAAACTGACACAAACATTTTGGAAGATAGTTTGGCTTTATTGTTAGCCCCCAAATATCAGCAGTTCCATTCCTCTGTATGTACACCAAAGGGAGTAAATGCTTGTAGACGTGCACTAGGAGATGTGTGGAGCTCATGACAGCAAAAGCATGGATACACTGTCAGTGCTCATTCACTGGAAACTGGATGTGATACATTCATGCAATGGAATTCTTTCTGTCAGGGGAAAAGAAATGAATCTTGTGTGTGCTCATTCGTGTCCAACTCTTTTGCAACCCCATGGACTGTAGCCCGGCCAGGCTCCTCTGTCCTTGGATTTCCTAGGCAAGAATACTGGCGTGGGTTGCCATTCCCTTCTCCAGGGATCTTCCCGACACAGGGATTGAACCAGATTCTTTATCACGCCACCTTAGACACAGTTTTAAACATGGATCAACTTTAGAAATGTTAAGTAAAAATTTATATAATCTTTCTATGACTCAGATGGTAAAGAATCTGCCAGCAATGTAGGAGACCCAGGTTCAGTCCCTGGGTCAGGAAGATCCCCTGGAGAAGGAAATGACAATCCACTCCAGTATTCTTGCCTGGAAAATCTCATAGACAGAGGAGGCTGGCTGGCTTCTATCCATGGGGTCACAAAGAGTTGGACATGACTAAGTGACTAACACACGTTGTATATAAAATATACATTATACACTTAGGTTAGGGATCCTCAAGTTAACCCCCAGGTTCAGTGTCTTACTGGGAGGACTCACAGGATTCAGTACTGAGTCACATGTATAGCTATGATTTCTTACAGTGAAGGGGGATATGAAGCAAAATTGTGAAAAGGAAAGGTGTGGGCTTAAGTCTAGTGAAGCCTGGTTTGCAATTCTCTCCCTGTGGAGTCACACAGGACAAGCTTATTTCCCTTAGCAGGGAGTTGTGACAACACGTAAGAACTGTCATGTGCCAGGAAGCTTATTAGACATGCAACACTAGAGGTTTTTGGGGGGAGCTGGGTGTGCACAGGCTGTCTGCCTGGCATGTACCAAAAGCTTCCCGAACGAAAGCAGATGTTCTGGGTAAACAGTATTTTCAGTACCCACAGTTTAGTAACAGTGAGCCACTTTACCAGTTGTGGGAATGAGGGGAACCCTCTTGAAATCCTAATTCCAAATGCTAGTCATTGCCAGCCTGTAAGTAACCCTTTGAAAGGACAGCAAGCCTGTGATGTTCTTTATTCTGCACAATTAAACATTCTAAGTAATATAACATGTTAATATAGTTGCCGTTTTAACAGTGTTGCTATAGTTTTATCGTTTATGAATGTATTTTATAATATTACTGGAAGGGGGAATGATAAACATTTCAGGAGAGTGGTTATCTCTGGGTGTGGCCAATGTAGAACTTCAGTAATATCAGAAATATCCTATTTGGTTTTTTTTTTTTAAGTTTTATACACATGGCTTATTACAATGTACTGAATATAGTTCCCTGTGCTGTACAGTAGGACCTTGCTGTTTATCCATTCTGTATATTTTGCATTTCCTAACTCTCAGTCCTTCCGTCCCACACCCTTCCTCCCCCTTGGCAAGTCTGTTCTCTCTCTTTTGGCCATGCCATCTGGCTTGCAGGATCTTAGTGCCCACCTGGGCTTTAGGCAGTGAAATCACAGAGTCCTAAATGCTGGATCGCCAAGGAATTTCATGTGTTGTATTTTAGATTCGACTTACTCTCTTTTTGCAGATGCAAGCCTCAGTGCTTTAAATGTAAAATGGATGTAATAACACCACCTAACTCTACTCCTTGTTGTGAAAACAAGAATTTATAGTACCCAGCTAGACATTGGGAGAAGGCAATGGCACCCCACTCCAGTACTCTTGCCTGGAAAATCCCATGGAGGGAGGAGCCTGGTAGGCTGCTGTCCATGGGGTCACTAAGAGTTAGACACGACTGAACAACTTCACTTTTGCTTTTCACTTTCCTGCATTGGAGAAGGAAATGGTAACCCACTACAGTGTTCTTGCCGGGAGAATCCCAGGGACGGGGGAGCCTGGTGGGCTGCCATCTGTGGGGTCGCACAGAGTCGGACACAACTGAAGCGACTTAACAGCAGCAGCTAGACATTGCTGGCAACACAATAGGTGCTTTTGGGTCATGCTTGTTGGAGAAGGGCATGTGAGTCGATGTCAGCTTGCAGAGGACCAGAAGTCAGCAATAAACTGATAAGCTCTTAAACACAATTTGTGGCTTTACTGTAGAAAGGGAGCTTCCAAGTGAGAATTTGATTTGAAGAAGCCCTTTTGAGACAATTGGGCATTGAGGCCAATCTTGTAGGCATCCCTAGGCAGGTTTAGGGATAGTCATTTTACCAATCTAGGCTACTTTTTCAGTAATAATTGATACTTCACTTGAGTACCTGTGAGCTTGCCTGTCTCATATAGTCTATTCTTCCAGCTATGCAGCATTGCATGGCATGTATTCTCTTCATTTTAAAGATGAGTAAACAGGCTATAGGATTACCTGCCCAAGGCTGTATTATTGGTAAGTGGCAGAGATGGGCTTTGAGCCCAGTTATTACGTTCTCCAGATTTGTTTATTTTACCCTCTTGGTCAGTCATCAGACATTTTGAGTGCCTAGAATATGCTGGAATTGGGGATTTTAAAATCAGTTAAAACATAAGCTTGCCTCTCTGCTTCCAGTCTAAAGAAAAAAGTGGATGAATGAGTCCATGTGTATGGTGTGTGATGTGCTGGTTGAGAGGCAGTGTAGTCTAGTAGCACCTTGGTTCTGGGGCTGACTGCCAGGATTCAGGTCCTGGCTTTGTGATAGATTTGCTGTGGAAATTGGGTTAAGTTAATTTTTCAATTTTTCTGTGGGTCTTTGAAAAACGAAAAAAAGCTGTAAAAGGGTTAAGTGAGTTAATTTTTGTGATTTGCTTAATATACACTACAGTATTGTAGAGTTTTTCTTTAAGAGTAATAGACAATGATGGTGGGAAAGAGGGGGCATTGTAAGTTTGAGGAATGGTATGTAGAAAAAGTGAGGTGTGAAATAAAAGCATATTTTAGGAACGACAGATTGTGAAGGCAGTGAATGTTCACTATAGCAAAATTAAACTTTTTAAAGATTGATTTTATGTAATACTGTAATGCTATGGTCATGTCAAAATCTGAATTCTGTGATTTAATATTTCAAACTACAGATTTTATCCATAGTGGAAATGGATGGTTGGTTGTACCACTAGATGGTGGTATTTTCAAATTTCAGCAGTCAGTTAGCTTACCCTATTTTTTAAATCTCTTGGTATTTCAAATTGTAATTAAATATTTTCCTTCAGTTAGGGATTTGATACCTGGGATGGGAAGACTGCCCTGAAGGGAGGGCATGGCAACCCACTCCAGTATTCTTGCCCGGAGGATGGTGGGCTACAGTCCATGGGATCCCTAAGAATCGAACATGACTGAAGCAACTTGGCATGCAAGCACAGTAGAGGTTAATAATTTTGTGTCAGGTTCGTTTACAACGGTTAGGTTTGCTGTTTTTCTAAATTACATATGAGAGGGGATTAAGGTAGCGAAAATTATTTCTCTGGCTTAATACTGATTACTAAGCATTTATTGGATGATTTTGGAGTCATACTTCTTCAAGTATACTTATTTCATGTAATACCTTTTATTTCCTTAATATATTTTATTGAGGTACAGTTGATTTATAATGTGTCAGGTACACAGCAAAGTATACACTTTGAGTTATACACTTATTTTTGAGATTATTTTCCATTATAGGTTATTACAAGATACTGACTAGTTCCCTGTGCTATAAGGTAAACCTTTGTTGCTTGTTGTGATACTTGGTAAAAGTCGTTTTTATTGTGTGCAGTGAAGGATGTGGACCCCACTCATGTAGCTCTCCGTATGTGTCTAGAATCATCTATAATCTCATGTTGTTTTACCTGTAGGCAGATACTATTCCTGTAGCTCTTATCAACCTGTTGATGTATTGCTAGAATTTATGTTTTCAGGGGGAGAGAGACTTGGGTTTAGAGTAAAAGATTTTCTGCTAACATTAAAAATGTATGTGGTAAGTTAAAAAAAAATTTACACAGTTGGAACAAGAGAGCTCTTTTAATAGGTTATCTTTAGGCTATCCTCATTATCTCTAATTTTCAGACTGTTTTCAGTAAGTCTGATGATTATTCACCTCAAGGTTTGCCAACAATCATGGTACAGAGTATTATGATATTGCTGAGGCAGTCTGGGGCTTTGGAGATGGACAAACGAGGATTTAGAGCTAATAGCTGTGAGGCTGTGGGTAAATGATACTTTGCCTTTTTTTAGCCTGTTTCTTCCTATAGAGAGGATAATAATCAACAAGCAAGATAATTGAGAAAGTAAGAGATAATATGGAGAACTTACTTTGATACCTGTATAAACTGAATATAGCAGACGAAATGTCTTTCTGACAAGTGTGGGTGTTTAAGTTTTAGGCTGTGTTATGTGGATCGCTTTTAGGGGAGATTTATGCATGTATGACTGCTTTTACCTAAACAAATGATCGGGCTACTGTGCATTTTAAGTTCCTTTAGCTACATTTAACCAATTCTCCCTGTCCTTAGCCAACATCTTACCTTCTGTAGCAGTTAGTCCTTAGGTCTGGTATGTATGCCTGCTACTGTTTAAATTTTTTTAGTTTCAGGTTTCTGTAGCTCAACAAATAGATTATCAGATTTGTCCAAAAATAAATCTAAAGTAGGAATAAGTGAGTTGTATGGGATCTGAAGGAGGTGTTTGCTATGAATAAAGTATGTGGATTATAATAAACTCCTTTGAGGTAGGGAGGGGTGGAGTACTTTAAAAAAACTTTTTGTACTCTCAAGATTAAAAAAAACGAATTGTTAGTAAATGCACACATAAGCTTTCATGTTATAACCAGCTGTCAAAGGTGAAGTTGTTGAAGTAGTGTTGATAGTATTTAAGGTAAAATACACAGACGTTTCCAATCAGATCCTAAGGATACTTTTTTAAAAATCCTGTTTTTACAGATCAGATAACAGAATTAAACTTATTTATTTATAGCTATGACTTCACGCCTATGGATTCTTCTGCCGTTTACGTGCTAAGTAGTATGGCTCGTCAGCGTCGTGCATCTTTGTCTTGTGGAGGACCTGGAGGTCAAGACTTTGAAAGATCTGGATTCAGTAAAAACTGTGGCTCACCAGGATCATCACAGCTCTCTTCCAGTTCTTTGTACGCTAAAGCTGTCAAAACCCACAGCTCAGGGACTGTGAGTGCCACTTCTCCTAACAAGTGCAAAAGACCAATGAATGCCTTCATGCTTTTTGCCAAAAAATACAGAGTTGAATATACTCAGATGTATCCAGGGAAAGATAACAGGTAAAAATAGTGATGATTCTGACTGTGATAACTGAATAATACTTCTGTGGAGTTCACAGGAACTGGGATAATTAAATCAACTTATTCTTCAGTAGCTTTCATTATTGAATTCTGTTGGCCAGGTTGGCTTTAAAGTAAAAGTTAAGACAGATAATTAGGTTACCTAAGAGGTAAAGGTCTGCCTTCTAAAATAATATTAAATGTCACTGGCCTGTTAGAGGACTTAGTTTTAACAGCTGTTCCACTTTTATAGGAAAGAAGCACCTTCTTTTGTCAGACCTCAAGGAGGTACTTTACAATGGATTTGCAGGCACTGGCAGTTTCTAATGACTGCCA
>SJYX01008132.1:44735-127112 GCA_006410675.1 Oreotragus oreotragus | reverse complement strand
AGGTTATCTTTAGGCTATCCTCATTATCTCTAATTTTCAGACTGTTTTCAGTAAGTCTGATGATTATTCACCTCAAGGTTTGCCAACAATCATGGTACAGAGTATTATGATATTGCTGAGGCAGTCTGGGGCTTTGGAGATGGACAAACGAGGATTTAGAGCTAATAGCTGTGAGGCTGTGGGTAAATGATACTTTGCCTTTTTTTAGCCTGTTTCTTCCTATAGAGAGGATAATAATCAACAAGCAAGATAATTGAGAAAGTAAGAGATAATATGGAGAACTTACTTTGATACCTGTATAAACTGAATATAGCAGACGAAATGTCTTTCTGACAAGTGTGGGTGTTTAAGTTTTAGGCTGTGTTATGTGGATCGCTTTTAGGGGAGATTTATGCATGTATGACTGCTTTTACCTAAACAAATGATCGGGCTACTGTGCATTTTAAGTTCCTTTAGCTACATTTAACCAATTCTCCCTGTCCTTAGCCAACATCTTACCTTCTGTAGCAGTTAGTCCTTAGGTCTGGTATGTATGCCTGCTACTGTTTAAATTTTTTTAGTTTCAGGTTTCTGTAGCTCAACAAATAGATTATCAGATTTGTCCAAAAATAAATCTAAAGTAGGAATAAGTGAGTTGTATGGGATCTGAAGGAGGTGTTTGCTATGAATAAAGTATGTGGATTATAATAAACTCCTTTGAGGTAGGGAGGGGTGGAGTACTTTAAAAAAACTTTTTGTACTCTCAAGATTAAAAAAAACGAATTGTTAGTAAATGCACACATAAGCTTTCATGTTATAACCAGCTGTCAAAGGTGAAGTTGTTGAAGTAGTGTTGATAGTATTTAAGGTAAAATACACAGACGTTTCCAATCAGATCCTAAGGATACTTTTTTAAAAATCCTGTTTTTACAGATCAGATAACAGAATTAAACTTATTTATTTATAGCTATGACTTCACGCCTATGGATTCTTCTGCCGTTTACGTGCTAAGTAGTATGGCTCGTCAGCGTCGTGCATCTTTGTCTTGTGGAGGACCTGGAGGTCAAGACTTTGAAAGATCTGGATTCAGTAAAAACTGTGGCTCACCAGGATCATCACAGCTCTCTTCCAGTTCTTTGTACGCTAAAGCTGTCAAAACCCACAGCTCAGGGACTGTGAGTGCCACTTCTCCTAACAAGTGCAAAAGACCAATGAATGCCTTCATGCTTTTTGCCAAAAAATACAGAGTTGAATATACTCAGATGTATCCAGGGAAAGATAACAGGTAAAAATAGTGATGATTCTGACTGTGATAACTGAATAATACTTCTGTGGAGTTCACAGGAACTGGGATAATTAAATCAACTTATTCTTCAGTAGCTTTCATTATTGAATTCTGTTGGCCAGGTTGGCTTTAAAGTAAAAGTTAAGACAGATAATTAGGTTACCTAAGAGGTAAAGGTCTGCCTTCTAAAATAATATTAAATGTCACTGGCCTGTTAGAGGACTTAGTTTTAACAGCTGTTCCACTTTTATAGGAAAGAAGCACCTTCTTTTGTCAGACCTCAAGGAGGTACTTTACAATGGATTTGCAGGCACTGGCAGTTTCTAATGACTGCCAAATTTGCCAAAAGACTATAAACGTAGAGGCATCCTCAGTCGAGCTCAGGAGTAAAAGTTAATGCTAGTCCTTCCTACTGTTTCCTTGCACCCTTACCTCATCTTGGAATCCTCTACTATTCACTTCTTCAAACCAAGTTCTCCACAAATTATCTTTCCCATTCTTCCTAGTTCCCTTACCCATATTAATATTATGAGAAAAGTCAAATGATTGTACACATAGAATATTTCTGCTTTGAATCAGGTTTGAATGACTCATCTTTTTTTATATACATATATTTGACATGCTGCTGACATATTACATACTGGGTTTCAGGTGTATAGCATAATGTTTTTCTATTTGTATATAATAAAATGATAGCAACAATAAGTCTAGGAAAAGGAAATAGCAACCCATTCCAGTACTCTTGCCTGGAAAATTCCTCAGACTGAGGAGCCTGGTAGGCTACAGTCCATGGGGTCACAAAAAGTCGGACACGACTGAGTGACTTCACACTTCAACAATAAGTCTAGTTAATACACATCACCATGATCAGGGATTTTTTTTTCTTGTGATGAGATCTTTTAAGATCAGCTTTCTTAGCAGTTTTCAAATACACCACAGTATTTATTTCTCACTCTGATCACTTATTTTATATCTGGAAGTTTGTACCTGTTCACCAGCTTCACCCATTTTGTCCATCCCCAGTATTTTTATTTTTGTTAAAAAGAGAAGCTGCTTCTACCAGATGTATCTGTGACTTGGGAATTAATACATATGTGAATGCTTTGTAATCAAATAGTAATTTATCAACCATTATAAGGTACCTTTAACCCAGAGACTATAAAAACTGGTTTTTATTTTAATCAAAGATGCAATGTTTAATTGCATCAGCTTATTATATTAAAAAATACATACATTTATAACATTTTAAATTTCAAGGAGTAGAACATCTGTGGTGACTGTTTTTCTAAAGCTTAGAGGCCAGTTTTCTAGCCTCCATATCAGCCATTGTGAAATCTTTTGTATGTACTACACACAGTCATTGCAGACTTCCTTTTCATGTTGAGTGTCATGAAATTGAGAGTTTACTAAGGGTTATGCTCTTCACAGAAGGAAAACAGTTATGTCTGCTTGTTCTGGATGAGACTATTTTAGTAGGTTTGGGAGCAGATTAGTAAATGAAAGTATTAGTCGCTCAGTTGTGTCCCACTCTTCGCGACCCCATGTACGAGACTCCTCTGTCCATGAGATTCTCTGGGCAAGAATACTGGCGTGGGTTGCCACTCCCTTCTCCAGGGGCTCTTCCCCACCCAGAGGCTGGGCCTGGGTCTCCTGCACTGCAGGCAGACCCTTTCCATCTGAGCTGCCAGGAAAGCCCTTCGATTAGTCAATAGGAAACCGCTTTAGACTTCAACCCTGATGTCTCACCAGTTTGATTTTTCCTCCTTGAATTTATCCATTTTAAAGTACAAATGATGCCCAAGGTTTATTTGGTGGTGTCTTTAGGAGATGAGCAGTCAGTACATAGTTAATGCCATTCTATTTTCTTTATGGTTGCATGAAAGAAAAAAGACTACTTGATGGGTTATGGGCACAAAGAAAAAGAAGAGCTTTTAATAGAAGGTGAATACTTCATGCTGCTGATACTCTGCCTTAATATCTCAAACATTTTTGAAAAACTGATGCACCCAATGATAATTTAAACTGTTTCTCTGAATACTTTTTTTTCCCTTCAAATCAAAGCTGTGTAAAATACCCAGTTTTTAGCCATTTTAGATATTCTCTGACAATTGGAAATATTGGTCCTACTCCAGGAGGCTTTGTCAAGATTATGATGAATGGACCATACGACTTAGGATTTTACTGGAAATGACTACTATAGTCTTGACTTTTCCTATTCTCTAGTGTTGGACAAGATTTTTGTTTTTCAACTTTGTATTTCTTCCTGAAGTAGGAGCACTTGACATGAGTTTTCTGAAAAATTCTTGCCTTCAGCGTTGTGTAAATGTTTCTTTTATAGAGCCATAAGTGTGATCCTTGGTGACAGGTGGAAGAAAATGAAGAATGAGGAGAGGAGGATGTATACATTAGAAGCAAAGGCTTTGGCTGAAGAACAAAAACGTTTAAATCCTGACTGTTGGAAAAGGAAAAGAACCAATTCAGTATGTTTCAACAAGTAGTTCCTTAAAGTGATCATATTAGAGCATTTGATAGAACCTTTAAAAGGGTGTTGAAACTGTTTCTCAGCCTTTTTATCTTTCAAAGCCTAGTAATGTTTGTCCATCATCATGTAAGGTAGGCTGCCTTTCATCATTAGTGCCATTTACTCTAGCATGGAAAGTAGAAATGTTTGCTGGAGATGCTGAAGTGGAAAGATTTGAAATGTATTTCTAGTTGGGTTGAAAGATAAGGATTATTAACTCATTAATATCACACAGCAGAAAATTTTTCTAATTTGGGGTGGTATGTCTCAACAGCTTTTCTTAGTTGGTAATGGGTAAGGATGGTGGAGGTAGAGATAAGTTAACCAACTTTCATGGGGACTTCTGACATTTGCCCAGAATGTCTAGATTAAAAAAATCTCAGGATGGAGAAGAAATAGAAAATTGGAAAGGCTGGTAAACAAGTTCGCACCATAATAATGCTACATCGGACAGACTTGATTCTTAGAACTTCTCCATTACTAGACTGGCATTTTTTTAAGTTGTGTTTTTGATTAATTACAAGAAAACTTCACATGATAGAATGAGCTTAATTTGAAATTTCACTAATAGGGATGACAGTATTTTGTAGCAGGAGTGCTGGCCAAGGATGTTCTAATTCATCCTGTGTATCTGTCTGTTTCTGTTATAGTAACACATCGTTCACATCCACTTAAGAATTTCTTTTTAAAAAGTAGTCAGATTTCAATATAAGAATATGACTGGGCTGGGTTTTTTAAGTTATTACCTTAGGATTCCATGTGGTAGAACTTTGCCTGGATCCCCTTTCATTTCTGCTCATCGTAGTCCCATCTCATCTCATTTTCATAAATTTTCTGGTTGCTTGGACCAGTGGGTATTAGCAAACTTTAAAAAATCTACCACTTTTGAGAAAGCAATCTTTTTTAATAGTATGGTTATTAATATAGTACCCATCTTAGCTTTCATTTGTAAAATTATGTATTGATTTGTAAACATTCACTGAGTTTTAATTTTATCTCCACAGGGCTCACAACAACATTAAACAGGATGCTTGACTGTTGATGGAAAGATTTAAGATGAAGGTCTCACCATTTGTCCTGAATCCGTGTGACCATAAGATACCGATAGCATTGAGTCTTGAAATGATTTAATAATGAGTGAGGATTTGCTTTCTCCATTAGAGCATTAAGTAAGCTAAAACTATCAACATTGTAAACCAAATTGCCTTATTTTTCTTCCAAACTTCATATATGTCTATCAGGTAATATAGGCTTGAAAATTGATATCCTGTGGTGCTAAAGTACAGTAGAAAAGAGAGGAGAAGTGTATACATGTTTTATTTTAAATTGTACAAAAGGGGAATTTAAAAATATGTAACTGCTGTTTATACATTGGCTCCTTACTGCTTATTAATCTGTATTGTACACATAATGGGGTGAAGCAGAAGCCGGGAGCTGGCCTTCCTTGAGCAACCGCCACATGGCTCAGCATCTGTGCCAAACACGGGGGCTCCCAGTCTGGCCAGTGCCAAGAGGTTGCCAGGACACAGGGCCGGTGGATGGTGCCAGTGCCGGCCTAAGAGCCACCTGCCGTGGCTCCCAAGCTGAGTTGGACACACCGGGCGGCGCCCACCCTGGACTTCAGTGGAGACCCAGCCCAGGCCAAGGTAAAGTTAGTTAATCGCATCGGGATATAGTCACTGTGATGGTGCTGTCAACAGCTGACACCATTGTATTTGTAACTTTGTGTCCTATATCTCCTCAGCCACGTATCTTCATATCGTTTTTGTCATCGTGTCTGTGGTGGGGGCGGACTTTGCACTTAAGCAGTGCAACACTTGCACTTTACTTTCCTCCGGCTGTCTACAGCGAGAGCAAACACAATGGCAATAGAACTGCTTTCGCTCTGAGCTACAATCATGGCTTCTCATGTTACTTACCAAGTGGTGTTTCTGGTTAGGAATCACAGCGATAAAATTGATTTCAGTTCATTACACTTCTTCATGATGTTGCCCCTAAATTTTGCACACTATATTCTTGTATATTATTTCAAATAAAATGAAAAAAATTGTTTATCTCTGACTTCTGATTTATCCTGACTGAACTTTATGAATTGAGTCATCCAGATAATAGGTTTAGGAAATGGAAAATATTTTTACAAGTGGCTTGTGGGATTTTAAACTTGAAAATGTTAATGACAAGGCAAGGGCCATAGAAAGAAGGACCCAGATTACTATTTATAAGACTCCTTTCAGAGTAAAAGCGAATTTTTAACTTGGCATCTCTGTTATAAAGTAGGACAGCCCCCAAAGTCTGCTGTTAATAAAGTGACACACAAAGTACAAAGACAGCCTTGCTCTGCTACTAAAGATACAGTGAGATGCGGTTAAACAGGGAGCCCTACAGCTTAGCTTCAGGATATGCCAGTGGTTGCCAAACTGTTGCACATTAGAAACATTTTATTAAAAAAAATAGTAATGCCTGCTTCCTACCCCCATACATGCTAATATGGAGTACAAATTGGGCATCAGGATTATTTAAAGCTACCAGTGATTCTAATGTGCAGCCAAATAATGGAAGCTACTGGGTTAACTAACTCCTTACCCAGCAAGAAAGGATGCTGGCTGGGGAGAAGCAGCATATTTACTATAGAACTTGACCCTGTCCCTTAAGCTGTGGGGACTCTGCAATGGGAAAGAAGTTTTAGATAGCCTCATAGAAAAACCCGATGGGAGAGAAGAGTTTGGTATCTTTTTGGAAAAATAAGCTCGGCAGAGTTTCAAGGTGGTGATGAATCTATTTTGACACATTATGCTACTTAAGGTAGAAGAGCTTAAGAGGTAAACAGAAGAGGTCAACAAGGAAATACAGAAGTCAATTACATTCATGAAACAGCAGATGGTAGCTGTCTTTTTAGAGTAAGTATTTGCCACCCCTGGATGGGTTAGCACAAAATGGAGATTAAGAAATACTTCACATTCTTACTGAAGAGCAGACAGAGCTTTCTGAAGCAGCTGAACCATTATGGGATAAACCGGTGCAAATTCTTTGCCTTCTCTGCTTCTTACTGATTGAACATAAGCTTCCAGAGCACCCCTGAAAACCAAAGGAAGACCACGTCAGAAGGCTATATAGATTTAACAGCAGCCTGGAGGGAGCCAGCGTTGGAAAGCTCCTTGTTTCCGCTTTGCTCAGTCAACGGATGGCCCTCAAAACATTTGTCGGTAGGGTTCCTGTAGTCAAGGTGCAGAGCTGTGCAGTTTTCAGTCCGCACTGCACTTAGTGGTCTCATCACACGAGCGAGGCTTTCTTGCGGCTTAAGATGCTGTTTCCCTTTCCTATTGCAGAGACTTCTGCAGAGCCAAGTGCAGCCTGTGTCGGCACAGAGCTCACAAGGGGGCGCCCCGCTCCGCAGAGTGGACTGTGCTGGAGGGGCGGGGCCCTCACTGCACACTAATGCTGCAGGAGCTCTATACTCCTGTTACTTGAATGTGAACCCACAAGTAGGGTAAACTTCGTAGGCTCCAGTTGTTGGCAGACTGATAAGACAGCCTGAATTTAGCGATAGGTACGATCAGTGTTCTCAATTAATTAGATTGGGGGTCAGCAAACTACAGCACAGATCAAGTCTGGCCCTATGCTTGTTCATTTATGCATACTTTTCATTATTGGTCTAAGTTCCAAGTAAAACAATCAAGTTTTTGTTATAATCATGAAATCACACACTCCGGAGCATTTCCACGGCTATCACAGCTCACATACTGCCTCAAGTCTCATTTCATGCGCAATTCTTACCTGTATTATTTGCTCCCAAACACAAAAAAACAGTCCTCTGTCAGGTTTGGTCATTATTTTCATTCAACTACAGGGACTATATTTGATGGGAGTGTGGCCAGGTCAGTGCTCAGGCCATAGCACCCCTCAATCTTGCTACCCACTGGCAGGGTTTTATATGGAACTGAATTAAGAGATTGGAGACTCTCTTAATTTCCTGTCCTGACCTCACTCCTCATGTCTGCCTTCTGGACATCTTTATGTGATTCCTTCCAGGATTTCCTCAGACTCACCTGTCAGAAACCTAGGGCCACCCAAACCCACAAGATGTACACCACCAAGAGGGAACCCCAGTATAAGCTATGGACTCCAGGTGACAGTGTGTCAGTGTAGACATGAAGGCCACTCGAGGCGGGGTACTGGTAGTGGAGGAGGCTGTGCATATGGAAAAAATACCTGTACCTTCTCAAATTGGCTGTGAACCTGAACCTGCTCTAAAAATGATAAAAAGAAACCTCTGGTTAAAAACCTGTATCAAGAGTAGTATTTGCCCCCTTACTATTTCAGTAAAGTGACCATCATCTCCCCAGTCTATGTCTAAAACTGTAAGTCCTGCACATAAGCAGTTTTCAGGTCCCGTTAATTTACTCTACATATTGCCACCTACCTGCCTCCTGAGAAACCTGCACGCAGGTCAGGAAGCAACAGAACTGGACACGGAACAAAGGACTGATTCAAAACTGGGAAAGGAGTACGTCAAAAGCTGTATATTGTCACCCTGCTTATTTAACTCATAGCCAGAGTACATTATGCAAAACGCTAGGCTACACGAATCACAAGCTGGAAGCAAGATTGCCGTGAAAAACAGCAACAGTCTCAGACATGCAGATGATACCACTCTTAGCGGCAGAAAGCAAAGAGGAACTAAAGAGCTTCCTGATGAAAGAGGAGAGTGAAAAAGATGCATTAAAACTCAACATTCAACAAATTGAAATGGCATCCAGTCCCATCACTTCATGGCAAATAGATGGGGAAGATGTGGAAACTGGCAGATTTTATTTTCTTGGTCTCCAAAATCACTGTGAATGGTGACAGCAGCCACAAAATTTAAGACACTTGCTCCTTGGAAGGAAATCTATGACAAACCTAGATGTATTAAAAAAGCACAACCATCACTTGCCCTAAAGGTCTGTGTAGTCAAAGCTATGGCTTTTCCAGTAGTCATGCAGAGATGTGAGAGTTGGACCACAAAGAAGGCTGAGCACCCAAGAACTGATGCTTTCAAATTGTACTGGAGATCAAACCAGTCAATCCTAAAGGAAATCAACCCTCGATATTCATTGGAAGGACTGATGCTGAAGCTGAAGCTCCAATACTTTGGCCACCAGATGCGAAGAGCCCACTCATTGTAAAAGACCCTGATGCTGGGAAAGACTCAAGGCAGGAGGAGAAGGGGCGACAGAGGGTGAGATGGTTGGATGGCATCACTGACCCAATGGACAGGAGTTTGTACGAACTCAGGGAGATAGTGAAGGGCAGAGGCGCCTGGTGTGCCATAGTCGATGGGGAAACAGAGCAGGACATGACCTAGCAACTGAACAACATATTGCCACGTCTGGCCCCCTCCTCCCGCCTTTGCTTCAGTCTGAACCCATTTTGTGCCCTATTACTGGCGCAGCCTTGTGGGTGGTGGCCACCCCAGTGCCATCAGCTCTGCGCTAGAGGACCTGCCACAGCGCAGCCAGCGTGGCCGCCTGTGGTCCACCTCCTGCCATGCCCTCCAGCCCCCGAGACAGTGTCTACGTTCACAGCCCCACTGCACACCAGCTTCACTGCCAACCTTCCCCACTGTGATTGCTGGGTCCCAGCCTCTGCTGTACCTAAAAAGACCCTCAAATCATTCATTTCTGCTGTCTGTGTTACCGACACAGGCAGAGCCCAACCCTTATACTCACCCACTGAGAGACTGGGGTGCCTGTGCAAATACTCTAAAATAAAGTCGAGCTCCAAAAAAAGGCCTGTTTCCCTTTGTCCACACCATCTCATTGTTAGTGAGAACCAGTCTTTCAGTTAGTGAGAGCCTTCCTCGGACCGGCTGTCCTTATCTTTGGAATGCCAACACGCAACCCCCACCCTGCCCCACTTCTTCCTTGTAGAGCTTTTACTTAGGACCAGCTCAAGTGCCTTGTTTTTGATAAAGCCTTTCCTGACTCCAGGCAGAACAAAACAAACCACCCTGGAGTCACAAGAAGTGGAAAAGTCTAGGACTTCTGCACCAATAGCACAGTTTAGCAGGACCCCAGCATTTGGGGATGGATCTCTGAAAGCCAGCTTCATACTTCACCACTCACAATAAAGTAATCAACCCAGAGACCAGCAGCGCAGGGGGTGGAGTTGGGGGGTATGGAAGCCTGGCAGGCACAGCTGGGGACTTCCCCTGGTGGCCCAGTGGTTAAGAATCTATCTGCCAACGCAGATGTGGGTTCCATCTCTGATTGAGGAGGATCCCACATGCTGCAGGGCAACCAAGTCTGTGTGCCACAGCTACTGAGTTTGCACTCTGCAGCCCGCGAGCCAGGGCAAGAGAAGCCGTAGCGTTGAGAAGCCCAGGCCCGCGGCTGGAGCGCAGCCCCTGCTCGCCACAACTAGAGAAACCCGTGCACAACAATAAAGACCCAGCCCCCACCATAAATAATTTTTTTTTTTAAGTACAGCTGGTACATTAGGCTCTGCCTCCCGACCAAGCTGTGTGATCTAGACTATGTCTTGACCTGTCCATCGGCAAAGTGGGAAGAATACCCACAAGATTTAGTTAGAATTAAAGGCTTGTCCTGTGAGGCACCTGGCTCTCCTAGGTACACCTCTGCACCTATGAAGCCCTCCAACACGGTTTTCCCCACTGCACCTCTGCATTGGGAGTTCAGAGTCTTAGCCACTGGACCACCAGGGAGGTCCCCTCACTACACTCCTGATGGCCTCGGATTCTCTATGTAAAGGGCAGGTCTTTACCCTTCTGCCCACACGATTACACTGCAGTGCAAGATCTCTGTGCTGGGTAGTTCCACCCTTACGATTAACAACTGTTTCATGCATAGATATAGCCCCAGGACTAGTGCTTGACAAATGCACAGTGAATGAATTTTAAAAATGAATTAGATCCAGGAAGGACTATGATGAAAAGGACAAAAGCGCTGAAGAAAGGAAATATAAGAGAAGCATGAGCAAAGGGGATCCGCAAAAGTACATGCACGCAAAATGGAATCTAATGAATGCCCTTAGAGAGCAATGCTCTGCGAGATGCCTTATGCACGTCAGAGCTGAGGCTTAAACGAAGCTGTTTCTCTGTGAGGAGAACGTGCTTCTGTTAGTGATACTATTCAAGCTGCCATGGCATCCCAGGCACTCGGCCCACTCCCACCGCGCAGGCCCTGCAGACTCGCACACAGCAGAGAAACCCCCAAGGGCCCACTGTCTGAGGCGATCGATGGTGTGGATAAGAAATCAGAGCACTGAAATTCACAGACTGTCACCATTTTGCAGTGAATGGGTCAGAGGGTTAGAGTCATTTCATCTAATATTTGGACAAAAATCCATGTAGCAGTTTCGTCTGCTTTCAGAATGGTGAGACATTACATAAAATCACACAGTATGTGGAAGAACAGAAATCAGTGTGGTTAGTGCTTTTGGTTTTGTTCATAAAAAACACTATGAGAACTATGGAGAGAGAAAGGATTAAAGCTGCCCTCCCACGTACAATCAGAGCAAGATTTTCAAGCAATTATTATATTACTTCATTTGTCTGAGCAAAAAACATCAGCTTTCTTGGAAATTGGGCCAAACATTATGTAAGACTTTCAACTCTGGTTTGTATCCAAAATAGGAAGATTATTAAACTTATCTTTATTGAAAAAAAAGTAGCACAGGAATTCTGCAAACATTTAGTAGAGGAAGGGGTTGTGTTGACAACCCTGCATTGTGATATACATGGAGATTTTTATAGAAACCAAACTGATTTTTGTCAGCCATGAAATATCAGTGTGCTTAATACTAAAACACATACATGACTTTAAAAACTACCTGTGCCTTCACAGGCTCTCCCCTAGCTCCATCCACCCCAGGATCTCATCTTAGGTACCCAGTTCCCAGAATGGGTAGGGATCTCGTGCCACTGGAACATCAGCTCCTATGAGACCAAACTTCACCCTCCAACCATAGGGGTCGTGTGGTCCCACAGAAGTGGAGGAGCTGAGGGAATGGTTCCCAGTCTGTGGGTCCTGGGTGCCTGCGGGAGGGTGGGGGGACGGGGTCCAAGGATGCACTTGGCACAAAGAACTGACGATCGTACAGATGCAAAGTACCAATTAGTAAATAAAGTCTGAAGACAGTTGTGACACCATAAAAGTGCTCCCCTACTGAAATCAGGAGGAGCAAAGGCAAGCAGGCCACAAAAGAGCTGCTGCCCCACTGCCAGTATCAAGAGCTGGTGGGTGTGCGGCCAATCCTACCTCTTCTGCAGAGCTTGAGGAATCTTGGCATCAAAACCTCAGCCTTCATCTTTGCAGAGAACACAGGCAACACTTGCAGGCTCTCCCACTGCCGCCCTCCCGCCGTGGGCACACACGCCTGCCTGCTGGGGGCTGGGGAGGTGCCACCTTCCCCACTGTCCCCACCTACCCCACATGGCCCCAGGAGTCACTGGTTTATTAAGTTGACTAGGATTCATTCAAGCTCTAGAGAAAAATATCCTGCATCAAAAGGAAGCAGAAAGGAAGGCAGAAGAGAGGTCATTACTTGCCATTAGTTCTGCAGTAGTTGCTGTACCCTCGATCTGCCCTACTTATGACAACCACTTATGACAACACACCGTGCCGGGAGCAGCAGATGAGTCTAAGGCAAGGTTTGCCCCAAAGCTGAAACAAATTTACTGACATTTAAAGGACAGTACTCACCCTGGGTTTATCTACAGGGGCAAGAAATTCATCCAGTGGTGCTTCAGCATGCGGGGACGAAACCAGTTTTGCAATGACAGGCAAGAAAGAGTGTACTCTAGGACAAAGCGCCCCTCCCTGCCACTGGCCTGGGCTGGAGGAGAAGCAGTGTTTTGAAATCCCTCAAGGAGGGCTTCACTCCCCACTCAGGGTGGAAGGCTCTAATCGCAGCCATGTGTGCAGTGATGGGCAGGCCTTCTTCAGAAAGCATGACAGTATTTCTGAGCGTGATTTTCGGTTGCTAAATATAGGCTTAGCAACAGCACTGCTGATGATATCACTCAGGAGACATTTTTAAAAAGAAGCAAAAGAAAACGGAGCTGCGATGTGCCCACAGCAGGACAACTGTTGTAGATGAAGTCCATCCACCTCTTGACGAAGACAAAAATGCACCCTGTTCGACTCACCGAGTCCTGAGTCCTCTTCTATCACCCGCTGCGCTGCAGCTGGGCGAGTCTACGGGCCTCAGGGGAAACTCACAGACATCACAACCCCCACGGCAGCCCCAAGCGGAGTCCCTCATTCGCACCTGAAGCCTTTTCTGAAACCAGTTTAACCAGACACTGCGCTGGTGGTGACAGATCACCGCACATTCTGCCCGGCTTCTGGATCAGATGCTCTTGGCTGAGAGGGTAACAGACAGCAAGGAAGAAGAGCAGGCGCAGGCCAAGCTCCGCCGTACCCACACAGGCGCTGGCGGGGCCGGGGCTCCCTGGGCTCCGCCACCGTGCTTGAGCTCGGTTCCCCTCCCAGGACCTGGTGGGCTGGTTTCCTCCTGTGACCTCCCACAGCTTCCTTCCTCCGTGGGGTCTCTCACCTGGCAACTCAGTTTTAGTCCTGGCTATGCTGTAAATACTATGGTTTTTCCAGTGGTCCTGTATGGATGTGAGAGTTGGACTGTGAAGAAGGCTGAGCGCCAAAGAATTGATGCTTTTAAACTGTGGTGTTGAAGACTTTTGAGAGTCCCTTGGACTGCAAGGAGATCCAACCAGTCCATCCTAAAGGAGACCAGTCCTGGGTGTTCATTGGAAGGACTGATGCTGAGGCTGAAACTCCAATACTCTGGCCACCTCATGCAAAGAGCTGATTCATTGGAAAAGACCCTGATGCTGGGAGGGATTGGCGGCAGGAGGAGAAGGGGACGACAGAGGATGAGATGGCTGGATGGCCTCACTGACTCTATGGACATGGGTTTGGGTAGACTCCAGGAGTTGGTGATGGATAGGGAGGCCTGGTGTGCTGCGATTCATGGGGTTGCAGAGAGTCGGACACGACTGAGCAACTGAACTGAACTGAACTGAGGCTGTAAAGAGCTGCCCAGCCACTTTAAGAAATTCTGACACCAGGACCCAACCCCAGAGATTCTGAGGGAGTTGAGGGTGTGGTCTCAACACCAGGATTTTTCAAAGTTTGTAAATGACTCTCAGGTGCCAGCACAGTTGAGAATCGATTCACAGATGAGCCCCATACTGCCCTTGGACAACCCAACTCACCCCGAGTTCAGGCCTAAACAAACACGTTCAGTGCTGCTGTCCAGATCAGCAGCATTAGGAGCCCTTCAAAGAGCTGAGGATGGTTCCCAGAGTGATTTAAGAGGTACAGCTGATGGGCTTTGGAGAATGAGGGTGACCAAGGAGGTGAATGACGGCTTAAAGGTTTTCTAGCTTGGCTGAATACAGGTGACAGTGATACCCCAACCAAGATGGTGAGTCTAGGAGAATGAGCAGGTTTGAGAGGAAAAATGATTTTTGACATTCTGGGGTTGAGATTTCTGTGGGGTTTTGAGTGGTGACGTGTAACAGCAGCTTTGCTGGCCTGAGACCCCGAGCAACGGAGGTGCACCACAGCCCCGGGGCCCCGGGACAGAAGAGGCCCCAGAGTCAGCGGTCTGAGTGAGCTCACTGGGGAACCGGGATACAGGCTGGACGTGAAGGGAAAGGAGCCAGGGACACACCGCGGGAGGCGATGGCATTCAAGGAGTGGGCAGAAGATGACAACTCCGAAAACGAGACCGAGGGAAAAGTGGTCTCAGAGGTCAGAGCAGGAACAATCGACCAAGGGGTCGGGCAAGAGCCGAGGCGGCGGGGCCTGTCTTGGCTTGCTTTGTGTCCTGAGGGCCTTGCACACAGTGGGCATTAATAAAAATGTGTGGCGTTGGTCAGGGGATGAGTTTGAAGAAGGAAGTGGTGGTCACTTTTAGCTAAAGCTGCAGAGTGATACTGAGAGAACAGAAACACTGGGATTTGGTGGCTAAGAGGTCTTGGCAGGTCTTGGTGCTGATGCAGGAGAGACGCTTAGTAAGTTACATGGGACGGTGGAAGCGTTCCCCCCTGCTTCATGCACCCGTGGTGGGGGTGCACGGGGTATGTGTGTGTATGTATGTGTATGTGCACAGTGTGTGCATGCGCATGCAGGGGTGTGCAGGTATGTGTGTGTGTGCAGGGGTGTGCAGTGTCTGTGCATACATGACAGTGGAAACATCCCTCCCTGAGCATGGCAGGTGTGCGTGGGGCGTGTGTGCTTACGGGGGTGCGTGGGGTGTGTGCATACAGGTAGAGGGTGGAAACATTCTTCCCTGAGCATGGTAGGTGTGTATGGGGTGCGTGTGTGTGTGGGGGGGTATGCGGGGTGTGTGTGCCTGCATGTGCGTGCACACATGCATAAATACACCTGAGAGGCACCAGGCTGCTGGGTGTCTATTCACAATTATACCACATTTACTCACATCTGTACTCCATCACTTCAGTAACTGCCCCACATGGAAATGAAGCAGAAAATGTGGAGCCAAGACCAGGACGTTTCATAGCTGAGGATGGTTTTCACAGTGCAAGGTTCTTAGGCTGCATCAGGCACAGGACAGCACTAGCGGATGCAAGGGACCCGGAAAGCAAAGCCTGCTGGGCCAGCAGCCCCCCTGGCGGCGCTCGGCAGACGAGGCCCGGGGGCGCACCGTGCGGACAGCTGCCTGGGCCCCACTCCTCCCCAGCGCCCCCCAGGCCACCGCACGCAGCTTTACCTGATGAGGAGGAGCCTGTCCTTTTCAGAAGGGTGATCATCCAGCCACTGGGAGAAGCGTGCGTGGGACCACTCTGCCCTCTGTGGGTGGAAACACAGTCAGAGAGAGCGGCTACACTCTGTCCCGCCCTGTGGGGCGTTCGCGGGTCCGGAGAGGACCTCTGGGACTCCCGGGGTCAGAGGACCCCAGACACCAGCCCCAGAGGCGGGCAGCACGGCCCTTGGCGCACCTTCCCAGCCTCAGGGGGCCTTTCGGGTTTGTCAATTGAAGGTGGGTCAGCAAAGGAAATGGGGCCTCTGTCAAAAAACCTTTATGAACATAAATTACTCATGTCACTGTTATTTAAAGGGCTAATTCTAGATGCGGCAGGGTGATCTATACGTTGATGAGAAAGCAGGGCCTGGGTGGTGGGATTCTTCCCTCCTGAATCATTCGCTGCTAAGACACAAATTCATGTCTTCTCTTGGCAGCAGAAGGCCAGAACCTTCAGTGAGTTAGGGGTGGGGTCGGGAGAGTGCCCCACATTCTCTGAGTTGAGAAGGAAGACAAGTTAAGAGGATTCTGGCTTCACCTCCTTACCTGGAAGGGGGATTTCAGCTCGGGGGGTGCTCTTGTGAACAGAAACTGAATAATGATGCTGAACGGAATTATGTCCCCCAGTGCAGGGCTGCGGGCCACGTGCTCACTTGTCTGGAAGAGCAGTGGCCTAAGTGAAGGAAATGCAGAAGTCACTTAATGCTGTTCAGTACGGAAAAAGGCGACTCAGTGGAAGAACCGTAATAGCACATTAGCATTAGTGTAATAGCATAATACATAACAGAATGAATGATAACAGTCTTCCTAGACTGGGTAATTCTTAACCATTTCTTAGCCTAAGACACACACACAGACACACACACACACACACAAAAGCATGTAGGCTGACCCCCCTTCAGCTCCTTCCTTGGCCCCCAACTCACTGCCTTTGGGTCTGACTTTACTTCAAGGTGATTCAGCAAACCACATCCCCCCCGCCCTCCTTAGAGGTCATCTGATAACAGGCTAAAATGAAAGCACACAGTTAAAGCCTTCAAGTAATTCTAACTAAAAGGTTCTAACAGTGGCCAAAACTTTCAGCTTTTATTTTATATATAATCCTCCCATGGGCTATAAGCTAATGTGGATAAATTCAACCATTTTCTATACAGCTTTCAAAGGAAATTATATCCTTATATACATGAAATTACCTCGCTGGACATTCCTCTCTTCTAAAACACTGTGTGTCTAGGTGTTACCATCCAAGATAGGCTCATCTCATTTTACTGTGCTTCACAGATTTGGTGGGGGTTTTTTTGTTTGCTTTTTTTTTTTTTTACAAACTGAAGGTTTGTGCAACCCTGCTCTTTGGTGTCAGATGATGATTAGCATCTTGTTTTTTAGCAATATTTTTAATTAAGATATATGTAATTTTTTTAGACATAATGTTACTGCACCCTTAATTAACTAGAGGATAGTTTAAACATAGCTTTAATAAGCACTGGGAAACCAAACAATTCATGTGACTGGCTTTACTCTGAGAATTGCTGTGAGGCAGTGGGCTAGAACTGAACCTGTAATATCTCCAGTGTGCGCCTGCTTGCATTTTACAAGAACCCGCAGGCAAATCTACCCTGTTACTAACCACCTACTACCTTGTCAAAATGCTGGCAAAAATAATTTGAAACTTTTACTGACTCCTCCTTGGCTCTGGGCTCTGATAAAGGCCAAGCTGTAGAGGCTGAATCTCAAGAGGCAAGATGGCAGCATCTGACTGAGCAGAGATTCTGAAGGCTGTACAACAGCTCTGTACCCTGGCCTCACACTTCACCCCGTGGCATTCACTCCAGCCCACAGCCGAGGGCCTGCACGGAGCAGGACGAGCTGCTTCACCACAGTGACTCAAGAGTCAGGAGAGCTCTCACCAGACAGCTGGTTCTGGCTGGATCCAGAATGCTACTGGAAAGACTGTCTTTGTATTGACTATTCTGTAAGTAAAACCTGGGGCCTCCCAGGAGGCTCAGTGGCAAAGAATCTGCTTGCCAACCAGGAGACGTGAGTTCAGTCCCTCGGTGGGGAAGATCCCCTGGAGAAGGAAATGGCAACCCACTCCAGTCCTCTTGCCTGGGAAATCCCAGGGACAGAGGAGCCTGGTGGGCTACAGTCCATGGGGTCCCATAAGAGCCAGACATGGCTGAGTGACTAAACAAGTAAAATTTATCCCCTGTAGGAATTTTTCTAATTCCAACCATTCTATAAAAACATCATTCTGTAATTTATAGTCCTTAGCTACCGTGGAAACTCTTCAGTTCAGCTGTGCTGTTAGCAGACATCCAACAGTTCCTCTGTGGGAGCAAGACTAGGGTTTTCCCACGTCCTTGGGAGGTACGCTTACCTCAAAGATTCTCAAGGTCAATCATCTCATGGGGTTCTATGCTGCAGAGCTGTAGGCAACACACTCAGCACCTACTCAGGTATGAAAATGTTGCTGTGGGAACTTTTGGTTTGCCTGGAGGCATCCCTGTAAGTCGTTCTCTTGTGAGTGGAAAATCCCATCTCCATAGGAGCAAAGCTCCGAGTTTTAACCACAAAGAGCACTTATGAAAAGCTTTATAAATGTGAACTCATTTATTCCTCTAAACAACCCTATCAGGTAAGCACTGTTACACCCCCATTTTACAGATAAGTAAACTAGGAGGAGGTGAGCAAGTAAAAGCCAGGAAAGGGCAGAACACAGACTCGAACTTCATTTTGCTAAGCAGCCTTTCTAGTATATCAACTGGAGCAACTATGCACCTATTCTTAGAACAGACTTATTCTCAGAGAGAAACAAAGACCCCTTGGAGAAAGCACAACTTCAAACTGTCAACAGCTCCGATGTGATAACCTGAGCAAATGAATGTTTCCAGTACATTGTCTAAAGGCTATGCAGTTAGTATCTATTTAGGAACCCCAGATTCTCTCTATGGGTCAAAGTGGATCTCCAGTCACCCACCTACTTGAACCATCTCATCACACTCTCTCGTGGAATTATTTTCACCTGGCATGACCTGAAAGGTCCTGTGGGGTGATGACTGGCATGGTCTCAGAGGCCCCTGGAAGCTGACTCTGGGTGGAGGGGATGGCAGTGCACCCCAGAGCTCCACTTCCCGTAGCCAGCAGAACCGTTCTGGCAGGGGAAGCTGAGAACACCTCACAGCCTGAGGTCCTCAGGAGCTGAACAGCTGACATTCCCATCCTCCAAGTCCAGCCAGGGGTCAAGAGCACCACTGACGTGACTGTTTCCAGGTTAGAACTAAACAGGGGGAAGAGCCAGTCGGGAGGGGCTTCCTCTACTGGGTCATGGGCTCACCTTGCAGTTCCGGCACACGTGAAAGGCCACCTGGAGCCATGTGCCGAGACGGGGAGCTCATGCCTTCCCTCTCTCCAGCCACCCCTGGTCCGATGAGGGTCCTCCCCTGCCCCAGTAAAGCCCACTCTTTGCTATGGCATATGACATGGGAGGATTCGCTGGGAACCCTGGCTGACGACAGGAGGGCCAGGGCAGGGGCCAGTCCTGTAAGACAGTCCTCAACCCACTGAAAAGCAGCCAGGTGGAATCCTTTCTGCATTATGACAGGAAGATAACCAGGTCCCTAGTCTCTCTCGGTGCTCACTATCTGAAGCCCCGCATACAAACGGTTTAGAGTGAAACACTAAACCATTTTCCAAAGAACTGACACATTTTCTTCTTCATGAAAATAGGAATGACATAGCTGATTCTGTTCCTCTTTTCTTCAGCTTCAGGAAATTTAAAGTCAAATCTGAAACTTATCTACAGCAATTAAATTAGTTCTGCAGTTTGAATATCTGTGTTTGTACACACACACACGCTGTGCCACGTGGCTTGCAGGACCTTCGTTCCCTGACCAGGGGTTGAGCCCAGGCCCCTAGCAGCGATAGTGCTGAGTCCTGGCCACTGGACCGCCAGGGAAGTCCCATCCATCAGCACAAACACTACCCGGGTGGAAAGGGAGGAAGGGGGAGAAAGGGAGTGGGGAGAAGGGGAGGGGAAACGATCTGAAGCGTGCCCCGCCCGCAGCCCAGCTGAGCTATGCGCGTGGCTGCTGCTGGTGACACCAGCACAGGGCAAAGCCTGGGAGAAGCCAGCTCGTTCTGAAAGAGCGTCCTCTGGCCAGTCGTCCGTCCCTTTGGAGCTCTGAGTCACAGATGTTCTTTTCCTGCCAAGACAAATGCAGCCACTAACAGGACTGCCAAAAAAGCCATGGGAAGCAAGACTGGATCTGATTTGGTATTATGCCTCACGGACACAACTACCTGTAAACACTGATTGCAGCTATTCTGTTTGCGGTGCTTGTTTTAAGAAGCCGAAAGAACACAGCACGAAACCCCCATCCTCCCTGACTGCAGGTGGAATCTGAAATACCAGTGAGTTCAAAAAATGTATCACCATCTGAGGTGATACAAGGAACAAAAGGAAACAAACTAAGATGTTACGGAATGCAGACAGCCCAATGCCACAAAATCATTCTGAGAAAAAATACTCCAAATAGCAGCTTAAACTTCATCGGCAGCTAGTAGTCTTCATTAATCAAGTATTAGGTCTCATTAGAAAAAGAGAATATGCTTCTAGTAGAGATCTCCACATTTAAGGGATCTGTGCAGCTGTTAGTCTTCTGTTAAGGCCAGTTCTGAGGTGGAGTGAGACCCAAGTTCTCCTGTGCGCATGTCCACAGCCAGCATCCGAGGTGTCTGTGCTGCGTGCTGCCTGCAGCCACCCCCACTCCAAAGCTGCTTTTGGTGATCCGGAATCAGCATAGAAATGGAGGGCGGGGAGGACACAGGGCTTCTCCCTGCACTGGACATGGTGGGGGTTTCGGAGAGAGGGGAAGAGGCCCACACATGGTGGCTGGAGGGGCTGTGTCCCAGGAGAGGACAAAGCAGGAGGCTGACGCCTGGGGTGATTCAGGGCTCAGGGCAGAGAGGTGAGAGGTCCCCCAGGTCCCTGTCTTGGAGTCCAGGGTTGTCTGTCTCAGGGGACTAGGATGGAAAGGAGGCGGGGATTTCAGACATTCTCTAGGAATAAAAGTGCACACCTGGCTCAAGACTCCTGAGGCATCTCTTGGCAGGCTGTCTGCAGCGGAAGTCAGGGAGACAGGGCATTGCAGATCAGGAGGGCATGGCCAGAGTGGGGGGCCTAGATGGTCTGTAACACTTTCTAATGTTTACCTGGATGTTTCACATTGTGTTCTAGGACCCATCCCAGTGAGAACAAAGGAGAACTTCTGGAATAAGACATCGGGCATGGTGGCTGCGAGCACGGGCGGTGGAGTCAGGCAGGCCGGGGGTCTCAAATGCAGCCCCACAGCTCACAGCTTTCACACATGCAGTCTGAAAACTGACCCCTCAGCCCCGAATGTGCCCCCGACTCTCAACTGTCTTCCTGAAGATGGAAGGAGAAAATCCCAGGACAATGCTCAGTACAGGCTAACATACAACAAATAACCAAACAATGACTGCTACAATAAAGATGACAAAAATGAAACGTCCAGCCCTGCACGTTCACCTGGAAGCTCCCGGAACTGCTGAAGTACTGGCAGGCAGCAAAGCAAACCAAGCCCCAGATGTGGCTGCCTTCTGGCTCCAACGCTGACATTAGAAACTTGGAATTAAGAACACGGAAATCGTGACTGCAGAGCGTGGCCTAAGTGGAAAGGAGGAACAGAGCCCATCTGGGGTCCTGGGGCTGGGAGCGCTCATCCTGGAGGCTCTGGAGACGGCCACCCTCGGGTCTGCAGACACGCAGGCCAGACCTTGCCCTGAATCTCAAGCATCAGGTGATCAGGGAGGTGAACTGTAGCTATGGGGAACCCTCACCGTTCCTCCAGCTGAAGACAGCTGATGTGAACACTACACTCTGTAGTTACTTCTACAGAGTCCCCTTCTCCAGTGCCCCGCATGCTAACAGACCCATCAGAACAGCCCCTATCTTCTGACAGCTCTCAGTGCTTTTTCATTAAATCTGAGGAGGCTTTCAGCAGAGCAGGCTGTGGATGTAATTCAGGGATCAGGCTGTTCCCTGGGGAGTGGGAATGCTGGGGCCTGCTAGAAGGCAGGGTCTTTAGTGATCTGCACGGACAGGCCCTTGGCCAGGTGGAGGCAAGGTAACCTCCCGCACGAACGCCACGTGGGGGACACCACCATGCTGCAGGGGGATGGACGGGGATGGGGGCTCATGCGTCCCGTGGGCAGCTACAACACAAATACCCAGGGGCAAGTCCCTAAAGTCAGCAGCTTTCTGAGGCAGCCTTCTCTCTGGGGTAAAAGATTCCTGCTGCCTGAGAAACTCTAATGTAGACAGGAAAATGGAAATGCATGCAAGAAGCTCACCGGCCTAATTAAAGAGTCCACTAATATCACCATCAAGGAGAACGCCCTGAGGCAGATGGCTGCCTGATGGGGGAAGGGGGTGCTTGCCAGGGCGAGGGTGTCTGGGGAGGGGGGAGGCTGCACCTGAGGCCCAGGCTGCAGGCGCCCCGCCCGGCTCTGTCACCCTCCCTGGCACTGGGCCTGTTGCCCCTCCTGTAGCCACTGCCTCTAAACCTGCTGGGGCTTTGGTTGTCTGGCTGTCTTTCTTGCCCCCCAGCCCCTTACTATATGACATTTTAGTATATTTTATGTTATTGTTAGGCTCACTTGTTATTTTTAAATGGGAGAAATACTGTGAGAGGAATTTTTAAATATATTTGTTGACATTTCTAACTATAAATATACAACAACCATAGCAAAAAAATCTGAAAAATTTAAGAAGTCTCTTTAAGAAAAACCACTAGAAACAATGCTACTCTCCAAAGGATTGACTGGTTTTGATGCTCATCCTTGACTTCTCTCCAAAGCCACAGGTCATTATTTTTAAAACAGCAGGGATGCCTATTGTATATACTGGTGAGTAGTCTGTTTTTTCATTTTGTGATACACCAGAAAGTATTTTTCTTTTTCTTGGACATTAACTAACAGTATACATTTTAAATTGGCTGCATATATTTGATCTGATGAATGTGGCCTATTTTAGCCAGTTTCCTACTGATGGCCACTGAGCTGGTTTGGATATGACTTAGAACCTTCAGTCCAGGAACAAGAGTCCAGCTCCATTACGGAAATGACCACTAGATGATGCCTTTTCCTTGTCACGGCACAGACGAGAAGATGAACAAGAGTGGGCCCTGCCACTGCAACTGCTCGGGACTAAATTCTGGAGAAGATACGGACCTCTTATCACGGTTTTGCAGGAAGCAAGAGGAGGGCCTAGAAGTGAGCGACTGGAATAAAGACGACTCTGTACTGACTGACCCCTCTCTAGGAAGGGCCTCTGCGCGACTTCCACACGGGCATGCTGTTGCAAGTCAACTCCCCTCTCGGGACAACTGCAGAGAAATTGGCAGGGCCAGGGCCTTGCTCAACCACGTTTACAGGCAGAGGCAGCAGAATTGTCATCTCTCTTCTCCAAAGACAGGTCCTAAAACCTTTCCCTGGCTAGATTTGAACCCCAGAATATACTACACTTTCACTTTATTTCCTGATCTACTTAATCCTAAAATCTTTATCAAATGGTGTTCAAAACCACGCAAACAACTGAGAAAGCACTAGAATCAATCCAAAAGATTTCTGTAGGTTCAATATATCTGTAGGAATCAGTTCAGTTCAGTCACTCAGTTGCGTCCGACTCTTTGTGACCCCATGGACTGCAGCACACCAGGCCTCCCCGTCCGTCACAAACTCCCGGAGTTCACCCAAACTCATGTCCCTTGAGTGAGTGGTGCCATCCAGCCATCTCGTCATAGTTTTATTAAGGTTGTTTTTAATGGCACAGAGAGATGACCGGAAGATCAGTGAGCTCAGTGCCTCTTTCAACTTGTCCATATTTGGTAGTGCCAAACCCAAAGGCTTCCAAAATATTTAAATACTTATAAAAGGTTTGAGCTAATCCAAAGAAGGTATCTGAAACACTTGTGACCCCACTTTTTCTGAAATCCAACTTTGTACACATAAGGCATTTGAGAAAAATACAAGTTCAGGCTCTTGTGTTGGCATTAAAAATATCTTTGCCAAGTACACATAGGCAAAGTAAAGGATAAACCTCCCCTTTCAATCAACAACCTTAGGTTTTTATATTTCAAGTGCGATTATACCTGAATTTTCTACGAAGATCTTGGGTGACATAAGAGAGTGAAGCAGCCTTTTAAAGAATATACTACTTATTGATTACTCTAGTTTCTGGTACTGAGTCAGTTTATAGAAAGCCCCATGCCTGGACTCTCTTATCTATCTTTAGAAAGAAATATTAAAAAACATCACACTCCAGGATATTATGGATAGGTGACATCAAGGCTTCCCATCTGGCATGCTTCAGTCACAAGTTATAACTATTATGTTGATCTCCTTGGCTCTCAGGGTTGGTCATCTTTTTGTACATATACATTTTCTATGTGTGCCATGATGTGAAAAGTTTGGGAAGTCTGGCTTATTGAATAAATAGCCATATGCACAGCATCTTTTTTTTTTCTAAAATCTGATACTTAAGACCTAGACATTAAGCTATTCAATGGTCCTTAAAATTTGAGTTGGTAAAAGGTCTACCTAAGCATTCAGCACTGAAAAGGATTTTCCTATTAAATTGATACATTCTTAGATCATGGGTTTGAATTAACTCATTTTTCTTTTTGAATTGATTTCTAGGAAGTTCGATCCCAAATTTTGTGCTCAGTTGCATTAGCCATGGTTACCTTAAAGTATCTACTACATTTACAGTCATTCTCTGCATTTCAACACTAAACTCGGTTCTTCAAATACTCTATCTAATAGTTTGTTTTTGTTTTTTTAATGGCATGCAAACTATAACCTTTTTAGAAGTAGACTGGGTTGGAAATGATAAATGAACCAATAACATTTTCAGAAAAAGACATCTAGATAGTTATGAACTGCCTGGTATTATTCAACATATTTCTGTAAGAATGGAGAATTTTAAAAATTCCCCTAGGAAGAGCATAATAAAAAATTTAACAGCTCAATCTTGTGAACTGCAACTGAACTGCAACACACACACACACACACACACACCCCTTATTGAATATAACATTATAAATTTCTGGTTTGGATAACTTTCAAGATGAACCATATGAAAATACCATTGTTTGTTGTATATCACAAAATGGTTGAATAATGGCAATTTCATGTAGATCAGCATGAATAGGAAAGGATTTATCTGCTAATAGGACACGGCTATATTAACAGTGATAACAGAATTATGCCTCACCTGAATGACCTTAGCATTCGATAGGACTTTCCCAAATCAGATACTCTTCTGCAGAATACCATTGTTTGTTGTATATCACAAAATGGTTGAATAATGGCAATTTCATGTAGATCAGCATGAATAGGAAAGGATTTATCTGCTAATAGGACACGGCTATATTAACAGTGATAACAGAATTATGCCTCACCTGAATGACCTTAGCATTCGATAGGACTTTCCCAAATCAGACACTCTTCTGCAGAATGGACCCACGGCCAACTCCATCTGAAATATTAAAAGATATACCATAGCTTTTTATATCAGAATTTTGAAGTGAACTGGGGATCCACTTGGATCACAGAGAGTTGTAGCTTTAAGTAAACTTAATTGGATCTGCACTGTAAGGAAGTTTTGAATGTCAAGTTTATTAAAAGGCAAGAACTTAGATAGCTTTTGCATTTATTTACTAAAAAGGTCATAAGATAATTCCTTCAAGAATAGAAAAGCACTTTTTGTTGTGTACGAGGAGAAGGTTTAGATTTTTTTTCTCCATTGAAAAATCAGAAAAAGAAATGTTTTCCAGACTGCCTATGTGTCTGTACTTTAAGCGAGCATCACAAGTCTTTTTCTATTAAAGAGAAATGGTGACAGTTTCCACCACGCTGGTGAAAGTGACTAAAAGCACTGACTCTGGAGGCAGCACATGTGTGTCGGTTTCTGATCTACAGTGACTAGTTGTGTGGCTCTGGGCTTAACCTCTTTATGTTCCATGTTCCTCATCTGCCAAACACAGATAATACCCATCATAAAATTATGCAAACAAAATAGATAATTTCACAAAGCACTATATGCACACCATATGGTAAGTGCTTATTAAGTGTCAGCAATTATATCATTTTTTTTTAATTTCCCCCTTTTGAATTGTTAAGTGAATTAATTTGCTTCCTGACTGAAGAATTCAGCAACTACTTCTCTTTATTTTCCTCCTTTGACTGGAAATGTTGTCATTAATTGGAGTTTTAGGTTACCTGTTCTTTATCTACCAAGTGCATATACAGAGTTTTTGCATATATGGCAGATGGTAAGCCATTTCACTATACTTGCTGTGAACAGAGCCCTGGTAAAGAATAGTTTAGAAAATTTCTGAGAAAAGCCTGCTCCCTGGTAAATCAACATCTTTCTTCAAGAAAAACATATGAACGAAAAATGAGGTATCTGTCTTGCTGGCCATCTTTCTGAAAAACTATTCAAATCTTCTTGCCATTGGAAGACCATGGAGACGTAATCACTCATTTGAGAAACATTTTTTACTCCCTACTAATTATCAGGCACCAAACTAGACATGGAGATAAGAAGATGAATTAGACAGTCTTACCTCTGAGGAGCTCTCAAATTTATTGAAGAGGATAAATATTTATTTAAATAATATAATCTTCACTTATCTAGCTTATGAGAGATCTGTGTGTGTAAATACAGACGCACACACATATTGATTATTATTAAGAGAAACAACAAACAAGTGTGAAATCAGCTGTGTGAACTGAGTGTCAGGGGACAATTACAAAGCAGCTTCCTTTCTTCAGATGGTCTTGAGGGTGACTCGTGACTGGTGGATTTCTCTCTCAGCATACAGAAGACACAGAGTGTACTGTATGTCCTAGAGGGAGACCTTACATGGTCAGCAAACTTTCTAAAACACAAAAGAATAAGTAAATAAAAAGAGAAATCTGACGAAGAAAAGTCAGATTCTTTCCAACATTACAAAAGAGAGCAGTTTCAAGCCAATGTTCTTGAAGACAGTGGGCAATGGGCTGTTCCTTGGGACCTATTCAGTTTAGATAGGAGTTTCTGGTTTCCTACAGAATGTGGTACTTATTTTACAGTGAGCACAAAGTAAAAATGTGATTTGTAACATGTACCTATGCCCATCTGTTTCTCTGTGGAGGTGCATTTATAATGGTTTTTTACACACTGAAATTTGTCGATTTTTTTTTAGTTACCCCAGTGGGCTTTATCATTTTCAAAGATTACAGCAAACACCCTTTGCCTTAGCACTTGAGCAGGACTGAATGTTAAATAAAACAGCTAGGAGAAAACTACACTACAAGAATATGACCTCGAATGGTTGTGTCATCTCTGATGACTGCAGGAGATTTCTATGCCATATGACAATTTCAAAATGTTAAATGTTTAACATAAATTTTTCATCCATCAGGGACCCCTCGGGTACTAAAAACCATTTTCTTCCGCCAGAGTTCCACTAAACAATAAAGGCCATGCTTCTGAAGGGCAGGAGTGTTCCTTTTAGAGGAGGTGACTCTGTCGGTAGCTGTCGAAACAAACGGCACCTGCAACTGCCTCTCTCCAGCTCTCCTGTTTGGAGGCAACAAACAGCAGCAGGCACGGTTAACTAATTACATAGCTGCTCCATGCCCACCGCGGACATCTGGCTAACCACAGGGCATCTTCAGATACTCCTGGGCATTCCTGCCCTGACACTGTTCAGAAGGAAAGGCAACAGGAATCAGAATCTTGATTATTTGCAGATTTCCCCCCTAAATTTATAATTTTCAGGCAAAAAGCAAGAGAGGTACAAATATATATTTAAAGGGAACCAGAAATAAACAGAAACTGCTCAGAGAGCCACTGAGTAAATAATTTAACGCCAACATCAAAAGTCATCCTCTAGGTCCCTGGTGGCTTGGTGGCTAAGAATTTGTGTGCCTGTGTGGGAGACACAAGCTCGATCCCTGATCTGGGAAGAATCCACATGCCGCGGAACAACTAGGCCCATGCCACAACTACTGAACCTGTGCTCTAGAGCCCGGGAGCCACAGCTTCTGAGCCCACAAGCGGTATAGCCTGTGCTCTGAAATAAAAGAAGCCACTGCAATGAGAAGCTCAGCAGCTAGAGAGAAGCCCCACTCGCCACAGCCAGAGAGAAGCCCCACTCGCCACAGCCAGAAAGAAGCCCCCCCTTGCCACAGCTAGAGAGAAGCCTGCACAGCAACAGAGACCCAGCACAGCCAAAATAAACAAATAAAATGTTAATTTTTTTTTTTTTTTAAAAACACCATCCTTCTCTCTGGGAAAGAAACACAACTGAGGAGCAGAGGGGAAAGTGTGGTTCAAAGGACAATGTGGACAAGTCCCCAGAGAGCTTCTGCATCAGCAGAACCCCAGTGGCTTGGACAAGCCTAGTGCTTGAGGACTGCTGTGTGATTAGTGTAAACCCAGAGACCATGTGGTCACAGCAGGGAATTAATTACCACGAGGAAACCACCTCATGCCCATGACCTGATTCCTAAGGGGCTATGCGCTGGGCACGTTCCTCATCATGAACCCACCAGATGGCTCCCTGAAAATATTTTCTCTTTCACCTGTGTAATGGTGCCAGTGAGAAGTTAGGATTCCTACATAAATCTTTAAAAATATATCATTATCTATCTGCCTTTGCAAACTGGACTTGATGACTAATAATTATCAGTAATCCCAAACTACTCTCTTCTGAGTTCTTTCTCTTTCTGTTATTTATGCCAGAATAGCAGGCACTTTTATCACAACTTTTTTTGAAACCCATCAAGGATAAGTGTGTTCTTGATTCCAATAGCCGCTATGGTTTTGTTTAATTTTGAATACAAGTTGATAGAACTTTCAGTAATGAGGCAGCCAAAAGGCTTTCTAGTCCCAGGTGATGCCTGTCATGAATATAAATATCAGGGTAATGTCATCTAAGTGTTTTGACTTACTTCAGAAAAGTATTTCCAACCAAGTACAAAAGCTGAGGTAGAATATCACATAATTGTAGTTGTGGTAAGAAACTACATTAAAGAAATGAAGCCCCAAACTCACTTTAATATTTGTGAAATATAGGGGAAGATACAATAGCTGGAATATTTGCCAAAGCTGCTGGCCACACCCACGACTAACTTCCAAAGTGCCTGTGCCTGTCACTCCACTGCCCACGAGCCGCAGGGCTGGGAAGAATCCGCACAGTGAGGGGCAGGGTGCTGTGAAGCAGGGACACAGTTCAGCAGTGAAGGAATCAGCCCACAGAGGGTGCAGCCGCCAGGGCTGCAGGGCTGGAAAACATACTCTAACACTGAGTATGAGATGGAAAACAGGTGGCCTTGGTGCGTAATAAGTTAGTACATAATAACGATGGAGGCGTTTCATTTATCTTAAGAGAAGGGACCTGGAAAAAGGTCTCATTCATGGGCAACACGTCTTCAGAAAGAAGGAAATGCCAAATGAAATTCTGAATGTGTGGTTCAAGGAAGGTAGAAGCTCAATCCTGCCCCTGGAAGCTAGGCATTTTGAGCAGGTGCCGGCTGCGACAGCAAGGGTCACAGGATAGCACTCTCCAGCTCCCGGGACTCATAAGGGGATATATCATTAAAACAAACAAAAAAAAGCCTTCTTCCTGCAGCACTCTCATGTCGGCCATCTCCTGCTCGGCTGCCACTCTAATTGGACTTGAAGTGCTGCCTCCAGGAAAGTGACTCAAGAACCAGCTGGAGCAGAATGCAAATAAACCGGTGGGGGAGGGAGCCCAGCAGAGAGAAGAGGACAGGGAAAAGAAACAAAATGAAGGAGGAAAGCCGGAAAGAAGAAGAGACCCTCACTGGGGTACAGCTCACAGTGTTTTTAACAAATATGAGCAGGCCTAGGTACATCACGGTGCTTTCATTTGATAATCAGCCTGTAACCCCTATAACTCTAATAAATTTGTCATACCCACAAGTGTGACATGACATGTAATTCTCTTTAAGCTGAAGTTTACTTGTAACAACAAAATGTACAGGTGCCTAAGAACTAAGTTGACAAAAATGGGAAGGGTAAAAGGAGCCACACAAAGGTGACATTTATAAGTATTCTCATGCTGAGGTTACTAAAGGCATATTTCACAAAGGAAGGCTCCTTACTCTGACTTAGTGGTCTCGGGCATATCATTTGGGGATGAAAATGACTAACTCTAGACCAATTAACATGCAGACAGTCTAGTTCTTGAAACATCAGGATATGTACCCTGTTGTAACTGCTGGGTGTGAAGGAGCCTCTAAAACCCCTGCCTGGTTTAAGTAGCCCAACACGTTCTTTCCTGGGAGCGGGAATGATGAACCAAGACTTGATCCCACATACGCACAGGAATAAAGAGGAGGGACATTACAACTTGTCTACCTTTATAAACAGGGAGGATGGGGCACACCACTGGGAATAATCCATTTGGATTACTGTTTAGATCAGTAGGGCTGACAGCTTTCAAATGCTTAAAAAATGAGTTCACCTTTGACATACTATGCAAATACGAATTATTTGTTTCTAATTTTTTTTTTAATGAAAGCAGATTTGTGAGGTAGTTCTTATCTGCTTCTGATACTATATTTATAAGGCTTTTTAAAAATCTGTCTGAAGGACAAAGGGAAAAAAAAACCTTTCTATAAGAGCTGATTATTATTCTGCTATTTTAATGTGACTCTACTTCATTCACATCAGATAGTGTGGAATAACTTGAAGGCTGGCAGTGCATAAGAAAGGTATTCTTATTTAACAGACGAGGATCAAACAATCTACCTGGACTTCTGTACATGTAAACGAATTAGAACCTGCCCTGGAATGCTGAGCTGACCCTGGAGGATCACACATGTGTTGGACCTCCTCTTTACATGAGAGCAGACTGCCCTTTCCCACTCTTTGAAGGATACATTTCATTCTCTTCATTATTTTCCAACAAGGTTAATCAGTTATTCTTATCATTACTGACCTGGCAGGATAATACAATCGTGAGAAAGTCCCATATTATGAAAAATGGGAAATGCTACTTTACTGTGGAATGAGCTACTTGATGTACCTTGAACTATCAAAGAGGAGTGATGATTCTTTTGTTAAAGTAAAAAAAAATCTTGTACGAAAGTACCTTTAAATTCTTTCCTTTTTTACCTATTAAGTTTTACTTTTCTTCATGTTCCAATTCTTTAAAACACTGAATAATACAGATGGTCTTTTATTTAAATGGATAATACTGAGGTTGAAATATTTTCCCTTTTTACCTGTGCAAAATCAGCAGCAAGTCGCATTTTCCCACCTTCACCAAGAGGTCTAATGAGACTGGCGTTGCGGACAAAAAGTTCGATGGCTCTTTGGGCAATAGCTTCAGTGTTGTCAAAGACAAAATCCGAGCATTCAAAGTGTTTAAAGTAGTCACTCATAACTCTGACAATGAAACCTTGAAGCTCCTTCATGTAGAGAGAACAGGGAACATCAGGCTTTCCTGAACTGGGTAATGATCTGCAAAAGAAAAAAAAAAAAAAAATCAGCCAGTTCACTAAAAGGCACTGTTGGACATTTCCTTTCCCCCTCTGCCTGCTATTTCACTCCTAAGCAATTCTTTTCCATAATGGTAGAAAAGGCATTGTTTACTTTTGTTAAGAGTTAAAAAGCATCATACAATGTTTAAATCATATTTTAAAGACTGATTTAGGATGCTAGGAAGATGACTGAAGGAATGTTTGAATTTGTTTACTGAAAGACTATGAAGAATGAAACCAACAACCATCTGTCTTGGATGATTCACAGAATGCCTTACGCACTCTGACCTCTCAAAGACTCTTCCAGCTTTACAATTTTCCATCCACTCACATGGTTTGCCTGGTTAGTGAATAAATCAATATTAGATACTGAAACAGGATTTTACACTCGGTAGCAACAGAAAACACTGCCTTCACCAAACAAATTCTTGGCAAAAATATCTCTGCTCTTGTGCTATTTAATCCAATCAGTCCAATAGTAGAATTCTGACTGTGGAACTGATTATGTAACAATACACATGGTATGCAATTTTTTCCTCCCAGAAGATGTTTGGAAAGGCTTTAATTTGGATCAACAGATGATGCCAGCTGATGCTCCATGAAATACTATTTATAATTCATAAGTGTTTATAATTGCTCTTTAAAGAATATATGAAAAGAATGTGCAATATTTATAGGAAAGAAGAGTCATGCCAAAATTAGAAATCACCTGATATTAATTAGAGAGCCAATGAGATCACTGGCTATATAATGCTGTATCTTTTTCAAAAAATAAATCATATTCTGAGAATGATGTAGTGAAATTGGCAAAGGTTTAGGGAAGAACAACAGACATGATTCAAACGCCTAGAGCAAGAGAATGAGGTGAACTTAATTATTTTAAAATACAACAGTGGTTATTATAAGTGGAATGCTAACCGAAGGTCTTGCATTTCCAGAAAGCAGATAGAAATAGAGAAAACAGGCTAGGTTCTAGCAGGAAGAGATTTTCTTTGGGTGTAAGAAATAGCATCCTAACTATGGCAAGGCCATGGAAGGGGCCCGGTGGAACACTGGTGTTTGCAGTATCATAGGCCAGAGTGCTGCTTGGAACAGAGCAAAGGGACAGCCTCAGTAGGTGACGGCAATCTTCACATGGAGTTTGGTTTTGCCAGATTCAGACCATCATGGCCTATCTTTATTCAGATTTTGTCAGTCTAAAAGGCTATATTGGGGGTGGTGGGGAAGGCACCAAATCTCTTTCTAACCTTCTTATGCTTTATCAAAAGCACTGTCATTATCTTGGTAGTACTCTGGAGGACTGCTTTAAGAATTTTAATCTGGCCAGGTGATATGATTTCCTTGAGGATTAGAAAATAACTCACTAAAACAAGTTTCATAAACATGTGTCAATATAAGTAAAATGCTCTATTAGACAAAATTCTGAAATATGTTATCACCAATTTTCAATGTGGATTAGAAGCCTGATTTAAATTTACTAGAAATATAAACCTTGCCTGGCAATTGCTAAAACTCAGTTTTTCCAGTTATGTCAAAAGTTTTTAGTAAGAGGCTCTCAAGTGATAAAGTGCAGCAGAAAGGTGAGCAGAAATGTCAGGGTCTTTGCAATGAGAGCCCACATAAAGAGGCAGAAGGCCTATAAACAAACGCATGCCTGGGAGGCAGAACAAGCCATTCTGGGGTCTGTGTGTGCTCTCCCCTCCTCTGAGGTATTTGTCCACCACATCAGGGACCTAGGGTCCTCCTAGGGGAAACCTATCAGATAAAGGACCAATCTGGTTCACTGGTATTTAAGCAAACTAATAAAAACATATCTCTTTGGGAAACCAACTTTTAATGGCTAATCAGTTATCTGCAGGCACCAGCCATGGCTCATCAACACAATTACTGAAGGAAGTATATAACCACTCTTAGAACAAGCCTTTAAAAATTCGATGCAGGATGCAGGATGCTTGGGGCTGGTGCATGGGGATGATCCGGAGGGATGATGTGGGGTGGGAGGTGGGAGGGGGGGTTCATGTTTGGGAGTTCATGTACACCCATGGCGGATTCATGTCAATGTATGCCAAATCCAATACAGTACTATAAAGTAAAATAAAGTAAAAAAAAAAAAAAAAAAGATTATTAAAACAAAAAGATTTACTTCAGTTTTGCTTCCTTTTCAGAGGCAATGATGATTGGTCTAACCAGGACATTTCAGATCACTTTTGAACAAAATTCATTTATTTCCAAATACTGGTAATCAGTAGTTTCATATTCCTGTATCCAAACATAACAGCATTTTTGTGTAGAACCCACTTTACCATTCTGTGCTTCATATTATTATTAAAAATAGACTGACCTTTTTACCTTTCAAAAGATACTTTCTTAATGAAATAATAAGTGATCTGAAAAACTAAAAGACAGTGCAATAGTCACATAATTTTTCCATAAACAGATAGACCAGTGGCTAGAAATTCAGTAAAGTAGGCACTCTATTAAACAACATGAATATAAAGAAACAGGGCAATTAAAAATAAAAATTAACTATAACTAGAAATAAAGAATATATATCTACATACAAAATATATGAATATTTAGTTCTAAAGTATGTTTTTTTAAATTACTTTGAACATGTGCAAACTGTTTCAAATTCTCATTTTCTAATACACTAAGTCAAAACCATTTTACTTAAAAAGATTTCAGTAAACACTAAGCTAGGAACTATGATTTTTATTCTCAAAACACACAGATATGGATAAGCAGTTCATATATGAAACAGCTACGGAATAATACCAGTGTTTATGGAGTGTTTAGGAGTGATATGACCACATTAGACTGCATGAAGGAAAATCATTTTTTTGCAGAGGGCTGGGCAGGACCTTGCTCTCAAAGCCAGAGTAGGAATCAGACTAGCAGAGCAATAGAGACAGGACATTTCATACAAGGAGTACCACAACAACACCAAAGACTCAAGTACAGGCTGTTTGTGAGAAGGAAGGAAAAAAGTATAGTTGCAAAAACAAGATGGTGCCAAACGTCCTAAAGTATTAACAATAAGCGGAGTCCCACAGATGTTAATGGTTCCATGTCTGAATAACAGGACACAAATGATGACAAGAAAGACTGAAAAAAATCAGTTAATGGTGCACAATGAATAAAGTAGGATAAGGGTGGAAGCCAACTCCATCACAAGAGGAACAAGGTTCTAGATGGTCTAGATGGTAGAGATAGGGAGTAGAGGTGGAGGTGGGAATGAAAAACAAATGCTATGAAGGTTAGCAAAACGTTTGGCTGGAAGTCATTACCCAGAAAAATCTTCCTGATGCATAGTGATGATGATAGCCTCAATGGCATCACCCACGGAAGTCAGCAAGGGTTGCACAGCATTTCCCATAAGAACATAGATCGCCTGAAAAGAAGATTAAGAAGAGGCAAAATTTAAATAGATCAAATACAAAGAAATCTGAGGTGTGAGAAGCATTTTGACTAAAAGTTTTCACATTATATCAAATTCAGCCTATATACAGTTTAACTATAATAACCCAACAGAAGTCTGCTCTTCTCATAACTGCTGTCAGTAATGATTTTTAAAGTTTAAAATATGTGGAACACGGCACTGAAAAATTTCAACTCCCCCACTTTTCTCATATTTTCAAAAAGTTTAACACTCAAATGAGCCTCTGGAGAAAGGAGAAGAGAAGGGTAATGTCACTTATGAAGCAAGGATAATATGAACACATTTTTTAAAGTTTCTGGAAAGACTGAGGCAAGACCAAAAGTAATTCTTCAAAACTGGAGCAACAGCATATGCTTTAGACCAAACTGGATATAATAAATACATTAGTGACTCTCAAAGGGCAGAACAGTTAGGCATTTTGTGGGTCAGATTTCTCTTTAGAGTTTGACAGCAGTGAGTCTCAACTGGGGGCAATTTTGCTCCCCAGGGAACACCTGGCAATGTTTAGAGACATTCCTGATTGTCATGGCTGGGGTGGGGGAGGGGCATGCTTCCAGCATCCAGTAAATAAGAGTACAGAGACACCGCTAAACACCCTTCAATGCAACAGACAGTCCCCCAGGACAAAGAACCATCCAGCCAAAAACATCAATAGTGCCAAGGTTGAGATACTGTTCTACTGCCAAGTATACTCATCAGTTACGTTATGATCCTAGGCCACAGTTATGGTTCTTATGCGAAAATATGACTGGACCTCAGTAAACTTTCAAAAGTTTTGAAAGTAAACTTTCAAAATCTAAATTTTAAGTATATTATATATGCTTAAGTATATTATATATGTAATCATGTAATCATGATTACATACAAGGAAGATGGATGACTTTGGCTCATACAAATAATTGAAATTAATGAAAAAAGGTTAAATAGGATCCTTATTCATACGATTCCTAAATGTCATCTCAAGCCTTAATTTGCTGATAAAAATAAAGATATGTGTACAGGACTGACAGAGACATGGGCTCTGTGTTTTCTCTCTAAGCCTTCTGCCCTACAATCCCTCGGCTCTCCTTTCGGAAATAAAGGATGAAAATGAAACAAGATAAAAGAGAGAGTGTTTGTGTGTATGCACACATACAGTGTGCCCTCAGGGAGCTCACAATCTAGTGGCAACAGGTAAGCTGTGGTGGTATCAGAGCTCTGAGGGCTAGGGAACATGGGTCGCTCAGTCGTGTTCCACTCTTTGCGACCCCATAGACTGTAGCCTACCAGGCTCCTCTGTCCATGGGATTTTCCAGGCAATGGTACTGGAGTGGACTGCCATTTCCTTCTCCAGGGGATCTTCCCAACCCAGGGCTCAAACCCGGGTGTCCCGCATTGTAGACAGACGCTTTACCGTCTGAGCCACCAGGGAAGTTGATAGGGAAACATGGGAGAAACACCCAAATTATAATTACAGGATTAAAAAACAAAAAGTGTTGCATGAACTGAATTTTCAAAGGTTAAAATAGGTTAAAAGCTAAGTGTATGTGCTGGGAGGGAGGGTGTGAGACTGGGGGGAGTATATGTCAAGAGCACAGGAGCCTGGGGAAGGTTATATATTTGGGGAACTGTAAGTTTAACAAAGTATGTGGTGGCTGCCGATGTGGAAGAGAGACAGAGCAGATGCACTCTGTGCAGGCTGCTAAGGAGACAGGAATATATCCTGAAAAGACTGGGAAACCAACGATGGGTTTTAAGCAATGGGGGCGGGGGAAACGTGGTTAAAGATTTGAATTTGGGAAAATTCACGCTGGGACAGCAGACTGGATAAACTAGACTAAAGGCAAGAGGACAGAGTAGGATGCTAAGTGGTGAGTGCCTGAACCAAATCAGAGGCAGCAGCAACAGAGATGAGATGAGGTGGAGACACTGGGAAAGGAGAGCAGAGGACTTGGGAATCAGATGTGAGAAATACGGAATGGAAAGATGGAAGGGTACACTCAGACTTTTTTCCTCCTTTAATGACTTGGTGGCATTATCAACTGAACGTGTAAATGCATAAGCAATTCGCTGATTTAGGGATGGAGGGAGGAAATACTGAGCTCAGTTTTGGACACAAGTTGGAAGGACTTACGGGTAAACCCACATGGGCTCTCCAGCAGGGACTGAGGGCTTCACAGTTGTAGTTTCTAACACGTTTTAACTAGATATGGTTGTCTTTGGCTTTCGAGAGAAGATGAAGCCAAATGAGTCATTGAGATCCCAGAGGACAGTTCACAGAGTAAGGAATACCATTTTCATGTCATGCAGAAGAGGAGCCCTTGACAGATTAAGAGGGGTAGTAGGACTTATTTAGTAGATTTCACGTGCTGGATACTGTGCTTTGGGTTTCACAGGTAACCATGACACTGAAAACTCAATTGTTCCTTCCTCTAAGAATTAAGAGAATCTCTAACTTACTGATGTGGAATTTAAAGTAATTTGTAGACAGGGAAACTAAAGTCAAGTTAAGAAGGTTATCCAAAGCCATCAAGTGGAAAAACTGGGATTTTCTAGGTGCATTTGACTCCAGTGAGCTTTTGGTTATTCTTTGCCACTGGGCAGAGAAGTAAAAAGAGATCCTGGAATACAGTGAAAATAGACAGACAGGAGATTTCAAGAAGGAAGGGCAAGTTTTCTACACAGTATGAAGGAGTGAGTGCCTAACTACAGATCCTCCTACACATAATTGTGGAAAAATACCATAAAAACAACAACAACAAAAACCTACTGGAGGCTTCTGGAGATGGGGAAAAAAGCAAGTAGTTTTAGAGGGGTGTGGAAATATAGAACAATCAGAAGAGAGTGAGTTTTCCTTTTTTGTGCCTCTGCAATGAGAGTGACTAGTCATGGCAGTGGCAAGCCTAGGTGGCTAAAATGCTGAGAGAAAAATCAAACCAAACCTTTCAGGTCTCTCAGGTCAAAGGAACATGGGAAGGGGCCGTGGTTCAACCAGGGCTGCTGAGAGTAAGGGGGGAACTTCAGAGAGGAGAGAGCCAGAGACGAAACAAGCCTATTTTTCCACATGTGAACTCAGCACGTCTTCAGTTGATTCAACCATGTGTGTGCAACGCAAACAAGTGGTTTGCAACTAAGGCTTAAAGAACTGAGATCTTCAACATGGCCAACTGCAGATCTGACAGTGTACAATTTGAGTCTCAACAAGCTGCTGCTGCTGCTGCTAAGTCGCTTTAGTCGTGTCCGACTTTGTGCGACCCCATAGACGGCAGCCCACCAGGCTCCTCCATCCCTGGAATTCTCCAGGCAAGAACACTGGAGTGGGTTGCCATTTCCTTCTCCAATGCAGGAAAGTGAAAAGTGAAAGTGAAGTCGCTCAGTCATGTCTGACTCGTAGTGACCCCATGGACTGCAGCCTACCAGGCTCCTCTGCCCATGGGGTTTTCCAGGCAAGAGTGCTGGAGTGGGTTGCCATTGCAAATGGTCAACATGTTCATAGGAGCAATATATAAAAACACTGAGTCTACAAAACATAATCCAAAACATTGTCTAGGATATATTAAAATGACTAAATGACAAAAAGCTAAGAGACAGTTGGATAGCATCACCAGCTCGATGGACATGAGTTTGAGCAAGCTCCAGGAGCTGGTAAAGGACAGGGAAGCCTGGTGGGCTGCAGTCCATGGGGTTGCAAAGAGTCAGACACGACTGAGCAACTGAACTGAACTGAGGAGATGTTATCAATTCTAAAGGGAAAAGACAATCAATAGCTGCCAATTCTGAAATGACCTACTCTACAGTTATCAGGCAAGAATCTCAATGAGATAAAGGAAAAAATGCCCATCATAAATAATAGGAAATCTCAACAGAATGATTTAAAATGTAAAAAAGAATCAACATGGAAATTTTAAAATAAAAAAAGGATACTCCGTGCAAGTAGATGTAAATGTACTTCAATTAATGCAAAGTTTCTAGATTTTACATGACACGGTACAATATTAACTCTAAAAGACTGGGAAGTTAAGAATGCATATATCCACAGAAGAACAACGGAAAAAAAAATCACAAAGAGATACAAAGATTTAAGAAATAAACTTAAGTGAAATTCAAAAAAATAACAATCAAATAATCCAAAAGGTGGCAGAAAAGGAGGAAAAGAGGCAATAAAAAAACAAAGGGAGCAAACAAAAAACAATAAAACTATACACCTAAATAAAACCTTATCGATAATTGTATTATGTTAACAGAATAAACACTCCAATGCAAAGGCAGAGATTATGGGAACAGACAAAAGACAAGAGCCAACTCTACTCTCTACAAGAAATGCGTTTAAAAACTAAAGACACAGAGGAGTTGAAAGTAAATGGACAAAAGACACATCTTCTGTAAACATTAAGAATAAAAAGGCTGGAGTAATTTATTATCAGATAAAATAATGCATGACAGTAAGTATTAACAAAGCTAAAGAAGGATATCTCATAATGACAAAAGGGTCAGTTCATCAGAAGGCATAAAAATGATAAATACTTACAGAACAGAGCCTCAGCACAACTAGTTATATAGCTGCACAACTGAAGAGTCAAGAATGGAAGGGAGATAGAAGCAAGTCCAGAATCATGGAAAAGTGTAACTCCTATCTTTCAGCAAGTGATAGAACCACTATCAAAATATCAGTAGAGGTACATGAAATCTGAACACATCACTACACTTTGACTTAACGGACATTTACAAACATGATACTAAACAACTGAGGATTACAAGTTTTTATCAAGCATACATGGTTCATTCACCAAGACAGACCACATATTAGACCATAATACTTAATAAATTTGAAAGGACTGAAACCATACAGATTATGTTTCCTGATGATAACAGAATTAAATCAGAAATCAACTATACTTCAATAAAAAAGTGATAAGAAAAAAGAAATCAGTAAGATATCTAGAAATATCACAAATAATCAGAAAATTTTAAAAATGAATCAAAGAAGAAACCACAAAGGAAATAAAAAATATTTCAAAATGAATGAAGATAAAAGCATGCCATATCAAAACTGAAGTTCGAGGGAAGTTTACAACGTTAAATTTAGAGGATGAGAGGGGTCTAAAAATCAATGGTATATGGTCTCCAAAAAGCAAACAACAAAAGGCAAAGAAAATTCAAAATAAGAAGGAAATAAAAAAATCTAAAATCAGAAATCAGGGAAATAGAAAAACAGTAGAGAAAGTTAATAAAGCCCAAAGATGCTTCTTTAAAAAGATTATGAAATTGGTAAGCCCATGACTAAACTGATTTTAAAAAGATAAGACAATACAAATCATCAGTAAGAAAAAGAGGTTATCACTATAGGTCATACAGACTTTAACTAGACAGAGAATATCATATACAGCTTTATTCTGACAAATTAGGTAATTTAGATGAACAGATAAATACCTAAGAAAGAATCAAAGAATCAAAGCTCAATCCAGAAAAAAAAAAAAAAAAAAAANAACTGATTTTAAAAAGATAAGACAATACAAATCATCAGTAAGAAAAAGAGGTTATCACTATAGGTCATATAGACTTTAACTAGACAGAGAATATCATATACAGCTTTATTCTGACAAATTAGGTAATTTAGATGAACAGATAAATACCTAAGAAAGAATCAAAGAATCAAAGCTCAATCCAAAAAAAAAAAAAAAAAAAAAAAAGGATTATCTGAATAGCCCTCTATCTATTGAACAAATTAAATTTGTAGTTATAATCTTTCTATAGAAAAACCATACAGGCCCAGATGGCTTCACTGGAGAATTGTATTAAGCATTTAAGGAGAAAACAATACGAATTCTACACAAATTCTTTCAGAAAATAGACAAGGAGGAAATAGTTTCAAAACCAGACAAAGAATTACAAAAAAGAAACCTGTATATACCAATATCACTTATGATTACAGATACACACATCTTCAATACAAATTAAGTAAATCAAATCCAGAAAGAAATACATAAAGAGGGTAATACATCATGATCGAGTTTGGTTTGATATCTGAAAATAAATTCAGTATTTTATTAACAGAATAGAGAGGCAAAACCACGTGATCATTTTATACAGAAAAGGCTGTTTGATGAAACAACACCACTTATAACTTTAAAAAATCTCATTAAATCAGGAATAAAAAAGAAATTGTTTAATCTGATAAAAGCCATCTGAGAACATATCCTACTTCAAACAGTAAAATAAATACTCAGTGCTTTTCCCCACATTAGAAACAAGCAGACAAGTCCACTCTCACCAGTTCTAGGCAACGTGGTACTAGGTGTTCTAGCAGGTGAAAAAAGCCTGGAAAGCAGGCATCAAGATCAGAAAGGAAGAAATAAAACTGCCTCTATCTGTATTATAATATGATGGTGTACTCAGAGAACTTTACAGTCAGCGAGGTTTCCAGCTCATGGAAAACATAAAACGGAGAAGACAGCATCACGGAGAATGCCTTCATGGAAACGATGGGTACAGGACTGATAACTGCCAGAGGAAGCTGAGAAAGGATGTTAGACTATGTTTCACAAGCTCTTTACAAAACAGTGCTTTTTTGGTAAGGGAAGTACTTACCCAAAATAACCAAGATTACAAAAATACTGAAGTCTTGACAATGTAAAATATTTCAAGATAAAGAATATCAAAACCACACAATAAAAACTTATATAAACTTAGTAATATACTCACTATCTGTGCAAGATGATCTCAGTAATAAATGGATCAGAACTATTGGCCTAAGGTGTTTAAAACTACTTATAGCTGAGGTGGTTATAATGAAATGACTCTAAATGTATAATCATTAATTATGTCATTGATGACATAGGAGTTAGTGCTGGTAATATGAGATGATGAACTTTGAACCTAAAATAAAATTTAATTTTGGATAAAATCTCAACAAGGTAGAGAAGACTACTATGTGTCTTTATATTTTGTAGTAAGTAAAAAAGTCACATCCACAGCTGGGTATTGTTTTTGCTTTGGCTCCATCCCTTCATTCTTTCTGGAGTTATTTCTCCACTGACCTCCAGTAGCATATTGGGCACCTACTGACCTGGGGAGTACCTCTTTCAGTATCCTACTATTTTGCCTTGTCATACTATTCATGGAGTTCTCCTTGGAAGAAAGGTTATGAGCAACCTAGATAGTATATTCAAAAGCAAAGACATTACTTTGCTGATGAAGGTCCGTCTAGTCAAGGCTATGGTTTTTCCTGTGGTCATGTATGGATGTGAGAGTTGGACTGTGAAGAAGGCTGAGCGCCAAAGAATTGATGCTTTTGAACCGTGGTATTGGAGAAGACTCTTGAGAGTCCCTTGGACTGCAAGGAGATCTAACCAGTCCATTCTGAAGGTCAATCCTGGGATTTCTTTGGAGGAATGATGCTAAAGCTGAAACTCCAGTACTTTGGCCACCTCATGCGAAGAGTTGACTCACCGGAAAAGACTTTGATGCTGGGAGGGATTGGGGGCAGGAGAAGAAGGGGACGACAGAGGATGAGATGGCTGGATGGCATCACTGACTCGATGGACGCGAGTCTGAGTGAACTCCGGGAGTTGGTGATGGACAGGGAGGCCTGGTGTGCTGCGATTCATGGAGTTGCAAAGAGTCGGACACGACTGAGTGACTGAACTTAACTGAAGTAAAAAAGTATGTTTAATATCTTTTCCATCAAATAATAAAAGCATGGAGATTTTTGGTTCTTGGGTTGCATTTATGCATCATAACATCCTACAGTAAGCTTCCTACAGTCTTAGGAAAATTCAAGATTCTCTTTTTCCCTTTGAGTCAGAGGATTCTGTTTGTTCTTCATTTATTATGCCATAAAGACTTTTAATGAAATTTAATTAAAAAGCAAGGCCAAAACCGCTTCACTGAGGTCTGTTAACATAAGCAATTCAGTCTGTACTTGGCAGGGTCACTGCAGGAAGGCTTTGGACTGACTGCATCTTCTCTTACTCTTCTCAAGGCAAAACTTACGTTAGTACATTAAAAAGTGGGAATGTGCACTGGTGTCATACCTTACAGTACACAGTAGAGTTTCCCAGCCTTGGCATTACTGAGATGTGGGGCCTGGTAATTCTGTGTTATGGGGGACTGTGCACTGCATGATGCATGTGGGGCCTGGTAATTCTGTGTTATGGGGGACTGTGCACTGCATGATGCGTGACAGAATCCCTGGCACGGGAGGCCAGTAGCACCCTGCTCCCGGTCATGATGATCAAAAATGTTTCCAGATATTGCTCAATGCCCCAAGGGGACAAAATTGCCTGATGGAGAACCATTGCTTTGTTGGGATAATACCAGGCAGCACTGCCCTAAGATACAGTGAATATTTATAAGACTCTTGCTTCTCTTGCTTATGATACAATTATCATAACTAGAACACAATCTGTAGACACCAACAGGGTCTATTTTTAAATTCTAGAAAATATAAACACACAAGTAGCCTCTCTCTTTAGGATAATCATCAACATGCTACTTCTGGCATATTGAAAAGATTCTGAATTATTTTTAAATGTGACATCTCCCACTCATCCAAACAATTCTAAAACTGACTCTGATCTACAGAGTCAAAGATTAAATTAAATTCTTTTACCTTGAGGGCTGAAATTATAGTTTGCTCAGCTGCTGGTGGGAATGAGCTCTGACTGGAAACCACCTAGAACAAATCCAGTTATATTTTGAGTAAGTTACCTACTTTTATAAATACTAACTTTGATTATAACAGGATAAAACTGTTTTCACATTATCATTACTTTAGAGTAGCATCTCATACATGTTTTAAAAGTCCATTAGTATGCAGTAGGTACGACAGGTTTTAAAATGTTTTCCTGTATAAAGCAATTATCTACTTAAAATAATTAAAACATTAAGAATTTTAAAAGCTAGCTTTCCTTAATGATATAGTTTTAACTTGAAAAGATCAGTTTAAAGCTATCTTTATTTATTTTTTAAAAAAATCACCTTTTCTAAGTTAACTATAATTTTTAACAAGTCAAATGTTTCCCTTTCTACAAATCGATACCAACACTATGAAAATTCTGAAAGTATCAATGAAGACATTTAAATGAGGCTAAATAAATACAACTTTTCATTGCTTGTGAGTCTGCAGAGTAATAATGAAAGGAAATGGAAAATATATATTCTTTTTGTTTACTTTTGTTATTTACTTGTCTGACATTTACCTGTTAATAACTCTTTAAAAATATATTTTGTTTATACAAATATACACAGTTTGGAAACTCCTAATTGATAAAAATGACTTGCTCAAAAATTTAAGTAAATGGAAAATATCCTTACTAGTAAGTCATTACAACTATTCTAAAATACCGTCTAGCATATAAAAGCTCAAGTTTTTAGGAATATCAACTAACCACTGGCTTCTTCATGTCTTCTAACTATCTCCCTACTTATCAAATATTTTGAAAATCATTAGTAAACACAAGTGACTCAAGAATCAAACATGGGGTTAAAAATGTTGCTTTCCTAATACTTTGTTATGTTTATAGTTCATCTTAGACATGGCAAACAAGTTAAAGTTCAGTCATTTTTTAAAAAAGTGTTAGCAGAACAATAGCAAAATTTTTTTCTACTCACAAGTAGTCTTCAGTGATTATATATCGTAAGATTATATATCACTGTTTTAAATGCATCTTCTCCCTCATTTTGGGGGGCAAAGATAGCTTTCTGACATGTTAGGGAGCTTGAGTTCTTATATTGTTACTGCCTTTGCTATAATTTGGTACCATCCATATGGTATCAAATTATGTTATTATAGGTATAAAACACCTATATAATTTACCCTTAAATCAACTGTTCAATAAACTTGACTATATCAAGCAACTCTGAGTACCTCATATATTTTAAACTAACTGTACAGGCAAATAATAAAGGCCAGGATAGAAGACTGTTTAGAAAGAGTTCAGTCCTCAGCTTAGTTTACAATCACATTTTCACTGTATTCCTAATTCATGATTGTCTAAATTCGAGGCAAGAAGAAAGAACTTGAAATTAAGTCAACAGAGCTTAATTAAAATAAAGGTTACCTTTGTTACGGATTGTTGCAACTTATGTAGTGAATTTACTACTGCCACATTTCTTCTCTGTCCTTCCGTAAGAGGTCCAATCACCTGACTTGCATCCCCTTGTGTGGAGAGCTGTAAGCATTCAACACAAAAAGACATCACCAAAATGACAGCTCATATTTAACTAGGGGGAAGTTTATGGTCCTCTGACAAAGCGAATGTTGACTGAAAATATTCAAGTCAAGCTCTGGACTTCAGGCATAGCCAGGAACCTCTGTAGAGATAACGTGATGAGCCTAGAAGCCTAATTAGTCTCACACAGGAACAACACCCTTCATCAGTCCTTCATAGCTGGTGGACTCCTCAGGCAAGTGTGACCAAAAAGTCCAGGATGTGCCGTTATTCTGATACATCAGCATAGTGTTTCGGAGGAACACCTTCTGCCCACCATCTTTTTCTTTATTCAAAAACTCAGAAAAAAAAAAAAAACCCATCCCTCCAAAAAAACAAAAAAGAAAGGAGAGAGAATGGGAGTATTAAAAACAAACCTACATCCTATTTGACATTTGGCAGTCATAATAGTCTAACGAAGTGAGAGATAGACAGAGAGCACTGCACTCTATTTTGTAGATTAAAAAGAAAGTTGTGCAGGATTATACTGTGTATGGATGATCAGTAGAAGTGGTACTGCTGCTGCTAAGCCACCTCAGTCGTGTCCAACTCTGTGCGACACCACAGATGGCAGCCCGCCAGGCTCCCCCGTCCCTGGCGTTTTCCAGGCAAGAACACTGGAGTGGATTGCCATTTCCTTCTCCAATGCAGGAAAGTGAAAAGTGAAAGTGAAGTTGCTCAGTTGTGTCCGACTCTGTGTGACCCCACAGACGGCAGCCCGCCAGGCTCCCCCGTCCCTGGGGTTTTCCAAGCAAGAGCACTGGAGTGGGTTGCCATTTCCTTCTCCAATGCAGGAAAAGTGAAAAGTGAAAGTGAAGTTGCTCAGTTGTGTCCGACTCTGTGCGACCCCACAGACGGCAGCCTGCCAGGCTCCCCTGTCCCTGGGGTTTTCCAGGCAAGAGCACTGGAGTAGGCTGCCATTTCCTTCTCCAATAGAAGTGGTACTCATACATGCATATTAGGGAAAAGGACATGAAATTTTTATCGAATCAAATCTAAAACTATTATAGTCCCATTTAGGAAAAAAGCCCACATATAACCGTTCTCACATTAATCAGATTTTAATCCAATCCTCTTTAACAATTATTAAAGGTCAACTAGACTTGATTATGAAAATAAAACATGAGGAAATAAGCATATAGGTGGATGCACATATCAAATATGAAAAACTGACCTTTTAGGAAACAGACAAAACTAAGAGCATCTTCCCTTTGTTAAAGTGAGACAAATAAAATATGAGTGAAAGAAATACTATTGTTCTTTCTATTCTCTTTGATACTCACACATACACTTTCAAAATTAAATTCAATTCCCACTTTTTCAATTCCTACTTATGGCAATAATATTCAATTTCAAAATATAAAAACTCCAATTAAAATAAAGAGAATGATCCTTCATTAAAGTTTTAATCCATGATGACGGTTTAAGTCAACATAAAGCTTTCTGACATTAGGTTAAATAATTTCAACTTATTTTGCCTTTCCTCATGGACAAATAGTTACCAAATTATAATCAAGTTGTTTTCTAAACAGTCATTTGTAAGTTGATAGGTTGAAAGAAAAAAAATGTCTTATTTTCCCTATAGAAACCATGTTAAAAACCAATGGTTAGACCTCAGATGAACTCACATAGTCCAGTTTAATCTATAGTGTGGTGAACTAATACTAGCAGAAGCTCTGTGCTCCTAGAAGAAGGCAGATGATGGGTTCCATGCTATGGCGAGGGTAAAGGAAGGCACCCAAAACCACTGTGGAGACTTCAGTGGCAGTGATATTAATGGTTACAATATACTCAGGGGGTTAGATGCTAAATATGTATTTGATTATAACAGGCATTTAAAGTCTGTGAGTTCTAGCTCTACACTTTTAAAACTCCAATCTCTCTTCTCTTGAGATTTTTTCCAAATAATTTTGAAATACTAACAAAGAAATGGGAAAAGAATTTCTCTGAATTTATCCTATTTCCACTTATTATATGTATTCCATATTTAATAAAGAGGCTCACTACTAGAAATGGGTGGAGACCATTTCATTACTACTAAGACCTAATCATACTTATAGGGTTTAAAATTAGAGAGAAGCCCACTTTATACCTATTAGGATGCTTTAACAAAAAAAGACAGATAATAACAAATGTTGGCCATGAAACTGGAAACTCATATGTATTGATAGTGGGAATTTAGAATGAAACGGAGGCTCTGGAAAACAGTCTAGCCATTCCTCAAAGGTAAACAGAAGTGAAAACATACCTAGCAATTCAACTCTTAGATATATATACACGGAGAAATAAAAAGTACATTCACACAAAAATGTGTATACAACTCTTCACAGAATCATAATTCCATAGCATAACAGTCTCAAAATGCAAACAACCCAAATGTCAACTAGAGATGGATAAATAAGATGCAGAATATCCATACGATGGAACATCCCTCAGCAAAAAAAAAAAAAANCGAAGTGAGAGATAGACAGAGAGCACTGCACTCTATTTTGTAGATTAAAAAGAAAGTTGTGCAGGATTATACTGTGTATGGATGATCAGTAGAAGTGGTACTGCTGCTGCTAAGCCACCTCAGTCGTGTCCAACTCTGTGCGACACCACAGATGGCAGCCCGCCAGGCTCCCCCGTCCCTGGCGTTTTCCAGGCAAGAACACTGGAGTGGATTGCCATTTCCTTCTCCAATGCAGGAAAGTGAAAAGTGAAAGTGAAGTTGCTCAGTTGTGTCCGACTCTGTGTGACCCCACAGACGGCAGCCCGCCAGGCTCCCCCGTCCCTGGGGTTTTCCAAGCAAGAGCACTGGAGTGGGTTGCCATTTCCTTCTCCAATGCAGGAAAAGTGAAAAGTGAAAGTGAAGTTGCTCAGTTGTGTCCGACTCTGTGCGACCCCACAGACGGCAGCCTGCCAGGCTCCCCTGTCCCTGGGGTTTTCCAGGCAAGAGCACTGGAGTAGGCTGCCATTTCCTTCTCCAATAGAAGTGGTACTCATACATGCATATTAGGGAAAAGGACATGAAATTTTTATCGAATCAAATCTAAAACTATTATAGTCCCATTTAGGAAAAAAGCCCACATATAACCGTTCTCACATTAATCAGATTTTAATCCAATCCTCTTTAACAATTATTAAAGGTCAACTAGACTTGATTATGAAAATAAAACATGAGGAAATAAGCATATAGGTGGATGCACATATCAAATATGAAAAACTGACCTTTTAGGAAACAGACAAAACTAAGAGCATCTTCCCTTTGTTAAAGTGAGACAAATAAAATATGAGTGAAAGAAATACTATTGTTCTTTCTATTCTCTTTGATACTCACACATACACTTTCAAAATTAAATTCAATTCCCACTTTTTCAATTCCTACTTATGGCAATAATATTCAATTTCAAAATATAAAAACTCCAATTAAAATAAAGAGAATGATCCTTCATTAAAGTTTTAATCCATGATGACGGTTTAAGTCAACATAAAGCTTTCTGACATTAGGTTAAATAATTTCAACTTATTTTGCCTTTCCTCATGGACAAATAGTTACCAAATTATAATCAAGTTGTTTTCTAAACAGTCATTTGTAAGTTGATAGGTTGAAAGAAAAAAAATGTCTTATTTTCCCTATAGAAACCATGTTAAAAACCAATGGTTAGACCTCAGATGAACTCACATAGTCCAGTTTAATCTATAGTGTGGTGAACTAATACTAGCAGAAGCTCTGTGCTCCTAGAAGAAGGCAGATGATGGGTTCCATGCTATGGCGAGGGTAAAGGAAGGCACCCAAAACCACTGTGGAGACTTCAGTGGCAGTGATATTAATGGCTACAATATACTCAGGGGGTTAGATGCTAAATATGTATCTGATTATAACAGGCATTTAAAGTCTGTGAGTTCTAGCTCTACACTTTTAAAACTCCAATCTCTCTTCTCTTGAGATTTTTTCCAAATAATTTTGAAATACTAACAAAGAAATGGGAAAAGAATTTCTCTGAATTTATCCTATTTCCACTTATTATATGTATTCCATATTTAATAAAGAGGCTCACTACTAGAAATGGGTGGAGACCATTTCATTATTACTAAGACCTAATCATACTTATAGGGTTTAAAATTAGAGAGAAGCCCACTTTATACCTATTAGGATGCTTTAACAAAAAAAGACAGATAATAACAAATGTTGGCCATGAAACTGGAAACTCATATGTATTGATAGTGGGAATTTAGAATGAAACGGAGGCTCTGGAAAACAGTCTAGCCATTCCTCAAAGGTAAACAGAAGTGAAAACATACCTAGCAATTCAACTCTTAGATATATATACACGGAGAAATAAAAAGTACATTCACACAAAAATGTGTATACAACTCTTCACAGAATCATAATTCCATAGCATAACAGTCTCAAAATGCAAACAACCCAAATGTCAACTAGAGATGGATAAATAAGATGCAGAATATCCATACGATGGAACATCCCTCAGCAAAAAAAAAAAAAAATTAGTCCAACTAAACATTAGTCCCTAGCTAAGCAGATCACCTGGCTTTCCCTCCAGCACCACTCCTGTCTAATCTTTTGGGGGAAAGTAATTTCAAACGTACAAAATGTTATAAAAATAAAAATAGTGTAAGGAACACACATTTATGCTTTACTCAGATTATGGAACATCCCTCAGCAAAAAAAAAAAAAAATTAGTCCAACTAAACATTAGTCCCTAGCTAAGCAGATCACCTGGCTTTCCCTCCAGCACCACTCCTGTCTAATCTTTTGGGGGAAAGTAATTTCAAACGTACAAAATGTTATAAAAATAAAAATAGTGTAAGGAACACACATTTATGCTTTACTCAGATTTACCTGTTGTTAACATTTTATCTCATTTGCTTTATTATCTGTAGTCTCTTTCCCCCTTTCATACACATACACACACATGTGTGAGCATAATTTTTTTCTGAATCATACATACATTATGGCCCTGTGTCTCCAAGAATTTTTATTTTCTAAGCATAGTAATATCCTACTATAAAAGCTCAGTTCAGTTATCAATTTCTTAAACTCACAATGATACAATTCTTCTACCTGTAATCTGCCATGTTTTTAAGAAATTCTGGTTTCTTTTAGTGAGAAGTGGTATTAGAGACCAAGATCTGGGCCCTGGGTGTGTTCGTTGCTACTTACTGCTGCAACAACTCCTAGTTAATTCAGTATTTACAAAAAATGATTATTTGAATACCCTGGACTCTTACTTAGGCTCTTGACTTCTTCTTCGTCAGGTTATAAGAACTATATAGCAAATTCCCATATACTGAGAAACTAGACAACACAATTAACATTCTACAATTTGTTTTATATCACATGTGTGCGTGCTAAATTGTTTCAGTTGTGTCTGATTCTTGGCGACCCTATGGACAGTAGCCCACCAAGCTCCTTTGTCCATGGGATTCTCCAGGCAAGAATACTGGAGTGGATTGCTGTGCCCTCCTTCAGGGGATCTCCCCAACCCAGGAACTGAATCCACGTCTCAGGCATTGGCAGGCAGGTTCTTTACCACTTCCCTGGTGGCTCAGACGGTAAAAGCGTCTGCCTACAACTCAGGAGACCCGGGTTTGATCCCTGGGTCAGGAAGATCCCCTGGAGAAGGAAATGGCAACTCACTTCAGTACTCTTGCCTTGAAAATCCCATGGACGGAAGAGCCTGGTAGGCTACAAGTCCATGGGGTCGCAAAGAGTCAGACACGACTGAGTGACTTCACTTTCACTTTTCTTTACCACTAGAGCCACCTGGGAAGTCCCTTATATCACATACCTATCACCTATCCTCAACTCATTTTTTAGGCATCAGTACACTTCACCCCTAAACGCTTATTCATGCATATAATTAATTGGCATTCAATATTTACTTTCAGGTTTCTTTTTACTTTTAAGGTAAAATTTATATCATATAATGTAGACAGAGTGTCGTTAGTTTTAATAAACTGTTTTATTTGTGTAACACTAACCACATCATTCCAGGAGGGTCTTTCATCCCAATTTCCACTCAACACTCTTCTGGTTTGGTAAGTCTTAACTTTCAAGTGGGGCTACATTCACAGACAATATGGAAGGATACCTTTAATGGATTCCAAAGATATATTTCACATATCAGACCCTCTTTTACCAGCTCCTGCTATCCCCTTTGTATTCTTCTTGGTGAAAAATTTTATTTTTACTAACACATATTATTTTCAAAACCACTGAAAGTAATGAACAACTTTTTTCTAACATTTTATTATGAACACTTAAAGACCTGTTCAATGAACACCAATATACTAACTAGATTCTATAATAGCATTTTATAAACTTGCTTATCTTATTTATGTCTCTATCCATTTTACATATTTGATCCATTTCAAAACAACTTATAGGCATCATTATATTTGTTACCAATGACTTCATCTCACTGATCAATTTTGTCTATTCTATATCTTTATACAAAATTTCATGTATATAAGTATAAAGCTTCTTTCAGCATAGTATTACTGGTTTTCATCCATTTTTGTTCCTATCTATGGCTATGTGCTGTTCCACTATATGAATTTATCTGATTTTATTTTATCCATTTTCTTACTGTTTCTAAAATGTTTGCAATAAAATGAACACTAGACTTAGGAAGGTGGCTCACTGGTAAAGAATCCCCCTGCAATGTGGGAGACGCGAGGTCAGGTTTGACCCCTAGGTCAGGAAGATCCTCTGGAGAAGGAAATGGCAAGAAAACTGCAGTATTCTTGAGATCCATGGTCAGAGGAGGGACAGAGGAGCCTGGTGGGCTACAGTCCATGGGGCTGCAGAGTTGGACATGAGTTAGCAACTATATAACAACAACCGACTTAAGGCATCTAGATGTTATTTCCACCACTTGCTAGCTCAATATGTGGCCTCAATTCTTCATCGTAACACGAAACTAACAATCTAGTCAACATCAAAGTATGCTTTGTAAACTGTGAAGTGTCTTAGCAATGTAAGGCATTACCATTTTTATCTCCAGATAATTCCGTCTTGCTCTCATTTCCTTCTCACCTCTCCTTTGCTTAGTCTCTTCCTCCACAATCCACTCCTCCAAGCTCTACCTATCTCAGTACTGGCAAGGGACCACAGGCACACAGTAGGACTGAGGAATCAAAACCAAAAGCCAATGAAACTGTCTGGAGGTACAGATTGAATTACTTTTGCTCCTTTTTGGTTGTGGTAACAAAGTATCTTGTACAAAGTAGGCATTCTCTATTTCAGAAGCCTCCACTCATCTTAAGCCTTTTTAACTTTCATTGTTTCAAACTCTTTCCTTCAGGTGATCTCCTTAAAACTCACTTTTCAGGAATTCACATAGATGCTCAGCATGTAGAAGATGCTTGTTAGGTATCTGTTGAACAACTGAAGGGTCATTGTTGCTTTTTCAAAGTCCACCTTATTTGAGGTGAATAAAATCATACGGAGGTCCAAAAATACCATTTTGGCTGTGAAGCATTAGCAATTAGGGAACTAGAAAGGTAAACACAGTAAAAGAGTCAATATTCTAAACTATGAGAAATGTACATACCAACACATTAAGTTACACTATTTAATACAACCTGGAATGATGCAAGAAAGCAAAAGAGCAGCATCTGAGTTTTAAAAATCACATACACACACGGAAAGAAAGGGAAATCAAAGGCTAAAGGAATTTTTAATAAATAAAATGAGTCCTATGTGCTAATGATAAGATTATTTCTCGTTAACTATCTGAAGAAAATATTTTTCAGAAATTCTGTAATATGCTCACTAGGAACTCTGTGTGAATTCCGTGTGTGAGAAACAACTGAGATGGACGTGCTGAAACAACAATAAGTCATGTTAACATGAAGGATATTTTTATGTAATTTTTAACCTGTGGACGAAATGATCCCAAGACACCCCTATGATCACAGTTGAGGGCTACAAGTAAAAGAAAGAAAACTGACCATTCAAGAGATGAGTTGGATGAGAGCTTTAAATTTCTTTCAGATAATGTACTCTTTGGGGGAACTATAATGTTGGTGACTTAGAAGAATGTCTAAAAATAACAAGAAAATATATTACGGATTAGTTATGAATTTCATACAGCTAAGTTACTTTCCAGATATTGTATTGTTCTAGTGTTCTTTTCATCTGTAATTTCTATTACACTAAGGATATGTCAAGGGTACAGGATAACTTTCTTTTTAAATGTGGATTTGGTCATAATAATTTTATATATTTCTTTGCAATCACATGTAAAACAAATGAGGAAAATATGTATTAGAATTTCACAGACTTAGAACAATGCAAAACGTATACTAATCTACAATGCCTCTTGAGTAAAAAAAAAAAAAAAGTCAAAACATTTTTATATTAAATCAGATATTTTTAACAAAAACTTGAAACAAGTTCTGATGAACCTTCAGTTATAGTTACATCTACACTAGTTTTTCTGAAAGTGGTGAATGTACTTGGATTACAATTACCGAATTTAAAATTTAATGTGAAATTTATATTAAAACAAATTCTCCAATTCTCTTGAATTTGCTTTTTATCCAATTTTGTAGTTCACAGCACAAAAAAATTTTTTTAATTACACACAAAAAGACAAATATCATATGCTATTGCTTATGTGGAATCCACAAAAAGGGTACAAATGAACTCATCTACAAAACAGAAATATAGTCACAGAGGTAGAAAACAAACTTATAGTTACCAGGAAGAAAATGGAGAAGGGATAAAGTGGGAGACTGGGATCGACACAGGAACACTACTACATATAAATTAGATAACTAATAAACAGCTATGGTATAGCAAAAGGAGCTCCACTTGATGTTCTGTAATGAATTGTAAGGAAAAGAATCTTAAAAGAGTGAATATAGGTATATAAGCAAAACTGATTCACTTTGCTGTACACCTGAAACAAACAAAATCTATACCTAATAAAAATTTTTTTAAAAAAAGGAAAAAAAAACTCACAAAAGGCAAAGTATTATTACTACTGTTATTTTCAATAAGAATAATGGAGTGTATAAAGGGCAAATACCTAGCTCTCAGATTGTCACTCATCACTCCCACACAGAGAAACCATCACCACTAACTGTGGTCCTGTTACGGCCCTGTAACACCGTGTTCCAGCCAGTCACTACAGATCTCTTAGACACAGGAGAGGAAATCTATCTGTAAGCCCTGGGTGATGTCATATCAGTCTTTCTGGACATAGGGAACGTGAGTCTAAGTGCATCCTATGGTTCATCTAAACACTTTTGAGGTCAAGAGATGCTGATGAGCAATATATTCCAAGAGTCTCAAAACTGCTGTACCTCTTCATAGCCCACTATTAGAAATGCATCCTAAGAAAATAATAAAGCTATATGCAAAAGGATGATGTTATTTATAAAACAGAGAAACTAGAAAGCCCTACATGTCTAAGAACAAGAGAACAGTTGGGTATATCAGGCAATTCACAAGCTAGAGAAAATAACAATGGAAGATGTTTACATTATAGTGTTAACTGTATAAAACAAACAAAAACAAAGATTTGTCTGTGTAGCAGTTTGCTCTCACAAACACACAAAAACTGGAAAAAAATAAAGCAAAAATGTTAAATAGCAGTATGAGGGATTATATAATGTGTAAGGTTACCATACACTAGTAAAATGCACTATGGAATTTCACAGAGTATCTAAAAGCTTAATTTACAGAACACACTTCAAAATTGTCACACAACTTCCTCCATTGTAAAAACAAAAGATGTACAATTCCATTCCTGAAAGATTTAATATAATATGAGAAAATAAACTGCTTTGGTTACTGCTTACTTCCCTAGAAGGATTCTGGGAAAGATAATCTCATTTGATCTACTTATCTGTGATGCAGATTAAAATAACTAATTTTTATTTATATTTACTTATCGAATGCTTTCATTATAATTACCTGGTTTAGAGTAAAGAAGAATCATAATTAAATATCACTAAGCTTATTATAACATGCCAATTATCTTATTAAAAATCTATACACAGATGCACATTCACAATTAAATTATCTAACATCCCTAATACTACATAGTTTGTAATATATTAGAAATTGCATTGTATTTGAAATTCAGAGATAGGACATGTTTCTGCAATGTATACAGCAAAGGACAAACCCACATGTTTACACAGCAATTCTTCATTTTCCTGGCATGTCAACCTAACTGAACTTGTTTGACAAATAAATTAATTTTCTTAGGTGTTAAAACTATCAGAAAATATTTTCATGCTACACTGTCCATCAACACTTTCTGGTTTCATAAATAAGATGGGAGCATATACCTTAAGAAGGCAAATTCTACTTTCCCTTTTCACTAGTGACTGATAGTTTTGTGCTATTACACATCTTTGTTTTAAGTGATTCTATCAGATCTTCACAGTGACTATATGGCTGCTTGTCTCTTTACTCATTAAACAGCTTTAGGCTATTACATATTTTGAGATTTTGTGTTTCTTTTTCCTTTTAATTGATGATTTTACAAATCCTTCTCTTACTCTTAAGATATAAGTTTCCTCTTTTTGATCCTCTCTCCCTTCCTCTTGGTTTAACTTGCTTTAAGTTGGGAAGCAAGAGGACAGACTACATGCAAACTGGGAGACTTCTCCATGAAGCAAGTTTATACTTTAGTGCATGAACACTGTGACATCAATTCTCGAAGTTCAGAGGATGGTTTTAGTTCTTTCCTGGTTCTTATATTTCAGACTACTGAATTTCTCAAATATTTGACTACTTGATTAAAAAAAAAAAAGTTGTTACTACACATCTGTTTAGCGAAAAATACAGACAAGTCCATTCAACTACAGAATAGATTCAATGGTAATGTTACATCATGACATCAGACTAGAACGTCACACAGATCTGATAGTAAAGAAATGACAACTTGAGACAGGTTCCCTTTTGGACAGTTAACATAAAACTAAAAGCTGGAAGTCAAATCTTGTTTATAGATGAGTAAAACCAGCACACAGGAATCAACCACAGGTTTGTAACTCAAAGCTGCATTGCTCAGACACCCCGGATTACTTTAAGACCCTTTTACCACTCTACCTTTCTCATCAACCTCCTCTAGAACTGCTCCCATGCTCCTGTCCTTTAAGTCAAAACCTCCACCCAGCACATGGGATTTGGTAACTACAGCGGGTCGAGAAGACAAACACAATTTGCTAGGAATAGATCACTTGAAACTTTTACTTTATTTTTCTTCAAAGAACCTTATGCTTTTGAACAACAGATGGAGTTTCCACCTACCCATGCCCAATCACTGGCTCCTAAAGCACTGGCTTTGTTAATTAAATTTAGAGTTATAAGTCTTTATATTTTTAATTCTTTGAAGAAGAGAAAATGGTTTACTGTCAGTTATACTGAGCTTTTTCCATTTTCCAATAATAAATACTAAGACGAATTTCTTAATTGACAGAAAACCTCTTTGAATATATAAAGTATAGAGAATAAGATCTCTGATTTACAGTAGTTTAGGTTTAGTACAGACTGAAATTCAAACCACAGAATTTCTAATAAAATTTATTACCTTTAGAGATATAGAAAAACTAAAATTTCAGCATTCAACTATTAAGATCTAAGCTAGTCAATATGATTTTTAAAAATAATTAGTTGTTTATTTATTTGTATATTATAGACTACTACTTTCACAGTTTTTGAGAGATATAAAGTCTAAAGTAATTAAACCTATAATGTTATATGCATTATTAATTTTCATAGCAAGAAGTTCTTTATATGGTCTACAGATAACTTTCAATTTAAATAAAGTCTTAATAGTAAAAAAAATTGTATTACTGAGCTCCAAGCTAATGAGGCTCTCTCTGATTATTAATCTTAATAGCAGTGTTTATAATGTCAAACCAGGAAAAAAAAAAGTTTAATTACCTGACTGAGGTAATTACATTTACTGTGATCAATGATACAGCTAGAATTCATCTTACTATGAACTTTCATATGACTTTTTGCTTTTATTCTGTTTACTTTTTCAGCATTTTACTGAACTGGTACTTGTCTTTATATCCATTTTTTCCATCAATTATCTCTGAAGATACACATTCTATTTCTATTTTTTCAGTAGCCATAAATTAAGCTGTTAAAATTCATGCTCAACTTAGGTCAAAGTATCTATAGCTTTATAGCCCTCCTGAATAACACAAACATTTTAGAATGCTTTCAAACTCATTATCTCTTCATCACTATAAACTTTAATGTGAATTTGTATTTTAGGGGTATTGTTTCCATGTCCCGAATTAATCACTATTGTTTCTCATTTCATGCAACTAGGGCTTAGATTTACCTATATAATTACCAAGTGTGCTTACTATTCCTCCTGCATTTCAAACCTTCCTTTAGAGTTAGATTTTCTCCTTCAGTGCTCAACCATTACAGGGCTTCCCTCTCACTCAGAGGGAAAACAATAAACAACAGAACTCCAGTATGATTCAGCAATCTGAAGAAAAAGCAATCACTCTCTGGAAAAGACATACGCACCATAGTGTTCACTGCAGCATTACTTATACTAGCCAAGACATGGAAACCACGTAAGGGTCCACGGACAAATGAATGGATAAAGGAAATGTGGTGCGTACGTATAACGGAATATCATTCAACCACAAAAAAAGGAGGAAATCCTCACATGTATGACAACATGGATGGACTTTGAGGGCATTATGCTAAGTAAAGTAAGTCAGAGAGAGAAAAACAAATACCGCATGATTTCACGTATATGTAGAATCAAAAAACAAAACAAACCAAATTCACAGATACAAAGAACAGATTGGTGGTTGCTAGAGATGAGGTGTAAGGGATGTGGTAAATGGGTAAAGACTATCAAAATGTAAAAACTTCCAGTTATAAGGTAAGTAAGTCTAGGGATCTAATGTACACTAGGGGGACTACAGCTAACAAAACTGGGTTGTATTAGTTCAGTTTAGTCGCTCAGTCCTGTCCCACTCTTTGCAACCCCATGGACTGGAGCACGCCAGCCTTCCTTGTGCATCATCAACTCCCAGAGTTTACTCAGACTCAAGTCCATTGAGTCAGTGATGCCATCCAACCACCTCATCCAGTCGTCCCCTTCTCCTCCCACCTTCAGTCTTTCCCAGCATCAGGGTCTTTGCAAATGAGTCAGTTCTTCACATCAGGTGGCCAAATTATTGGAGTTTTAGCTTCAGCATCAGTCCTTCCAATGAATATTCAGGACTGATTTCCTTTAGGATGGACTGGTTGGGTCTCCTTACAATCCAAGGGACTCTCAAGAGTCTTTTCACACACCACAGTTCAAAAGCAGCAATTCTTTGGTGCTCCGCTTTCTTTATGGTCCAACTCTCATATCCATACATGACTACTGGAAAAACCATAGCTTTCACTAGATGGACCTTGGTTGGCAAAGTAATGTCTCTGCTTTTTAATATGCTGTCTAGGTTGGTCATAGCTTTTCTTCCAAGGAGTAAACATCTTTTAATTTCATGGTTGCAGTCACCATCTGCAGTAACTTTCGAGCCCAAAAAGATAAAGTCTGACACTGTTTCCACTGCTTCCCCATCTATTTGCCATGAAGTGATGGGACCAGATGCCATGATCTTAGTTTTCTGAATGTTGAGTTTTAAGCCAACTCTTTCACTTTCATCAAGACGCTCTTTAGTTCTTTGCTTTCTGCCATAAGGGTGGTGTAATATGCATATCTGAGGTTATTGATGTTTCTCCCAGCAGTCTTATTTCCAGCTTGTGCTTCATCCAGTCCAGCATTTCGCATGATGTACTCTGCATAAAAGTTAAACAAGCAGGGTGACAATATACAGCTTTGACGTACTCATTTCCCAATTTGGAACCAGTCTGTTCTCCATGTCCAGTTCTAACTGTTGCTTCTTGACCTGCAAACAAATTTCTTAGGAGGCAGGTCAGGTGGTCTGGCATTCCCGTCTTTTGAAGAATTTTTCACAGTTTGTTGTGATCCACACAGTCAAAGGCTTTGGCATATAAATAAAAAAGAAGCAGATTTTTTTTGAACTATTGCTTTTTCGATGATCCAATGGATACTGGCAATTTGATCTCTGATTCCTCTGGCTCTTCTAAATCCAGCTTGAACATCTGGAAGTTCACAGCTCACGTAACACTGAAGCCTGGCTTGGAGAATTTTGACCATTACTTTGCTACCATGTGAGATGAGTGCAACTGTGTGGTAATCTGAGCATTCTTTGGCATTGCCTTTGGGATTGGAATGAAAACTGACCTTTTCCAGTCCTGCGGCCACTGCTGAGTTTTCCAAATTTGCTGGTATACTGGGTGCAGCACTTTCACAGCATCATCTTTCAGGATTTGAAATAACTCAACTGGAATTCCATCACCTCCACTAGCTTTNATCAAAGGCTAAAGGAATTTTTAATAAATAAAATGAGTCCTATGTGCTAATGATAAGATTATTTCTCGTTAACTATCTGAAGAAAATATTTTTCAGAAATTCTGTAATATGCTCACTAGGAACTCTGTGTGAATTCCGTGTGTGAGAAACAACTGAGATGGACGTGCTGAAACAACAATAAGTCATGTTAACATGAAGGATATTTTTATGTAATTTTTAACCTGTGGACGAAATGATCCCAAGACACCCCTATGATCACAGTTGAGGGCTACAAGTAAAAGAAAGAAAACTGACCATTCAAGAGATGAGTTGGATGAGAGCTTTAAATTTCTTTCAGATAATGTACTCTTTGGGGGAACTATAATGTTGGTGACTTAGAAGAATGTCTAAAAATAACAAGAAAATATATTACGGATTAGTTATGAATTTCATACAGCTAAGTTACTTTCCAGATATTGTATTGTTCTAGTGTTCTTTTCATCTGTAATTTCTATTACACTAAGGATATGTCAAGGGTACAGGATAACTTTCTTTTTAAATGTGGATTTGGTCATAATAATTTTAAATATTTCTTTGCAATCACATGTAAAACAAATGAGGAAAATATGTATTAGAATTTCACAGACTTAGAACAATGCAAAACGTATACTAATCTACAATGCCTCTTGAGTAAAAAAAAAAAAAAAGTCAAAACATTTTTATATTAAATCAGATATTTTTAACAAAAACTTGAAACAAGTTCTGATGAACCTTCAGTTATAGTTACATCTACACTAGTTTTTCTGAAAGTGGTGAATGTACTTGGATTACAATTACCGAATTTAAAATTTAATGTGAAATTTATATTAAAACAAATTCTCCAATTCTCTTGAATTTGCTTTTTATCCAATTTTGTAGTTCACAGCACAAAAAAATTTTTTTAATTACACACAAAAAGACAAATATCATATGCTATTGCTTATGTGGAATCCACAAAAAGGGTACAAATGAACTCATCTACAAAACAGAAATATAGTCACAGAGGTAGAAAACAAACTTATAGTTACCAGGAAGAAAATGGAGAAGGGATAAAGTGGGAGACTGGGATCGATACAGGAACACTACTACATATAAATTAGATAACTAATAAACAGCTATGGTATAGCAAAAGGAGCTCCACTTGATGTTCTGTAATGAATTGTAAGGAAAAGAATCTTAAAAGAGTGAATATAGGTATATAAGCAAAACTGATTCACTTTGCTGTACACCTGAAACAAACAAAATCTATACCTAATAAAAATTTTTTTAAAAAAAGGAAAAAAAAACTCACAAAAGGCAAAGTATTATTACTACTGTTATTTTCAATAAGAATAATGGAGTGTATAAAGGGCAAATACCTAGCTCTCAGATTGTCACTCATCACTCCCACACAGAGAAACCATCACCACTAACTGTGGTCCTGTTACGGCCCTGTAACACCGTGTTCCAGCCAGTCACTACAGATCTCTTAGACACAGGAGAGGAAATCTATCTGTAAGCCCTGGGTGATGTCATATCAGTCTTTCTGGACATAGGGAACGTGAGTCTAAGTGNAAGGGCAAATACCTAGCTCTCAGATTGTCACTCATCACTCCCACACAGAGAAACCATCACCACTAACTGTGGTCCTGTTACGGCCCTGTAACACCGTGTTCCAGCCAGTCACTACAGATCTCTTAGACACAGGAGAGGAAATCTATCTGTAAGCCCTGGGTGATGTCATATCAGTCTTTCTGGACATAGGGAACGTGAGTCTAAGTGCATCCTATGGTTCATCTAAACACTTTTGAGGTCAAGAGATGCTGATGAGCAATATATTCCAAGAGTCTCAAAACTGCTGTACCTCTTCATAGCCCACTATTAGAAATGCATCCTAAGAAAATAATAAAGCTATATGCAAAAGGATGATGTTATTTATAAAACAGAGAAACTAGAAAGCCCTACATGTCTAAGAACAAGAGAACAGTTGGGTATATCAGGCAATTCACAAGCTAGAGAAAATAACAATGGAAGATGTTTACATTATAGTGTTAACTGTATAAAACAAACAAAAACAAAGATTTGTCTGTGTAGCAGTTTGCTCTCACAAACACACAAAAACTGGAAAAAAATAAAGCAAAAATGTTAAATAGTAGTATGAGGGATTATATAATGTGTAAGGTTACCATACACTAGTAAAATGCACTATGGAATTTCACAGAGTATCTAAAAGCTTAATTTACAGAACACACTTCAAAATTGTCACACAACTTCCTCCATTGTAAAAACAAAAGATGTACAATTCCATTCCTGAAAGATTTAATATAATATGAGAAAATAAACTGCTTTGGTTACTGCTTACTTCCCTAGAAGGATTCTGGGAAAGATAATCTCATTTGATCTACTTATCTGTGATGCAGATTAAAATAACTAATTTTTATTTATATTTACTTATCGAATGCTTTCATTATAATTACCTGGTTTAGAGTAAAGAAGAATCATAATTAAATATCACTAAGCTTATTATAACATGCCAATTATCTTATTAAAAATCTATACACAGATGCACATTCACAATTAAATTATCTAACATCCCTAATAGTACATAGTTTGTAATATATTAGAAATTGCATTGTATTTGAAATTCAGAGATAGGACATGTTTCTGCAATGTATACAGCAAAGGACAAACCCACAGGTTTACACAGCAATTCTTCATTTTCCTGGCATGTCAACCTAACTGAACTTGTTTGACAAATAAATTAATTTTCTTAGGTGTTAAAACTATCAGAAAATATTTTCATGCTACACTGTCCATCAACACTTTCTGGTTTCATAAATAAGATGGGAGCATATACCTTAAGAAGGCAAATTCTACTTTCCCTTTTCACTAGTGACTGATAGTTTTGTGCTATTACACATCTTTGTTTTAAGTGATTCTATCAGATCTTCACAGTGACTATATGGCTGCTTGTCTCTTTACTCATTAAACAGCTTTAGGCTATTACATATTTTGAGATTTTGTGTTTCTTTTTCCTTTTAATTGATGATTTTACAAATCCTTCTCTTACTCTTAAGATATAAGTTTCCTCTTTTTGATCCTCTCTCCCTTCCTCTTGGTTTAACTTGCTTTAAGTTGGGAAGCAAGAGGACAGACTACATGCAAACTGGGAGACTTCTCCATGAAGCAAGTTTATACTTTAGTGCATGAACACTGTGACATCAATTCTCGAAGTTCAGAGGATGGTTTTAGTTCTTTCCTGGTTCTTATATTTCAGACTACTGAATTTCTCAAATATTTGACTACTTGATTAAAAAAAAAAAAAGTTGTTACTACACATCTGTTTAGCGAAAAATACAGACAAGTCCATTCAACTACAGAATAGATTCAATGGTAATGTTACATCATGACATCAGACTAGAACGTCACACAGATCTGATAGTAAAGAAATGACAACTTGAGATAGGTTCCCTTTTGGACAGTTAACATAAAACTAAAAGCTGGAAGTCAAATCTTGTTTATAGATGAGTAAAACCAGCACACAGGAATCAACCACAGGTTTGTAACTCAAAGCTGCATTGCTCAGACACCCCGGATTACTTTAAGACCCTTTTACCACTCTACCTTTCTCATCAACCTCCTCTAGAACTGCTCCCATGCTCCTGTCCTTTAAGTCAAAACCTCCACCCAGCACATGGGATTTGGTAACTACAGCGGGTCGAGAAGACAAACACAATTTGCTAGGAATAGATCACTTGAAACTTTTACTTTATTTTTCTTCAAAGAACCTTATGCTTTTGAACAACAGATGGAGTTTCCACCTACCCATGCCCAATCACTGGCTCCTAAAGCACTGGCTTTGTTAATTAAATTTAGAGTTATAAGTCTTTATATTTTTAATTCTTTGAAGAAGAGAAAATGGTTTACTGTCAGTTATACTGAGCTTTTCCCATTTTCCAATAATAAATACTAAGACGAATTTCTTAATTGACAGAAAACCTCTTTGAATATATAAAGTATAGAGAATAAGATCTCTGATTTACAGTAGTTTAGGTTTAGTACAGACTGAAATTCAAACCACAGAATTTCTAATAAAATTTATTACCTTTAGAGATATAGAAAAACTAAAATTTCAGCATTCAACTATTAAGATCTAAGCTAGTCAATATGATTTTTAAAAATAATTAGTTGTTTATTTATTTGTATATTATAGACTACTACTTTCACAGTTTTTGAGAGATATAAAGTCTAAAGTAATTAAACCTATAATGTTATATGCATTATTAATTTTCATAGCAAGAAGTTCTTTATATGGTCTACAGATAACTTTCAATTTAAATAAAGTCTTAATAGTAAAAAAAATTGTATTACTGAGCTCCAAGCTAATGAGGCTCTCTCTGATTATTAATCTTAATAGCAGTGTTTATAATGTCAAACCAGGAAAAAAAAAAGTTTAATTACCTGACTGAGGTAATTACATTTACTGTGATCAATGATACAGCTAGAATTCATCTTACTATGAACTTTCATATGACTTTTTGCTTTTATTCTGTTTACTTTTTCAGCATTTTACTGAACTGGTACTTGTCTTTATATCCATTTTTTCCATCAATTATCTCTGAAGATACACATTCTATTTCTATTTTTTCAGTAGCCATAAATTAAGCTGTTAAAATTCATGCTCAACTTAGGTCAAAGTATCTATAGCTTTATAGCCCTCCTGAATAACACAAACATTTTAGAATGCTTTCAAACTCATTATCTCTTCATCACTATAAACTTTAATGTGAATTTGTATTTTAGGGGTATTGTTTCCATGTCCCGAATTAATCACTATTGTTTCTCATTTTATGCAACTAGGGCTTAGATTTACCTATATAATTACCAAGTGTGCTTACTATTCCTCCTGCATTTCAAACCTTCCTTTAGAGTCAGATTTTCTCCTTCAGTGCTCAACCATTACAGGGCTTCCCTCTCACTCAGAGGGAAAACAATAAACAACAGAACTCCAGTATGATTCAGCAATCTGAAGAAAAAGCAATCACTCTCTGGAAAAGACATACGCACCACAGTGTTCACTGCAGCATTACTTATACTAGCCAAGACATGGAAACCACGTAAGGGTCCACGGACAAATGAATGGATAAAGGAAATGTGGTGCGTACGTATAACGGAATATCATTCAACCACAAAAAAAGGAGGAAATCCTCACATGTATGACAACATGGATGGACTTTGAGGGCATTATGCTAAGTAAAGTAAGTCAGAGAGAGAAAAACAAATACCGCATGATTTCACGTATATGTAGAATCAAAAAACAAAACAAACCAAATTCACAGATACAAAGAACAGATTGGTGGTTGCTAGAGATGAGGTGTAAGGGATGTGGTAAATGGGTAAAGACTATCAAAATGTAAAAACTTCCAGTTATAAGGTAAGTAAGTCTAGGGATCTAATGTACACTAGGGGGACTACAGCTAACAAAACTGGGTTGTATTAGTTCAGTTTAGTCGCTCAGTCCTGTCCCACTCTTTGCAACCCCATGGACTGGAGCACGCCAGCCTTCCTTGTGCATCATCAACTCCCAGAGTTTACTCAGACTCAAGTCCATTGAGTCAGTGATGCCATCCAACCACCTCATCCNACTACAGCTAACAAAACTGGGTTGTATTAGTTCAGTTTAGTCGCTCAGTCCTGTCCCACTCTTTGCAACCCCATGGACTGGAGCACGCCAGCCTTCCTTGTGCATCATCAACTCCCAGAGTTTACTCAGACTCAAGTCCATTGAGTCAGTGATGCCATCCAACCACCTCATCCAGTCGTCCCCTTCTCCTCCCACCTTCAGTCTTTCCCAGCATCAGGGTCTTTGCAAATGAGTCAGTTCTTCACATCAGGTGGCCAAATTATTGGAGTTTTAGCTTCAGCATCAGTCCTTCCAATGAATATTCAGGACTGATTTCCTTTAGGATGGACTGGTTGGGTCTCCTTACAATCCAAGGGACTCTCAAGAGTCTTTTCACACACCACAGTTCAAAAGCAGCAATTCTTTGGTGCTCCGCTTTCTTTATGGTCCAACTCTCATATCCATACATGACTACTGGAAAAACCATAGCTTTCACTAGATGGACCTTGGTTGGCAAAGTAATGTCTCTGCTTTTTAATATGCTGTCTAGGTTGGTCATAGCTTTTCTTCCAAGGAGTAAACATCTTTTAATTTCATGGCTGCAGTCACCATCTGCAGTAACTTTCGAGCCCAAAAAGATAAAGTCTGACACTGTTTCCACTGCTTCCCCATCTATTTGCCATGAAGTGATGGGACCAGATGCCATGATCTTAGTTTTCTGAATGTTGAGTTTTAAGCCAACTCTTTCACTTTCATCAAGACGCTCTTTAGTTCTTTGCTTTCTGCCATAAGGGTGGTGTAATATGCATATCTGAGGTTATTGATGTTTCTCCCAGCAGTCTTATTTCCAGCTTGTGCTTCATCCAGTCCAGCATTTCGCATGATGTACTCTGCATAAAAGTTAAACAAGCAGGGTGACAATATACAGCTTTGACGTACTCATTTCCCAATTTGGAACCAGTCTGTTCTCCATGTCCAGTTCTAACTGTTGCTTCTTGACCTGCAAACAAATTTCTTAGGAGGCAGGTCAGGTGGTCTGGCATTCCCGTCTTTTGAAGAATTTTTCACAGTTTGTTGTGATCCACACAGTCAAAGGCTTTGGCATATAAATAAAAAAGAAGCAGATTTTTTTTGAACTATTGCTTTTTCGATGATCCAATGGATACTGGCAATTTGATCTCTGATTCCTCTGGCTCTTCTAAATCCAGCTTGAACATCTGGAAGTTCACAGCTCACGTAACACTGAAGCCTGGCTTGGAGAATTTTGACCATAAATTTGCTACCATGTGAGATGAGTGCAACTGTGTGGTAATCTGAGCATTCTTTGGCATTGCCTTTGGGATTGGAATGAAAACTGACCTTTTCCAGTCCTGCGGCCACTGCTGAGTTTTCCAAATTTGCTGGTATACTGGGTGCAGCACTTTCACAGCATCATCTTTCAGGATTTGAAATAACTCAACTGGAATTCCATCACCTCCACTAGCTTTCTTCGTAGTGATGTTTCCTAAGGACCACTTGACTTTGCATTCCAGGATGTCTGGCTCTAGGTGAGTGATCACACCATCATGGTTATCTGAGTCATGAAGATCTTTTCTGTACAGTTCTTCTGTGTATTCTTGCCACCTCTTCTTAATATCTTCTGCTTCTGTTGGGTCCACACCATTTCTGTCCTTTACTGTGCCCATCTTTGCAGGAAATGTTCCCTTGGTATCTCTAACTTTCTTGAAGAGATCTCTAGTCTTTCCCATTCTGTTGTTTTCCTCTATTTCTTTGCACTAATCACTGAGGAAGGCTTTCTATCTCTCCTTGCTATTCTTTGGAACTCTGCATCCAAATGGGTATATCTTTCCTTTTCTCCTTTGCCTTTAGCTTCTCTTCTTTTCTCAGCTATTTGTAAGGCCTCCTCAGACAATCACTCTGCCTTTTTGTATTTCTTTTTTCTGGGGACAGTCTTGATCACCACCTCCTGTACAATGTCATGAACCTCTGTCCATAGTTCTTCAGGCACTCTGTCTATGAGATCTAATCCCTTGAATCTATTTCTCACTTCCACTGTATAGTCATAAGGGATTTGATTTAGGTCATACCTGAATGTGGTGATTTTTTTGTTGCTAAAAGAGTAAATCTTAAAAGTTCCCATCACAAGAAAAAAAAATTACGTTCTGCTCCTTAAAATAACATAATGTTATGTGTCAATTATATCCCAATACATATATACATGGTATCTTAAAAATGTAATACACATTACTAGGATTCAAGTAGGGAGATTAGGCAATTGGTGATTAAAAAAGAAAAGTTAATGAACTCTCTTTTTCTTGCCAAGTTCCCACTCTCATTTTGTGATAGATGGCATAACTGGCCCCAATCTTTTATCTCTTTCTGCATCCACATCCTGTGCTGTCTGAATCTGCACCTTGGCTGGGTTGCTTTGGTGAGCCAGACTTCTGGGGCTCCTTTCTTGTGCCTCTGCCTTCACCATGAGATCAAGCTCAGAAAAGTCTGCTGCAGGATCAGAGATGTGAAGAACAGAGGGTTGACTATGGTTAAAGCCAGCCTGATCAGCAGCCAGCCTGCTCTGGAGTAAACCCAGCCAAAACTGGCAAAGCCATCTAGCTGCCCCTCATTGGTCCCAGGATGTATGAGCAGTAAATGCTTCCTGCATGCCACTCAGATTTTGTGGCTATCTATCATACAGCATTTTTGTGGCAACAGATAATGCAGACTTTCAGACTTTAAGTGACAACTGAGTTGCTTACTGTCTCCTGAAAATATTTCCTAATTACAATAACCATTACTTGATATTTGTCTCTGTCTTCACCATGGCTGACTAAATCTTAGACAACTTGACCATTTATTACTGATCTGCCACAGTCTCAGAAAATCAAGGTCTTACAAGTCTGGGAAGCAGGTCAGAAAGCTACCTTAAAGAAAAGAAGTCCAACGTAAAATCAGAGGGAGAAAAAAGTGGAAAGCTGTCTAAAGAATCAAATGAGTAAGAAGCCCAAAGGGATCAGTGTATTTGTATCACAGCTCAACTGTATTTGGTCCAAGAGAATCTACTGGTATGTTTCCTGTTGGCACATAATATGAAAACTCTTTCAACCAAGTGATTTTCTATTTTAAAAAATCTTTTACTTGAATGTTAATAACATAGGCTACTATCATATGAAGGCTATATGGAGCAGTACCCAGGTATGTCATCCTTTTAAAACTAAAATAATCAAACTCCTATGCTTCTGTATCATGTAGGCTTTCTTTCATTATAAGAATGTCAAGTCTCCAAAAAAGTTATTAACTTTACAAAGAATAAAGCATATATTTATAAAGCTTTTAAAAAACCCTACTGCCATCTAGAGCTACTGACCTCATCATACACAACTACTGACCTGCACTGAAGTTGAAACCGCCCCTTAAATGTCATTCCTATTACTGTTTCAAATGGTCTGCAGCTTAATTAAATGCCAATCTACTTTTTTACACTTTATAACATTTGACATTTACACTAAGATTCTACATGTCATTTTTGAAAACCATCAGATAAAAGTTATCATCAGAAAATGCCCTAACAATTTACCTTTTAAAAAGAATGTTTGCCTATAATTTTGTTATCATAATAGCTCATAAGTCTATAAATTATCAAGGTGCCATAAAAATTCCTTGTATACTAATATTTTAATTTCCTTTAAACATATCATTGATTCAAACTTGTAATAGCAAGGTCTAGTGACATTTTCTACTAATGGTCACACTTCAGACCTATATAAATTATCACTATATTACCATTAAATAATCAATTTGTTCAACTCAATCATAAGATATTATAATGTAAACATCTACAGGTGTGTGTATATTTGGAACATAAAATTCTACTTAGCTTAATAAATTAATTATAACTTCACAACTGCTGTCAACACAAATAAGAATTTTTAAATGAAGATAATCTAAAACACTGATCTCATTTTCATAAAAGAGCACCTTAAAGGCTGATATTCACAGGACATATACTAAATCAAATATTTGTGAAAGGACGTAAACCCCATGACCTATAACTCACATATGAGAATTCAAGGCTAAATCCCTGTTATTTCTAAATTAAATAACTAGAGTATCTAAGTATCTGCTATAGTCTGAATGCTTGTAATTCCCCACCCATATGTTAAAGGGCTTCCAATTCACAGGACATATACTAAATCAAATATTTGTGAAAGGACGTAAACCCCATGACCTATAACTCACATATGAGAATTCAAGGCTAAATCCCTGTTATTTCTAAATTAAATAACTAGAGTATCTAAGTATCTGCTATAGTCTGAATGCTTGTAATTCCCCACCCATATGTTAAAGGGCTTCCCAGGTGGTGCAGCAATAAAGAATCCGCCTGCCAATACTGGAGACATGGGTTTGATCCCTGGGTCAGGAATATGCCTAGAGTGGGAAATGGCAAGCCACTCCAGTATTCTCACCTGGACAATTCCATGGACAGAGGAGCTTGGTGGCCTGAAGTCTGTCCAAGGTGTGTCACAGAGAGTCATGGCTGACTAAGCACCCACACAATTCATATGTTGAAACCTAACGCCCAAGGTGGTGATATTTATCAGGAGGTGGAGGCTTTGAGGACTTCCGTGGTGGCTCAGATGGTAAAGCGTCTGCCTACAATGCAGGAAACGTGAGTTCGATCCCTGGGTTGGAAAGATCCTCTAGAGAAGGAAATGGCAACCCACTCCAGTACTCTTGCCTAGAAAATCCCATGGACTTGTAGGCTACAATCCATGGGGTCGCAAAGAATCAGACACAGCTGAGCGACTTTGAGAAGTGACTACTGACTTGAAGGCAAAGCACTCATGAATGGGATTAGTGACCTTACAAAAGAGGCTTGAGAAAGCCACCTTTGCCCTTTCCACCCTGTGAGCTTACAGAAAAAAGATAGGCATCTATGAATCAGGAAGGGGCTCTCATCAAATACCAAATCTGCTGGTGCCTTGATCTTGCACTTGCCAGCCTCCAAAACTGTGACAAATAAACTGCTGTTGTCTATAAGTCACCCAGTTTATGGCATTTTGTTATAGCAGGCCAAAAGGCCTAAGACACTATCCATTAAGAATGAAGAAATAAACTATGATACATAAGCATACTATGTATGTATTGGTTTGGCCAAAAGGTCCATTCAGGGTTTTTTCACACGATGTAACAAATAAACATTTGGGAAAAACCAAAAGGAACATTTTGGCCAACTCAGTGTTAAAAGAGTAGATACAGATCTCTATGTTATATTGCAAAGTGAATAAGTAAATCACAAAATAATACTTAAGTAAAAAAGAAAGATATATTTGTGTTGTGGTACAAGAGAGTTTTAGCTCAGTCTAGACTCAAACCTGAGTCTGATGCTAGTTTCAAGACTTGCTAGCGGGCACTGTGTTTTTAGCAGTCTATAGTGGGCAGGCTACAAAGCTTTCTCAGCCTCAATTTCCACATTTTGCTGTGGCAGATTCTTTCATTTCAAGGGTGGTTGTAAAATAAATGGCACAATTCAAGCCACTATAGATACTTTCAAGGGTTGTTGTAAAATAAATGGCACAATCCAAGACACTGTAGATGTTTAATAATGGCAGTTGTTTTTATGGCCCTACTCTATCTGTAAAAAATGAGTTCTCTGGTACCATTTAAGAGTCAGAAAATAGGATGTATGAAATTGTCCCTATAGAACTTTAGGTTCTTATAACACATAACTCTGGTGATTAGTAAAAAAGAAGGCTTAAAAAAAATAACACATGTGTAATGATAAAAAAAATTTTCATATTATTATAAGCAAATACATGTACTATGCATATAATCCATACATTATGTATTCTATTATATCCTAAAACATTCAAATGATAAGGTTGAAAAGAAACAACACATAGCTTTTTTAGGCATATGGAGGAATATATCCAAATACACATAGTAAGTTTAGATAACCATAATGATGGTCCACAGAAAGGACCAACTTGAGAAATCATTTTATGATTCTTTCTCCTGTTGTGAATTAAGGCTGTGGTTAAGCATACTAAAATGTTCTGATAGCCAAGAAACTTCCACAACTAACCTTTAGGAAAATAAACTTAGGATCCTGGAAAGCTGCTCATTTTACATTTCAAATTTTGTATTTTCAAATCACCCTTTTTGGAAACACACTGTCATTAAAATTCTAGCTTTCCTTTATCTATCTCACCACTTACCATTAATGATCTAATTTTTGTCTCTTTCAACCTTGTGGACTTGAGGCCTAAATGTCTCATCTGTAAAAAGAATTCTCCCTTTACAGACTTAGTTATACTAAATTTCAAGTTAACATTTCCACTTATAGATATTCTACTTTAAAATCTTTTTCAATTTTTCTCCCACTAAAGATTAAATACTTGTATATTTTCCACTAAATGTTTTCAGCAAAATAATTATAAAGAGAAATATGGCAAGATCAAAGAATAAAACCTGTCAAATTTAAAAACACAGAGAACATAGACCATGCAATACAGATTATCAGTATAGTGAGCACAGCAGCTCAGTGTGGACAGGACAGTGGGAAGGATAGCTTGTGTTTAAGAACATACACTTGGTTAAGATGACTTTCTTTTGTTTTACTGAGGGTGGAAACAATGCAAAGGATGTCCTCAAGTTCAAGGATAGGGTGAGTGGTTGAGAAAAATAAATCACTTAACTGAAATGCTGGGCTGGATGAAGCACAAGCTGGAAATAAGATTGCTGGGAGAAATATTAATAACCTCAAATATGCAGATGACACCACACTTATGGCAGAAAGCGAAGAAGAACTAAAGAGCCTCTTGAGGCAGTGAAAAAGCTGGCTTAAAATTCAACATTCAGAAAACTAAGATCATGGCATCTGGTCCCATCACTTCATGGCAAATAGATGGGGAAACAGTGAAGAGACTTTATTTTGGGGGGACTCCAAAATCACTGCAGATGGTGACTGCAGCCATGAAATTAAAAGACGCTTGCTCCCTGGAAGAAAAGCTATGACCAACCTAGACAGCATATTAAAAAGCAGAGACATTACTTTGCCAGTCAAGGTCCATCTAGTGAAAGCTATGGTTTTTCCAGTAGTCATGTATGGATGTGAGAGTTGGACTATAAAGAAAGCTGAGCACCAAAGAATTGATGCTTTTGAACTGTGGTGTTGGAGAAGACTCTTGAGAGTCCCTTGGACAGCAAGGAGATCCAACCAGTCCATCCTAAAGGAAATCAGTCCTGGGTGTTCATTGGAAGGACTGATGCTGAAGCTGAAGCTCCAATAATTTGGCCACCTGATGCAAAGAACTGACTCATCTGAAAAGACCCTGATACTGAGAATGATTGAAGGTGGGAGCAGAAGGGGATGACAGAGGATGAGATGGTTGGATGGCATTCACTGACTCAATGGACATGAGCTTGAGTAAGCTCTGGGAGTTGGTGATGAACAGGGAAGCCTTGTGTGCTGCGGTTCATTGGGGTTGCAAAGAGTCGGACATGACTGAATGAACTGATACTAAAATAAACAAACACATAGAGGAGTGGCAGAAATAATGTTATTAACAGCCAAAAAATAAGAGATGAACATTAAAACGTTACTTGTCAATGCTCAATAGCATTTTTTAAAAAATAAAACAAATGATGCTCTTTGTATTATTAAGTAATACTTAGTGAAGTTGCTCAGTCATGTCCGACTCTTTGCGACCCCGTGGACTGTAGCCCACCAGGTTCCTCCGTCCATGGGATTCTCCAGGCAAGAATACTGGAGTGGGTTTGCCATTTCCTTCTCCAGGGGAATCTTTCCGACCCAGGGATCGAACCCAGGTCTCCCACATTGCAGGCAGATGCTTTAACCTCTGAGGCATCAGGGAAGCCCAAGTAATACTTAAGCTTTCTTTGAAAACTAAAATGAAAGTAGAAAAGTAAAACTACTTAAAAAAAAAAAAACAGAAAAAATTAACTTAAAAATTTTTAATTCAGTGACTTTCTCTTACCCTTAATTTAGCACTTTAGGATGGTAGGCCTGAGGAACTTAGGATCACAGACAATCTGGCCAAGAACATCAACTCAATCAAAAGGTTTTGATATATTTTAATTTTTTAAAGATTTTTGTCATTACTGACTTAACTGAAGTCACATGTTCCATTTAATACTGCCCTTGCCTGACGTAGAAAAGTGAACTATTTTCCATGTATATGTTGGCTCTTCCTTATGTTATCTTCTGGTGGGACCATCTCATGAGGTTATTCTTTCCTGACACTTTTAGTAATTACATTGATTTCTATTGGATATAATACTAAATTTCATTTATAATAATAAACCATATTTTTAAAGTAATAAATATCATAATAAAGCTTTTATAGCAAAGACTGAGAGAAAAATTAATGATCTAATTACCTACAAAGAGCTTCCATGGTCTTTGTGGGGCCAATTCTCAATGAACAATGTTTAAAAAAATACTTGTAAAATGCTTTAAAAAAAATCTGTCAAGGTTGCAAGAATAACTGAATAGAAGACAGCATCATATTAACATGCAAACACAATGGGGCCACCCACTGGAACTGAAAGCAGGAAGCATCAGGATATGACTATTACCACCAAGGATCATTTTATGCAAATTCCTTCAGTTCAATCTTTTACCAACCAACTCTAAAAATTATACCAGAACCAACTGAACCACTTGGATACAGATAAAACTGGATTACAGTTGATTCCTGAACAACATGGGTTTGAACTGCAATGGTCTATCGACATGCAGATTTTGTTCAATAGTAAATACTACAGTACTTAGTAAATACTAAGTATTAGTAAATAGTAAATACTACACAATCCATAGTTCGTTGACTCCACTGAGGTAGAAGGGATGATAAGCAGGAAGAATGAAAATGTTGTTATAAATTATATGTGGATTTTTTGATTGCAGGGAGTGTAGGTGTCTCAAACCCCCAAGTTGTTCAAGGGTCAACTATACTTCATTTTACCATGTTTCAGTTGGAGCAGCAAGGGAGGCCACACAAAAAAACCATGGTTGGCGATCCCTACAATGACAGTAGAGAGATCACATTTTGGCACATTCTTTAAAATTCTTCAATCAATGACAGTTAAAGATATACTACAGTCTTATTCCTTGGATTTCAATTAGCATACATACCTATTAGTTAAATATGTATACTTAATTTAAAACATTAATGTAGAGAATTAAGATTATGATTCAGTCATATAGTTATTATTTTAAATATGTACAATCATCTGTCTCAAATAGAGTAATTTTGGAGTTAAACTTTCATGGTCTAGAAACTTTAGAAAGTAAATCAATATTTTTCCTTTATAGTTTAAGCACTTAACATCCTCCAATCATTTTCTAATGGTTCAACTTAATTTCATACTAGGTAACAGTACATAAATGATACCTGGAGAGAGTGACCACAGGAGAGGAAATTTGACCAATTTGAAATAATTATTAATATACTTAAAATATACATAATTAAACTCATAATGTGGCACATAGATTTCTTAAAAAGTCTTACAAAATTTGCCTGCATTCTGTAAGTGTAGCAATGGTAGGATTTTTTTTTAATAGATTTAACACTTTTTTCTGATTTAAATTCATAAGAAAGTTTCAAAATTTCACTTTCAAATTTTACAGTAAATTACTATTCAGTCAATTCAATATTTATAGTCAAGTATTATATAATTAGTTATCTGAAACAAAATCAAGGTTTACAGAAGTGATTATCACTTACCAGCTGCTCTGATTTTACCCCATACAACTGGATGGTCTTTGCCACATTTTTTGACACAGCTAATGTGAGGTTTGAATCAACAGCAGCTACGTTTAGTTCACTGAAGAAAACAAAAACAGACTTTAGCAATACAGCTTATCAACAAAGACAAGTATATGAACTTAAACCCATTACACAACAAGGTGATTCTTTTTATATCTCTAAGAATTGATTGGATTGTTTCATTTTCCCTCCTAAATTCAGCATTAGGAAAAAGTGCCCTGAGATGGTTTGGTTAATGACCAGTTTCTCATTAATAAAAGCATGTCATGTGTGGGTTCAGGCTGTGATTAAGAAGAGTAAATTGTGTACAGATTTTTCAAGTAGCCTTCTTGTTCATACTGATAAGTGCAATTAGAGACACTGCATATCACAGACATCTGCAAGGAAATGACAGCTCCTGAATGGAAATGATGACCTTGGAAGGACATAGGCTAAAAATATAAATTACATGATATATCAAGATACTAAGTTTCTGTAGAAATTATGCCAATTCATGTTATTTTGATAGCGTAGCTTTTTTATATCAAAAGCATAACAAAGATTTAACTAGAAATTTAAAAAATCTAGATTCCTGAAGTATTTCTTTGCCATGCTTATTTTCAATTTTTTACATTGGATTATTTGGGACACTTCAGCTGACTGCTCCAAAAAAAAGTATTTATAAAGACCATGTAAAGTATACCAGCAGTTAAAAACTGCATGAAAATGCATATACAAGTAGAAAGTAAGAAAAGTAATTACTGTCTCTGAAGCAGCAGAAAGAATCTTGGTATTTCCCAGATTCCCTTTATGAAGAAAGCGAAAGACTTTAACATCAGTGCTAACTATGTGCATCAAAGGTGCTTCCCTGGTGGCTCAGAGGGTAAAGCCTCTGCCTGCAATGCAGGAGACCTGAGTTTGATCCCTGGGTCAGGAAGATCCCCTGCAGAAGGCAAGGGCAACCCACTCTAGCACTCTTGCCTGGAAAATCCCATGGACAGAGAAGCCTGGTAGACTATAGTCCATGGGATCGCAAAGAGTCAGACACGACTGAGTGACTTCACTTTCACTTTCATGTGCATCAAAAATGCCCTTTCATTTAACAGTGAGATATAATTAACCCTGGTATTCACATTCTANTGGAAAATCCCATGGACAGAGAAGCCTGGTAGACTATAGTCCATGGGATCGCAAAGAGTCAGACACGACTGAGTGACTTCACTTTCACTTTCATGTGCATCAAAAATGCCCTTTCATTTAACAGTGAGATATAATTAACCCTGGTATTCACATTCTATTGGTCAGTGGCATAAGTACGCTTTTTCAAGTCCCACCTTACAACTGATCACAGTGTGGTCAAGTTGCACAGGGGAAAGGGAGTTGCTTCTTTAATATTTCCATAAACAGGTCAGAGATCAAGTTGAATTAATGACTGGTTTGATCACTACTATACTAAACAAATAATGCAGACATAATCAGGGCTTAACAATCCAGAGTCAGGCCTTTAAAAGTCAAAGTAACTATGGAGAGATTTAGGATCAAGATTCTGGGCTCTTTCAACACTGTATATGGTTCTACAGATTATACCTGTGGCTTTCTAGTCTTACCCTCACATGCCTCAGAATCATTATCTGATGTGTAATCTAAAAGAATTTAGACTTCTATACTCTGGTCCTATATGGCCTAACAACTATTTTCACTCATAAAATGTTCACCTATAAATGTACAGACCTACTGTTATGACAACTTATATACTATGACAGGAACCAAGAGTCTCAACTGCAGACTGGGTCGCCTGGGTGACCATAAAATGTCTAAAGACAACAGTATAACCACATTGTCTGCAAGCATTCAGGTGGCACCTCTGCTAGGATATCTTCCCTTTTAAGAGTTTTAAAAGCTGTCACATTCAACTTAGAAAGCTTAAAATAGCAAACACGAGTAGACTAATCAGGATTATAATACTTGTACACCATGAAGTACTTTCTGGATTTAAGATTTAAAAAAAAAATTACTCCCCATGCTTTAGCTTCTCGATCTGTAAAATTATTTTTATATTTACTGTCCTACATAATACCAGAAATTTACTATGGTATAAAGAATTAGGTTGGTTTACTCTGCATCCTTGACAAGATAAAAAACAATTATAAATGACTATTTTTAGACTGTATTTAAATGGTTTTATTAACTGGAATCTCAAGTACTTAGGACATGTACACTCATTCACTGCAAAACTCTTGATTTAATTGCTAGACTAATTACTTGAACTAGAGATAAATTTAAAATGTACTGCCATCAGACATCACTAACAAATGTGGTGGGCATTTTATGGCATGCCATTATATAAAAATACATACCTTGCTATAGTTTTAATGATACCTTCAAGTTCATCAGCAGAAGGAGGATTACGACCACCAGGGGGAAAAACCAAGTTGATTGGATCAAAGAGTCGAGATAATGATTTTGATAGATACGCAGCCTCATAGGGTTGTAGCGAGTCTTTCAAAGCCTTTTCTGGACTGTGGGAACAAAGTTTATTAAAAATGAACTTAAATTATACAAGACTAAATACTATGGTATCAGGTTGTAAATACCTTTCTTAAAAATATATCCTCCATAAGACTCAAGAAAAAGGTATATATATATATATGACTGATTCACATTGTTGTATAACAGAAACCAATACAGCATTGTAAATTATCCTCCAATTAAAAATAAAAATAAATAAAAAACACATCTCCTCTATAGAAGATAACTTTATATGGACAACAGAAAATTTTTGTTTAAAAATGTATAAATATATTTATATACATTTGATAATTAAATGCTTATTAAGAATTAAACATTTTAATTTATACATAATTCCTGGGTAAAATGTAAAATAATATGCCCCAGTACCTACTGTAGCAAATTTGTCACTTGAAACTATACGAGTAACACTGTAAAATCATATTAATTCTAATGGGGCCATGTCTTCACTTAGCATGTTTCTACACAACATACAAGAGAGGCAAGTCTGCAAAGATTGGCTCCCATCAGTTCAACCCTTTTCACACATAGATGCACTCTCATAAGCTCAGTGTCTAAGAGGGAAGTATACAAATGTAGGTTTTTATCACCCTTCTGATACCAAAATTGATACTAACAAGAATGAGGACAAAATAAAAAGTGTTTGTTCAAGTCCCACAAAATCACAAAAAATCTCCCAACTGGAGTTCTTACTTTTATAATATTCTTCACAAACTAAAATTTAACCTACTAAACATTTCTTTCTCCCCCAGACCTCCAATGTTTTCAGTTATTTTTGTTGATTTTCATTTAGTTGCCCAATTATTGGAACTTATATTTTACCTCTGAAAATTATTATCAAATGTCTATAACCATATAATTAACTCTGTGTCTTCTCACATCACCTCTGATTATGATGATTCTACCTACCTTTCTATCATCTTTAAAAAAAAAAGAAATCCCCCTAAATTCATCCTAAATATTCATCTTGAAAACATCTGACCTGCTCCTTTGGTATCAGAAACTTGGCTTTCTCCTTTTTCACTTTTGTTGGTCAAATGACAAGACCTAGAGGTCACAACGCTCTTGGCTCCTACATCATAATTCCATGGTTATCTCTCAACACTTTCTCATTCAATTTAAGTATTTCAGTCAACACATAGTTCCCGAGAATCCTATATACCAGCCCTTGTTAAGTGCTATGAAGATAGAGATGAAATTTGCTTTACAGCCCAGTGAAGAAAGGTGCAGGTGGAGCGATAACTATAATTTTTATAACAGATGATGAAAGAGCCCAGTAGGAACAGGGAAGAACTAGTGCCTAAATCTGTCTGAGTCAATCCTCTACTGAGGTCCACACCAGCTATTTAAACATCTTCCCTACTTCTGCTCTGATCATTTACTGACCTTAAGAATCCTCTTCTTTCTTCCACAGAAATTTCAGCACTAAATTATAAGTATTGACATTCTTCCTCTTCTCCAAGGATTCACCCAGAAGGTCCTACAGTTTTACTCCAGAAACAAAGTTGCCAGGGCCTAGGTGGTTATCTGCCAGCAGCAGATCTGTGAGTAGCACACAGGAGAAGCAGCTCTATGCTCTATGTTTGAGAGCCTGGCTGAGAGGGAGAGCAAGGCCAAGGCCTGTGGTTGCTGCAGGAAACCAACCCACTGACACAGAGATGCAACAGAAGAACAAGGTGACAGGGTCCAGCCTCAGGTGGCAGCAGAAGCCTAGCCTCACCCTAGCCCTGCTCCCAAGGCGGCCTGCTTTCCCTGCTCCCTACCCTATTCCACCCTGTTAGTTTTGGAAAAACTGAAGAATAAGGCATGGGGGGTGTAGGATCCTTGGTGATTATGTCAAAACAGACAGCTTTTCTAAAACCTATCCTGTGCTGGCATGCGTTCTAAATCACTTCAGTTGTGCCTAACTCTGCGACCCTATGGACTGTAGCCCGCCAGGCTCCTCTGTCCATAGGATTCTCCAGGCAACAATACTGGAGTGGGCTGCCACTCCCTTCTCCAGCGGATCATCCCAACCCAGGGATCGAACCTGCGTCTCCTGCATTGCAGGAGGATTCTTTACTGCTGAGCCACCTGGGGAAGCCCATCTTGTACTATACGTCTACTTTTTGAGTCATCATTTTGAATTGCTCCACCTCTAAGGTCTCCAAGCTAGAAGACAACTTTCCACACCTCCACTTGCCCCTACCCTCTTCCCTCCTACAAATTCTCTTTAATGTGTACAATTTGTCAATTACTTCCTGGAAGTGAGGAATGTAGCAATGATGTCAGTTAAAAAAATTTCCTGCCCTCTTAAAGAGACAACACACAAAAGAAGAAATAAAACTTTTAAATGACTTAATTGTGGAATATAACGAAAAGTAATAAATTCTAAGAGAAGCAGGAAGCAAAGAAGCCAGAGAGCAGTTTTTATCCAACTTTAGATAGAGTGAGGCAAGGCAAGGCTTCCTGGGAAGATATGAGGAAAAAGGAGGGAGCAAGTTACATAGATTTCCAGAACAGGCACTTTTATGAGGAGAGAAGAAGTGCAAAGGCCCTGCGAGGGGACTTATACCTGGCTGAGTTTGCCAAAGAGTGAGAGGAGCAGAGGACTTAAGTGACAGGAGAACAGTACAAAATGAGGTCTAAGAGCAAATAGATGGAACAAAACATGCTGGGTTTTGTACATCAACAAAAATGCTAGATTTTACTCAGAAGAACTTGTTCTTTGACCTGACTGTGATCAGTGCTGTGAAATCCTTTGCTGTGCTCATCCTCCATCAGCCCAGCATTTCAAGGTGCTCTCACGAGGATCCTGATTTTTCTAATTTACCTTCCTTTCAAAGCTGTAAGAAATATCTCGTTTAGATGGTCTCTGTACCTGCTGCTAAGCTGCCCAAGCACTCCAGAGAAAAAGGAAATTGTTTCCATTGAACGCTGATACAAACCCCTTGATTTCAAGAGACCTGGGACTCAAAGTATTAAAACCCTTCTTCGCAGTCCTTCACTCTCTATAGCGGACCATTTGTTTCTACACGAAGACTAAAACTACTGCAATGATCTTTGTCAACTTGATATCAGCTTTTCTTTTTCCTCTGTAATTTCATCTACGTCTGATTTTCTTCTTATCCCAAAGAAAGAGTAGCTTTATTCCTTTGTTGATATCAAAACCTCAGATGAATTGAACCCACCTACTCCTTTCCTATTATTTTTTAGAAAACTGCTTTATAGAGACTTACATTCAATTCAGCCATTTAAAGTGTATGTTTGATGGTTTTCAGTATATTCATGGGTATGTGCCACCATCACCATGCTCAAACCTAGAACATTTTTATCACATTCAAAAGAAACCTCATACCCTTCAGCTTTAAAATCTTTACCCTTCTCACCCCATTCCCAGCCCTATGCAAGCACCAATAGGCTTTATATAGGCTTTATATCTCTAGAGATCTGCTGTTCTTGACTTTCATATGGATAGGATCATATAGTATATGCATTTGTATCTGGCCTTTTTCACTTAGTGTAACTTTTTCAAAGTTCAGGCATGCTGTAACAAGTGTTTGTACTTCATTCCTTTTATGGCTGAATAGTATTCCACTGTGTGGATATGTAACATTTGTCTGCTGATGGACATTTGGCTTGTTTCTATCTTTTGGTAACTATGAATACTGCTATAAACATTCATTAAAAATTTGTGTGTGCACATACTTTTAAAAATTCACTTTATGTGCTTTGTTTTCATTGTGATAGCATACATAACACGTGAGCATTTGCACAATAAGGAAGCACCACATACTGACCTCATTGTCTGACACGTGGCTTCAGCTAACTGGCAGCTGAGAGCAGCATGAGAAATGCTGCAGTGCTGTTCTTCCTAGGCAGAAAGCCCTCTGGTTGGGACTGGTGGGAGAGGGAGCCCTTGGTTCTTGGCTGCCACTGTTTAGAGCAGAGCTTGTGCCTTGCTGAACTGGGAAGAGGAAGGGAGAAAACAACTGTCTTGGTTCTAGTATCACAGACTCTTACGGAATTCTTTCTACCAAATTTTCATAAACTTTCTGGCATTGATGACTTTTCATTTGCTGTTTGCTTTTAAAATCATTTCCAGAGGCACTGAGTTGTTTGGGTTTTGTTGTAATAGTTTTCACCAGATTCACTGGGGATGGGTCAGCAGAGTGGGGAGTGCTGTCATCCCAGAAGTCAATCTCCTCATATTCAGCCTTTCATCAACTCTAATAATGCTCCTGTATCCACCATTCCACACTTTGGCCTTGAACCACCTTATTTTGCTATAGCAAGAGGTCAATTCTCAGTCCTAAGCTTCTTCAGCTTTTCAACAGCATGTGACACAGTTAACCATTCCTCCTCTGACTTAAATGAACTCATCCCTTAAGAGTTCCACACAACTTTGAGATTTCCTCCTATCTCACCACTTTTTTTCTGTCTCAGTCCTGCAGGCTGCCAATCCTCCAAGAAAGTTATACATTCTGGAGTGCATATCTTGGGCCAAAGTTCCCTTTTCTCTTTATGTATATCTTCCCTATAGAATCTCCTCCAGACCCATGATTTTTCAAGATCTGCATAGTGATGATTCTCAAATATGCGTTTCTAGCCCTGATTCACAGTCAACTACCTTTTCAAAAAGCCTATAACATCTCTGTTTGTATCTTTGATTCAACAGTTTCAAAAGAAAAACCTTTGTTTAACACTACTTGATGAGACCATGGCTTCCAATCTTTGGTCTTCTCCAAACTTGCCCATATATATCCTTGATTCTTCTTTTCCTCTCAAATCCAGTCTACGAGCAAGTATGTCCAGAATCAATCTGACCAGTTCTCATCACCTCATCTACTCATCCTGTTTTAGGCCATTGTCATTTCTTGTCTGGATAAACAAAATAGCTTCCATTTCCCACTTCTCTTTCCCTGTGGTGATGCTTTCCCTAGTTGTCCACATAGAAGCCCTCGTGTTAATTTTACTGTTTATAATAGCCAGGACATGGAAACAACCTAGATGTCCATCAGCGGATGAATGGATAAGAAAGCTGTGGTACATATACACAATGGAGTATTACTCAGCCATTAAAAAGAATACATTTGAATCAGTTCTAATAAGGTGGATGAAACTGGAACCAATTATACAGAGTGAAGTAAGCCAGAAAGAAAAACACCAATACAGTATACTAACACATATATATGGAATTTAGAAAGATGGTAATGAGGACCCTGTATGCAAGACAGCAAAAGAGATACAGATGTGTAGAGCGGACTTATGGACTCTGAGGGAGAAGGAGAGGGAGAGGGAGAGGG